>OZ024706.1:10122591-10241380 GCA_964016945.1 Microplitis deprimator | reverse complement strand
ATTAGACCGATTGAAATAAATCGACTGTTTTTAACTTCCCGCTAAAAATCTCAGATTTTCAAAAATCGGGAAGTTATTGTTTTCACCCCGTTTTTCGAAAATCGAGTTTTCATCAGATCTCGACGTTTTGAGGTCCTAGGAAGCTTCCCTGACTATTCCCGCGATGATGCGGCTGTATGTATGTGTGTGTGTATGTATGTAAACCTCTTATAACTTTTGAACGGCTTGGCCGATCGGATCGAAATTGGTGGCGATCCAAAGAGTATCATAGCCATTAAATTTCGTGAAAATTTGAATCGATTCGGTTCGCTAGATTTTTAGAATTTTCAAAAACAAAATTTTCGAAAAATCGTTTTTTTGGAATAACTTTTAAACGGCTTTACCGATCAATTCCAAAAACTAATCAGCTCTTAACCTTAAAAAACCACGTCGATCACCATTGGACCGGTCGAAATCGGTTGATTCGTTCGTGAGATATCGAAAACGAAAAATTTCAAAAAAAATATTTTTTCAAAAAATCTCTTAAATGGCTTCACCAATCACTTCCAAAAACTAATCAGCTCTTAACCTTGAAAAACCACATCGATCACGGTTGGACCGATCAAAATCGGTTGATTCGTTCGTGAGATATCGAAAACGAAAAATTTCAAAAAAAATATTTTTTCAAAAAATCTCTTAAATGGCTTCACCGATCACTTCCAAAAACTAATCAGCTCTTAATCTTGAAAAACCACGTCGATTGCCGTTGGACCGATTAAAATCGGTTGATTCGTTCGTAAGATATCGAAAACGAAAAATTTGAAAAAAAATATTTTTTCAAAAAATCTCTTAAACGGCTTCACCAATCACTTCCAAAAACTAATAACTTCTTAACCTTGAAAAACCACGTCAATCACCGTTGGATCGGTCAAAATCGGTTGATTCGTTCGAGAGATATTGAAAACGAAAAATTAAAAAAAAAAAATGTTTTTTTAAAAAATCTCTTAAATAGCTTCACCGATCACTTCTAAAAACTAATCAGCTCTTATACTTGAAAAGATACGTCGACCGCTGTTGGACTGGTTAAAATCGGTTGATTCATTCGTAAGATATCGAAAACGAAAGATTAAAAAAGAAAAAAAAATGTTTTTTTCTTTTTTAATCTTTGAGCTCAAAGAGCTTAGAAGCATAAAAAAATTCATCTTCGCACTTATAGAGCTTAAAATAACATAAAAATTGTATTTTTGAGCTCGAAGAGCTCAACAACATCACAAGTTACATATTAAAATCGCTTTACGTATTTTTTTAAAAACGGAATAGTACTTCAATTACTATCGGGTGGAAAAAATTATCATGTTGCTTACTAGATCATTGAAACGCTGATTAATAAGCCCTTAAATTATTTATATTCTATGAAACTCAAATATAAAACTAATCAGCCTAAAACGCGTGTAAAATATTTATTACAATTCGTATTTTTTTAATCCTTTTGATAACATTACGTATGTAAAACTTTTGAATAATTAAATGAATAAAATCTCGCAGAGTATCATAAGTCTTAAATTCTTTAAAAATTGAAACCAATTTAGCTAGCTAAATTTTGCAAAATTCGAAATACAATATTTTTGAAAAATAATGGAGAAGTTCATCTAGCGTGGGGGATTTAAAAATAAAAAATGCGGGTAGGCATAACACCAGAATAAGGTAAACCGTCCAGTCCGTGACCGCCCACCAATGAATGACCGGTAATGAAAATAATGATTATAAAAATCCAAAAATTTAGTTAATTGTTAATGCTCAATCATAATTGTAATCTTACATATATTTTTCAATATTTCATCTTCACGAATTAAAATAATTTAAAAGTGTATTTTCAAAATTCATAAAAATTATATCGAGAATCCGAGAATTTTTAGAAAACCATAAAATTTTGACAAAAGTCTGTGAAAACGGCTGCTTAGAAAATTATGAATTTTAATTATAAATAATTACTTTTTGTCTAAAATAAAAAATTTATAGACATTTATGTAGAAAAACTAATCTTAAAATTGACCTATGATGAATATAATATAACTTAATAATTTATTTATATTAATTTGACGTCGGTCATTCACTGGCTTATTTGATGTGTGCTTTGCTAGTAAATGACTGACTAGTAGATAAAATTTCAAAAATTTCTTGCGCGTTATGAGTTCGTACTTAGCGGGAAGTTCCAGGGATGGCCTGTAGGGTCAACCGTATTCCAAATTTTTTTTTTTTAATCTCGCATTGAACAATCTTCAGAGTACTGAGAAAGGCCGCCTGTGACGACCAGAGCTCTTAATTGTAATATTTAGAGGTCGCGCATCGCAAATTTCTATTTTCCATTTAAATAAAAAGATAAAGAAAATTTTTTTTTGTGATAATGTTTTAGCTTACAAACCAGTAAACGGATATTAATATGCGGTAAATATTTTTCTAGAAAACCGAACGCTTACTAAAATATGCCTCTTATCATTTTTTTTATACATCGATCTGTTTAAAAGTTATTTCAACTCGAATTCAAATTCATAGTCAACTGAGTTTTTTTTTACTTTTCCGGCGAAACTATCAAACTTATCACGAAATGTCAAAAGAGCTTTTTTGTAGGTAGTTTTATTATCGACAAATTATTAGAGATAAAGTTATTTTAAATTCCGCATTGTTCTCTACTCATTTCCACTTTAATGTCAAGATCTTAGAATCAATCAGCAAATTATTTTTTTGAAAGCTAGACATTAAAGAAAAAATAACAAGAAAACAATGCAGAATTTCGAAAAACTTTATCCATAATAATTTGTCAAAAATGAAATGAGCTACAAAATATCTCCTAAGACCTTTTGTGATGAGTCTAATAGTTTCGCCAAAAAAGTAGAAAGAACTCAAAATTAACTATAAATTTGGTTTCGAGTTAAAACAACTTTTAAAGGAATCGATTATCAAAAAAATGATGAGACAATTTTTGCAGAGCGTTCGGTTTCCTACGAAAACATATATCACACATAAAATTCCGATTAGCGGATAGTGAGCTGAGAATTCTAAAAAAAATAAAAAATTTTTACCGTGCTATTTAAATGGATCATAAAAATCTGAAATACGTTACCTCTAGATAATAAAATGAAGAGCTCTGGTTGTCACGAGTGTCTTTTTTTGAAACTTAGAATAAATTTCGATGCAGAATTTCGAAAAAAAAAAAACATCAGTTAATATAAATTATTCTAATGTAAATATATTTGGGTGCAAAAAAAATTTTTTAAATTTTACTTTCTTTCATAGTTACCTTTAAAATTTCGTTTAAGATGATGTTAGAAAGATTATAGTAAAGTGCTGGATGTATTATCTGCAACAGACTTAATTTTAGCCAAAAATTTGATTATAACATCGTGCCCTCCACGTTCTCTGTGAACAAAATCGAAACCTAACTGAATTTTAGCTGCATTTTTCGATCTCAAAAACGCAGAACTAAAAGTAGTAAAATCAATCTGTGAGTGCAACGGGCGTAATTTTATTCTGAAATTTTGTTATGTCAGCGAAGGCTCCACCTTCTCTGCGTAAAAAATAAAAATCTAAGTGAATTTTACCAGCATCTTTCGATCTCAAGGACACAGCACTAAAAGAAGAAAAATCCATCGGTAAGCGCGACGGGCGTAATTTTATCCTAAAATTTCGTTATGAAAGCTTCGGCTCCACCTTCTCTGCGTAAAAAATAAAATCCTAAGTAAATTTTACCAGCATCTTTTGATATCAGGACAGAACTAAGAGTAAAAAAATCCATCGGTAAGTGCGACGGGCATAGTTTCATTCTGAAATTTCGTTATGACAGCGTGGGCTCCACCTTGTCTGTGTAGAGAATAGATACTTAAGTGAATTTACTTGAAATTGGCGGTTTCAAGGCTACATAACTAAAAGTAGAAAAATCCATCGGTACTCTCTAAACATGAATTAGTGAAAAAAGTGAATATTCACTATTTTCACTAATTCATGTTTAGAGAGTAAGTACGACGGGCATAATTTTATTCGAAAATTTAGTTAAGTTACAGTGTTTTAAATGTCAACGAAAAATCAAGTTGAAAAAATATTTGTTTTTTGAACTTACATGTCAGCGAAAAGTGAACTTCATTTTTCGTTGACATTTAAAGCCCTGTAACTTTTTCCTCATTCATTTGACGTATATATGATATCAGATACTTTTTGTAGGAAATTAAATTTCTTACAAGACCATGCTTGTCAAAATTTGAAAAAAAACTTTTTTGATAGAATAAAAATAAAAAAAATATAACACTGAGGAAACTAAATTTTGGTCAATCTTCGAAGCTCCGTACATCTATTTACTGTTTAAAGTGAGCGATATGACTATCAGTAGTGTGCGATATGGCTTATTTTTTAGCAACCGACATCATTTTGTTCTCTGAAAAATATCACTTATTGATTTGGGTAGCACGACTTGTAGTTCGCGGATAAAATATCCGAATATAAATTATCTGATAGACAAAATATCCCCGGTCTAAATATTTAAGAGACAAAAATTCGTGACAGAATATTCTGTCGATAAATCTTATTCAGAAAAATATATTTTTAGTGAAAAATAATTAATCGTTTTCGATAAACGGGTACCGTACCATTCCAAGCATATGTGTTGACCTATTTCCAAAATAATACCCGCTCGAACGAAATCTGTGAAAAAAGGGAACAGTACGATTTCAAGCATATGTATTGATATATTTTTAATATCACACACTCAAATTTTATGTGCAAATATATTAAACATTTCTGATAAAAGGATACCGTACTATTTATATTAAAAGTATTTATATTATAAGATATTTTGTCACGGATATTTTGTCTTTGGATAATAAGTGACGGTACCATTTATCTGAGCTCAGTAATGTCAGTCATTAATTTAGTTACATCACTTGTTTATTTTAAAGCAGTGATACAACTTTTTATTTATTTCATTTTCGGTATCGCGTAATTATTTTGCAAGTTTTCAATCACTTGTTCTTTGGGATAAACAATATCACTTTCTCATATTAATATAAATATATCACTGAATAAGTGATACATTTTAAGAAATTGAGGGCCAATTGGCAGTGTTACAATTTTACTCACAATATCTCTACACAAAAGAAGTAGCTGCAACTCTACTCATCCTCAACTCTACTCACAGTTTTTTCATTCGGGTTTAACTTTACTCAGCGACAACCTTCCTCAGCTACAACTCTACTTACGTATCATAGTCTATCGATAAAATAGCAATTCTTTGTCACTAGAGTTGAAGCTGAGTAAAGATATAACTGAGCAGAGTTAAATTATCTTCGAACTTAATCAAGGTAATTAGCTAGTCAATAAATGTAGGAAATTTCATTAATATCAGATAATAATTGTAAACGCTATCGTGATGACAAGACTGGTTATATTTATAGGACATGCATGCGCATGGGAAACGTTAAGTAATAAAAGATATATCTTTAAAATATAAAATAGTAGTGAAATTTAAAGATTATTTAATTCATTATAAAATAAAACTGACGGAATTAGATTATGATGTGAAACACATAAATTATCGGAGATTAAAATCGTAATCAGTAATTTTCTTAACTTTTTGCAAATATTCAAGGACACCAAATTATTGGAAGAAATACTCGGATCGTTAAGTTTAATAAATACGAAACAATTTATTTCAAGTCCTGGTGGGAACACACTAATAGATTGAATTTTTAGCGTTTAAAGAGATTTCTTAATATTTAAAGAATCATTTCTTAAGAAATGATTTATTAAATAGTAAGGTATTTTTATATTTATTAATAGCAAGATATTCTTCACCTCTCGAATGAACGAGGTGAATACTAAAAAACGCTTCACATTTTTTTTTGCCTTTGCTAAAAAACAAGAAGTAATAAGCAGATTATTATTTTGTATTTTTATCAATCGTACGTAAGGCCTAAACTTTTCGATCCGGGTTTTTTTTTTTTTTAACGAGATAAAACTATGAGCAATAGTATATCTATCTATATGTGATGAATACATAGATATACTTTAGAATATTAAAATTTTCAATTTAAAAAAATAATGTTTGAAAAGCTGGCCTTGAGTGTGTATATATATAATATGTATTACTTATTGTAATTTAATACTTACGATTTGTTTTTGAAACGTTCACAATTGAACTGGGCGAAATAATAATAAAATTTATTTATTAATTTTTTATTTTTTTCTAGCTTGTTGACGTGACAACTTGCAATCGGGGTTGCCGAGCTTCGAACAAATTTGTAACCGCTATCATATTCATACGCTAAACGCCTTCGTTCAAATTTAGCGTATGAACGAAATTTAATACTGCTATTTTTTTATTTTATGTCTTTTTTACTTTTTAAAATATTGCAATAACAAAACTTATAGGTTATGTTTATATATGGTTTATTTTCATACAAAGAAAAAGATCGAATTGTTCAGTAAAAGGCAAGATTAAAGAGCGTTTTCATGAAAGCGACTCACGACACATATATGTATTTCATAGTCGACGCTGATGAGAGCGGCTAAATACATAAGTATCAAAAAAGTTTCTCATTTATTTTACAAATTAAAATAATTGATTAATCATTTTAGATTACCATGTAAATAATAAATTAGCTGCAAAATGGCAGAAAATTTAAAAAATGTCTTTCAATAGTTGTAAAATTTTTATAGGTGAGAAGTGCTGGTGATGTGACTCTTCGTCTACTCTAAATGATTTATTTAAAATGATAGTCATTCTGACATCCTTTAATATATCATTTACGTTGTTGACACCGTATATTAGAAAAATATTATTGTTACAAGCATTTACTTCATGAAAGATTATTAATTGAAGGTTGAAATCAGATGAAAATATTCGTTGATTAATTAAATTATATTAGTAACGGAATCGATTGTACTACAACGTTTTCAACCATACATAAATTGCATTAAATTTCATAGAAAAATTGTTCATTTGTTATAAATTTTTAAAAAATTTCTCGTCCTTAGGAAAAAATCTGTGTTACCTATGGTTCTAAGCTTACATCGATGTAATTTAGTGAAGAATTGCTTACTGTGTCAACACAGTAAAATTTTAGCACACGTGAGTATTATTTATAACCACTGATTTCGTGAAAAAATGGATTAGATATACCGAGATGTATAGAGATCTAATTTGCGCCATTTCAGCAATCTCTGCAGATCTACTTAGATTTACATATATTTTGGATCTACGTAGAGCTACTGATGCATATGCAAACATAATTTTTTATGCATCCTTAGATCTACATAGATCTAAATAGATCTAATTTAGCTGATGAAGGTATGTATTCGTAGATCTATATGGATCTACATAGGTTAACGTAAATTTTCATAGATCTACTTAGATGAAATTAAATTGTACAATATAAGAATTTTGAGATCTATTTAAATCTTAGTGACTTTACGTAGATCTTTGAATATCTCCTTATATCTAACTAGATCTACGTAAATACGATCCATATTTTCACGGAATATGCCGATAAATTACAGACTTTTATGAACAGACAGAAAAATCCATACTTAATTTACTATATACCTAACATAAATGATCTATTTATTTTTTTTTTAATAAATTTTAGTATATATCCCGCATGAAAAAGCTATATATTGTTGAAAGTATATAATAATATACACGGTGAATATGTGATAAATATATGACAGCAAAAATGTACATATTTATGAAAATATGTTTTTTGGATATATATGATTATCTACTTTTCATAAGATATTTCTTTTTAGATAATGTTTTATATTCCTCTATTAATATTATCTCACATAATGCTCAATATATATTTGCCATATATGGATGGCATTGATGTAAATTGTAGAGTATAATATAAAAAAATTTATATATATTTTGACATCTATAATTAGTGATATATTGTCTGTATGTAATTGATCATACAAAGAAAAATTTATACATTAAAATCTATGATATATGGTATATTTTTCCGATATATTAAAAATTATACTTTTCTCGATATATTGAAAATTATAGTCTTTATATACTTATATTTTTTAAGAAGCTGCTTTTTGGGTTTATTTACGTAGAGTCAATTTTTCATTCATGTAGAATCACTTATGAACTACACCTAGTTGGACTGTTATATCTAAGGATTCTTCATAATACTTTAAGTACCTTTTCACGTGAGAATATCTGTCGTGAACATGATCGATGAAATTTTTCTCTCTAAAAACGAATTAGTGAAAATCACGTGACAATCACTATTTGGCAGTGAAAAATATACCACTATTTGAATTAGTGACATAATTTTCAGTAGTAAACAGTGAATAGTCGCTATTTTCACCATTTCCAATTCGAGAGAGTATATTAATAAGGCAAAAATCTAAATATTACTTTATATATTGTGCAATATATCACATTATAATATTCATATATTTTGAAGTATATTTTTTTACATATACATTTTTTTCATGCGGGTTATTACAAATACAAGAAAATTATAAAATACGTGAACTACGGTGCTCACACTGTAAAAAACTTCTTTAAATCAAAATTTACTCTGTGCTTACTACAGCAATTCTTTACAGTGTAAGCACAGTAGCTCCGATATTTGAGAATTTTATAGTTTTTTAAAATAAACTGTACTATTTTCATTAAAAAGCACTAGAAAGTTATAAGATACGGGAACTACGATGCTTACACTGTAAAGAACTTCTTTAAATCAAAATTTACTCTGTGCTTACTACAGCAATTCTTTACAGTGTAAGCACAGTAGCCCCGATATTTGAGAATTTTCTAGTATTTTAAAATAAACTGTAGTATTTTCATTACAAACACTATAAAATTCCATGATACTGGAACTACGTTGTTCACACTGTAAAGAAATTCATTCATTCGGAATTTACTCTGTGCTTACTACTGCAATTCTTTACAGTGCGAGCACAATAGCTTCACTATTCTATGAAAGCATGGGCTCTACCATTCCTGTGTAGAGAATCGAGAATCGACTAAATATATTTGAATTTTTCGATCTCAAGGACACAGCATTAAAAATTGAAAAATCCATCGGTAAGTGCGACAAACGTAATTTCATTACAAAATTTCAATATGACAGCTTTGGCTTCGCCTATTCTGTGTAGAGAATCGAGACTCAAGTGAATTTACTTAAAATTTTTGATCTCAAAGCCACAGCATTAAAAATAGTAGAATATATTGATTACTACGACGGATGTTATTATTTATTTTAATTCCATTATGACAGTACAGGCATTACCTTCTCTGTGTAGAGAATCGAAACCTAAGTGAATTCACTTGCAGTTTTCGATTTCAAGGTTAGATCATTTAAATTAATGCATTCCATCGGTATCTGCGACGGATATAATTTTCACCTAAAATTCTATTATAAGAGCGCGGTCACAACCTTCTCTGTATACAGAATCGGTATTTATTTTATTTTCTAGCAAATTTTCAACTAATGCCCTGAGCACCAAAATTAGGGCTTGATATCGGTATCTGCGACAGCCGTTATTTGCACCTGTATTATTATTATAAGAGACTTAGCACACTCAATTCTGTTTACACAATCGAAATAATAATCAATCTACGAGATTTTCAATATCTCTAGCATTAACATCTATTGGTTTGATATTAGCGCTTACTGAAAATATAATTGAAATGGGCAAAGTCATTAAACCATACTTATTATAGTGAATTTTTGGGTTTATTTGCGTTGAATCAATTTTTCATTCATGTAGAATTACTTATGAACTACACAATAGGACTTTTATATCTAAGGATTTTTCATATCACTTTAGGTACCTTTTCATGTGAGACTATCTTTCGTGAACATGATCGATGAAATTTTATATTGATACGGAAAAAATATAAATATTACTGTATATATTGTACAATGTATCACATTATAATATTCATATATTTTAAAGTATATTTTTTTACAAATACATTTTTTTCATGCGGGTTATTACAAAGACAAGAAAATTATGAAATACGTGAACTACGGTGCTCACACTGTAAAAAACTTCATTAATCCGGAATTTACTCTGTGCTTAATACAATTTTTTACAGTGTGAGCACAATAGGTCCCGTATTCGATAATTTTCAAGTTATTTAAGTAAATTTTAGTATACACATTACTAAAACTAGAAAATTTTAAAATACGAGAACTTCAGTGCTCACACTGCACGGAAAAAAATTATTGTTCTGAGAAGTATACTGTATAGTTCTAGTAACAATACGCAAGAATTATCTACTAGATTGTTACTGCAACGATCTATTATATCGTTCTGACAACAATACGGTAACAAAATGGATGTTAAGTTCGATTAAACGGTGGAGTGTGTCGTATAGGGCTCACAGCTATCTAATAGATAGTTACAGGAACGATACGGTATTGCTACCATAAGTGAACGTATCGTTGTGGTAACGATCTACGAGTTGCTATACCTTAGATCGTTCGAGGAACTACACAGTTGAAAATATTGTGTTCTTGTGTATAAAAATTCAATGGTTAAATATTTTGTGTCAATTATTGACACCATTAAGTGTAAATTTAACTAAAGTTTAATGTGTTATCTAATCTCAACAAGTTTTAAACCTGTATTATTATTGTTTGACACAAGTATAATGTGGTGAATTAACACAAAAAATTTAGTGGACCGTTTTGGACATGTGATTTGTGTTAAATTTAACACAAATTTTTCAACTGTGTATATATTTTTTCCGTATATAAATAACTTTATTGTTTCAGGATTCGCTCTGTAATTACTCGAGCAATTCATTACCGTGTGCGCACAGTAGGTCTAGTACTCAATAATTTTATAGTTTATTATATAAACTTTATTGTTTTTTTTGCAAACAGTAGAACATTATATGATTAAGGAACTACAGTGCTCACACTGTAAAGAACTTTATTGATTTGGGATTTACTCTTTGCTTGCTACAGCAATTCTTTACAGTGTGAGCACAGTAGCTTCACTATTCAATAGTTTCCTAGTTTTTTAAATAAATTTTAGTATATTCATCACAATTACTAGAAAATTATATGATACGGAAACTACGGTGCTCACACTGTAAAGAACTTCATTAATTCAGGATTTACTCTGTGCTATCCACAGCAATCCTTTACAGTGTGAGCACAGTAGCTCCAGTATTTAAGAATTTTCTAGTTTTTCACCTGTATTATTATTATTATAAGAGACTTAGCACAGTCAATTCTGTTTACACATTCGATATTATATTAATTCTGCAGAAAAATCGTTTTTAATTTCTATTACTGTCATTTTATATGCATTGTATACTCTTTCACAGTTGAAAATTACAATTAATAACTCTTGTTAAATTGTTATCTCATATCCTGGTGTACTTGTTCGTACTGTTGTGAGATAATTTTCATCTTTTGTATCTTCTAATGCACTTTTTTGTGTTTATTATTGATATAAAATCATTTAATTCCTGTAGAAGTTGTTTAATTTAACCTACACTGTTAGAAATTTTGTGTATTTGTGTTAAAAAATTATTTAGTTAAATTTTTTGTGTTGATTTTTAACACAGAAATCTGTTAATTTAACACAAACCGTTTGTGTTATTTTAATTTAACAGATTTTTTTATGTTAAATCATTAGAAAATCTAGAATGTAACACATTTTTTTGTGTTATTCGAAAATTGACACAAAATTTGTGTTGTTTGACTAAACGTTCCTGCGCAATTCTTCATTACTATAACCAAGCAAAGCATTGTAGCAGCATTGTCTGCAGGGAAATTTGGATTATAATTTATTAACAATTAAATATATACATTTTACAATTAAATTTAGACAACTTTCATATCTTTTTGAACCGGTTCAATTGTTCGCTAAATTGACATAAATTCTACTAAGGGTAGATCAGTATACTTGAGTTGGTTAGGTTATGTGCTTATATTTATTAGTTGATTTTAACACGAAAAATGTGTTAAATTTACACAAATGTTCTGTTAAATGTATACAAATTTTCTGTCAAAAAAACAGATTTTATGTGTTCAATTTTCTTTAAAATAAAATTTGTGTTAAAGATCAACACAAACGCAATGTGTTGAATTAACACAAAAATTTGTGTAGACCGTCTGCAACACACGATTTGTGTTGAATTTAACACAAAATTTCTAACTGTGTAGTGCATAAATTTATTGACCACTCATAATTTTTTTGTATCATAATCATCCCCACGAATTTTTTGTACGATCGTCCTGTATCTTTTCCAATAATCATTTCTCGTAGAAAACTTCGGAAAGTACCTAGTGCTAAGGATTTCATAATCAAGCATCCTCCCCGCCCCTTTCCTTCCAACCGAGACTTACATTTTTCATTCCAATCATAAAATACCAGTTTTTAATAAAAACACGCAGCACAGAGCCACCTATGAACAATGGTCGAAACTTCTTTATCATTATTTTATGATGGTAAAAGTTTCATTCGGGATTTTGAGATTCGGCATAATGAGACTTACCCTTAAGAGGGTTGACAATGCGTCTGATGTTCGGAGTAGTTTTGGTATTTTTATGTTGTGACTTTTTTTTTAAATAACCAATAATAATCAGCGTACGGTTATATTCTAGTAATAACTTCAAACTGATTTGTTTCATTTCAGTTATGTTTTTATTATGCTTCGAGGCTTTTTTATCAATAATTTAAACAGTAATTATAGTTTTTTTCGGTCCTTGGATTTTACATTTTTTCATAACAACTTTTTTTTTGAAAAGTTTATTATAGTTCCATCCTTCAAATTTATCGGTCATTCGTTGATTTACTACAGGATATGATATCTACTTTAGGCTTAGTCTATGGCACTCAAAAAGTTTACCGCAGCGCCTTAATATTCAAATTTACCCGTCGCAAATTTCAACATTACAACCCCTTAATTACACACAACAATAAAAAAATAAAAAATAACTGAACATAATTTTTTTTTTCAACTCCAATTCAAATTTCCCACAATAATTTTTTTTTTTTTTTTTTTTTTTCTAATTAAAAAAAATTTATCTACTTCTTTCAAATTCCATCCTCGAATTAAAAAAAAAATCTCCCATTAATTAAAGTGCGAATATAAAATATGCAAAAAAAAAAAAACTAATGAAGCAAAAAATGTAAATTATAAAAAAAAAAAAACTCATTTATTTCCATCATTAAAAAAAAAAAATCAAAAAACTGATTGTGACAAAAAATAATGAATCCGTCATAAATAAAAAAAAAAAAAAAAAAATCAATTTATCGGTGTATCTGACGTCAAATGCAAGCCCATAATCAAACAAACAGGCGACAATAAATGTCTAAATGTAGGTCTGTAGTCTCGGTTTGTTTTCACGCCCGTTGACCCGCTCCAAGGGTCGGACCATCGGAATAATCCACATCTCTAGTGTATTCATCCATGAATGTGGTTCCTACACAACTGAAAAATGAAAAAAAAAAAAAAAATAAATAAAATAACAACGAATAAGGAAAAAAAGAATTTTTCTGTAAAGATGTTACCTGATTGGTTGAGTGTATTCCGTAGAGTATGACGTAATTCGTAACAGCGCAAGCTCGCTAATGGGGATGGTTTGCAAGCTCTGTCATCATCGGCAGCACCACTACCAGCAGTAGCTGTGTCACGGCAAGTTAATACGTCATAATAATGATTCGCGAATAAAACAACACAGAGGTCTACTGCGGAAACGCGTCATCATTAGACGCGTCTCTGGGGCGGGTAAAAAATTTACTGTTAATTATTTAATAATATAACAATACATCATTTAAATTATCAATATTCATTAATTTACTCTCTTTATTTTAAACTGAGTAATTTGTTTTAGCGAATCGATTTAAATTTACAATACGGGGAGTGTCAATGCTAGAGAAATTATGAGTTAAGATAAAATAAAATAACGGGAGGGAAGAGAGAAAAAGTATTAAAATTTTTATGGTTGGTGGATTTAATAACAAATAAGAAGATAAGTAAAGAGTGAGCTGGTAAAATTAATTATTGAGAGTAAAAATAATGGCGAATTCGGGTGATGGTATTGACGGGGATGCAACTGCTGGTATTTCAAACAGTACACAACGTAATCCATTAACTTGTGGTGTTTGTCAAGATTATTTTAATGATCCTTGTCTATTGACTTGTTTTCATACTCTGTGTGCCAGATGTATTCGCGGACCTCATTTGGATTCAAAAGTTATTTGTCCTATTTGCGGGTAATTATTTCTTTTTTTTTTTTTCTATTTATTTATTATTTAAGTTTATTATGATGTGAGTGAGTAATTATTTATTTTTTAGACAAGCGACACAATTGAAAGAAGGGGCGCAAATGCCACCGGTTGATCAATTGATAAGGCAATTAATTGAAATAGCCAATTCGGAAAATCCAGCATGTGCTAATTGCGACAAACGTGATAAATCAACAATGTATTTTTGCACTACTTGCTGTAAGTTGGAATTTATGAGCTT
Organism: Microplitis deprimator; assembly: GCA_964016945.1. Classification (NCBI taxonomy): domain Eukaryota; kingdom Metazoa; phylum Arthropoda; class Insecta; order Hymenoptera; family Braconidae; genus Microplitis; species Microplitis deprimator. The sequence continues at coordinate 10,226,901 of OZ024706.1, read as the reverse complement.
TTTTTAATTTTAAGACACTGAGAGAGGGCTGAGACATTTAAGTGACGTTCAAAAGGGATTTTTTAAAGCTGCTTATTTTTAATGACACTTGAGTATTTGAAATCTCTCGGAACGTCTTCAAGTAATATCTCGATACGTTAAACTTATACGCGATATATTCATCATAAATTGTCATACAGAAAAAAAGGATTTTTTGGCGCAATAAATTTTTATTTGACCCAAGAAAATTTTTACTTACCCTAAGAAATTTTTTTTATTATGAATTGAATATGGAAATTTTCTTGGGGGGAGAAAAAAGTTTTTCTGGTGCTAAGAAAATTTTTTTTTCTTTTCGCAATGCAAAATTTTTCTTGCGTCAAGAAATTCTTTTTTTCTGAGCACTTAAATACGCAACCAAGACCACAATTTTTTTTGAAATTTGTTTTAAGTCGTAGATAATTATCAATATTGATAATTTTTATTGTTTTTATTGTGGAAAAGTTTTTTTCTCTTTAGAAAATTTTAAATTTTATAGAAATTACTCGAGTTAGAAAAATTGGAGCGCAGTTTTTTTGTAAAAATTTGAATTATTTTGAAAACATAATTAAGCTCTAACAGGCGAAAGATTCAATTATTTTTTAATTTTAGATCTATAATGATCTATAGATCTTAAATTAAAAAAAAAAATTTTTAATGAATTTTGAAATTTATTTAAATAAAAATTTTTTATTTTACAAATAATTTGCCCTTTTGACTTTGATCTACATAGGTCTAAAAAAATTAAGCAAATTTTGAAATTAAAATCCGCGTAAATTTTTTTTCCAGAAATTTATTCAAAATTATTTAAAAATTCTTTGACTTTATCTACAATTTTTTACTCAAAATTTTTATACAAAATTATATATTTTACATAAATTTACTCTACAAATTCATTTTCTTTTATATACAAAATTAATAATTTTTTTGTCTCCCATTTTTCCTCTAAAAAAAACAAAAAAAAATCCTAATTCAAAATTTATTTAAATTTGTCCAAAAAAAAAAAAAAAAAAATATCCCAAGCATTCAAATTAAATTTCATCCCAAAATTTCGATCTTTTTCCCTTTCATTCAAAAAAGCGCGAAAATTTTTCTATAAATTAATTTAAAAATTTTTTCGCGCTTTTTTTATCAATTTAAAAATTAATTTTTTTTTTTTCTGCTCAAAAGTATGCAATTAAAAAAAAACCTAAAAATCAATAACTTTTCATATATTTAAATAAATTTTTTGTATCTCAGAATATAAATTCAAATTATTATTATTATTATTATTATTAATAGGTCAAGCATTATGTACACACTGCCGTGAGCACACTCACCGCGCAAAAATGTTTTCATCACACGAAGTTGTGCATATGAGTAAATGCTCAAAAGATACTCAAAGACGTTGCCCATCACACGGAGATTTATTTATCATGTACAGTCAAAGTACTAAATCAATGTTATGTGCAACTTGTTTTCGTGATACACCAGCAGATGCACGAATTCATTGTGTCGACATTGATACGGCCTGGCAACAGGCTAATAAAAAAATGGAACGCGCTGCCAATTCACTTTGCGAATTACAAGCCGGCGTCCACGACAGTCTAATGGCACTGAAGAGCCAATTGGAAGAATTGAGACATAATTTAGATTCAGAGAAACGTTCGCTTAATTCTTACTGTCAGGGCATGCAGGAGGTTGTTACCAAAACCCATACATCTGTATCTGCTGAATTGCAACGTCAATTTGAAACAAAGGAACGTATGGTCAGAGCCCAATTACTTAGTCTAGGATCAGCAATACCTGTATTGCAAATGCACTTAATGTTGTGCACTGTTTTTACAAGCGGTGCTACTAAGTACCAATTTCTAGAGCTTGCTCACCCCATGCTTGAGCGACTTGGACGGGTCGCACAGCTTGGACATCCGTCCAGACCGCCAGTCTTGGCTGGTCATTTTAAACTAAATTATAGAGTTGAATTTGCGAGGGCATTACAACCATTTTTAGGACAAATAAATAGTAATACGCAACAACAGCAGCAGCAACAGCAACAACATCAGCAACAGAAAGATTTGTACGAGCATACTCATCAGATTTCTAATGAGCCGCCGCTGCTTCAGGTGAGAATTTTGAGATACTTTGAGTTGTGGTAGAAGTTTAGAAGGTGGTGTTAATTATTTCTGACGGTTTCTTTATGAGGGGAACAGATTTACTATAGTCGTCGAGTATATTAAGGAATTGTTTTTTTATTTCAAAATTAGTCGGTTGTAATTATGAGGAAACAAAGTGTTTTAATTGGGCGATGGCAATGATGATTAAGTGACTGTTTAAATTTGAGAAGACGTAATTTAATTTTGAGGATATGATACTAAAGATGTTTTAATCGGTTGGTTTCGGGGAGTAAGAAAATTTGCACAGATTAAGTAATTTACTATTTTATTTTCCTCGGCGATTATTTTAGTTGGTGACAAAACTGAAAGTTATGGCGACGATCTATTAAATATTAGATGCAATGGTTTATTTATTTTTGTTGTTCGATTGCTTGGCAGTTCACATGGTAGAGACAAATAATTATAACTAAATTAGTATGTCAACAGGATGATAATTTAAAAACGATAACAAAACAAATTAAAACCCCGGCACTAAGTAAAATTACATCGGCCTGTTATTTGTGTACATCAGCCCGCAATAATCTCAATGACAAATAATTGTTTATTATAGGATTTTTTTTTAGTTGAATATGAAGATTTATCATCATTTAAATCATTAATAGAAGCATCTACGCATGTTAAATTAAATGAAGTAGTACCGGTTCAATCGCAAATGCTGTGGTTTCGTGATGCGCTACTACGGAAAAATACGCAGGGGTCATTGGGGGCATTTAGAAAAGATGAAATTATACCATCGGCATTGGAAATAATAAAATATCCAAATAAATTAATAACAAATGATTATATAAGAAAATTAATAAGTAGTAAAGAAACGGTCTCTGAACAAATGGAACTAATTTACTAAGAACGTAAATTACAGGACATTGATTTGAGACTGCGATTTTTATTAGCCAATCAAATGGAATCGTGTTTATCTGGTATGTTTCCAAACGTCACAGCCTTACCGTTCGGCTCGACTGTCAACGGGTCCGGTAAATGCGACTCGGATCTTGATTTAGTTATCAATTTACAAACAAAACCGGAGTCTAAATCAAGTCGCCTTGTATTTCATGCAAAAGCTGCGGCATCCGATGGACGCTTGAACGCAGCTCGTCTATTAAAACCAATATCCGGATTGATGCGTAATTTTTTACCGGGTATGCAAGAAATTGAAGATGTACTTCAAGCGCGAGTACCAATCGTCAAGTATCACCATCTCTACACCAACATCGAGTGTGATTTAAGCATGAGCAATATGACTGCCGTCTATATGTCCGAGTTGTTGTATCTGTACAGTGACTTCAACCCGAAAGTAAGTCCGCTTGTTTACACAGTCAGACAGTGGGCGTCTTTTGTCGGTCTCACGAATTCAAAAGTACCCGGGCCATGGATCTCTAACTTTTCATTTACCCTACTCGTACTGTTTTACTTACAACATCCAGAAGTCTTATCCCCAATCAATGATCCTCTCGAAAACCAGCGGTATCCGATGTGCACAAATTGCAAGCTTATTAGAATCAATATCTCAATTAAAGTTTAATATCCGATCTAAATAATTATCAGAAATTTATTTCCTCAGGCCGCCAATCTCGAGCTTCTTTACCCCACTTAATAATTCAATAATTCTCTATCTTTTTTGGCCATTGTTGCTCTAAAAACTCGGTCAAGATCTCGTACTCTATTCATAATAATTATTTTTTAAAACATTATTTTCAGAATACAAAATTATCATCTCGAATATTGAAATCAGGGCAAGAAAGTGGCCAATTTTCCAGTCACTGCCGTACATTTGATTCACAACTAAAAGAATTGACTCAACAATTAATGGCAGTAAAAGATCGTATAAGTGAATTACATCATGACGTAACAGTACTGAGACGCGTCAACACTCCCCCGATAAATTTGCGGTATGAACACGCCGTAAGAGATTGTCGATTACTTGAACAGGAATTGGAGCATCACCAAATAGAATTAGAACGATTGAGAAATATATTCGATGCACTGTGGGAAGAACAGTTGTGTAAAATCCACATCGAGAAGGAGATATTCCATTCACAGATGAATGATATTCTAACATTGAAAGGAGAACTCAAACAACTGCAATCAGTTTCCCAACAAATGGAGCCCTTCATAAAATCATTTTCTGCTGGAATTTCCGCTGGTGAAATGAATGCTGCCGTTGCCGATGCTGCTAACCATCAACATTTACAAGCACTTTTGGAACATTTTACAAGGCTGCAGATGCAAGAACCCCAGCAGCAACAGCAACAACAACAACAACAACAACAGCAGCAGCAGCAGCAACAACAGCAACAACAATCGAAAGATTGCCGACATTCCAAGGGCTCCAATATGTCCGATAACATTTTTTATATAAAAGGTATAGATTTTATTTCGTTTTATTTATAGTTCTTTTATAAAACTGGGTCAGTTTAATCTTTAATGGTCACAGGATCTATCGCTGCTGTGATTCGTGCCAGAAATTTGACCGCTGAAGGATAAATAAATATACCAAATATTTACATTACAGATTCAAAAGATGTGCCAAGATGTAGGACACCTTCGGGGGGAGTCGGCGCACTTTTAGATTCCGGGGGTAACATAATTGTTTACGGAACCGCTAAATCATCGGAAGCTAAACGGGGTGTACTGAGTCAATTGATTGAAAAAGCGCGAACACGCGAGGATCGTAAGAAATCACCGGGGAGAGACAAAGAGGAAGGGGGTAGCAGAGATCGTAGTCAAGGACGACGCTCACGGAAATCACCTGACAGTGGTCACAAGCCTAAAACACCACCGGGTCACTCATCTTCTTCGACTTCTGCCAGTAAAGTTCGTTCTATTTACCGATCATTGAAGGGTGGCGCTGGTGACAATGCAGAAGCGACGGAACAAGATAATAAAAATGGCGAAAGTCAATCGCAGAAAGATAACACTGGTAATTATTACATTCATTTTAATATTATTGTTATTACACGGAGAAAAAAATATAGAGAACTCTACTGAAAAATGAGTTAAAATGGCTAAGTTCATATTGTAAACTTGAAACGCTATTGCAATTGTGTAATTTTTACTATCTTGAGAATTCAATTTTTATTTATATTTTGTAATTTTTATTATTTGAGTATGCCAATAAACATAAACTGCAAGGGTAAACTTGATTATATATTTAGAGAAATTTACTATCCAATATAGTAAATTTTACTATCCTTGGCGAACAGAATATTAAGATAGAATAACGGTAAATTACCGTATATTACAGTACTACTGTAAGAAAACGACGAATTTACGGTAAAAACTACCGTGACATAACTGTACAAATACGGTAAATTTACAGTAAAAGTTACCGTGATCCTACTGTAGCATGACTGTACGAAACGGCATTCCCTAGCAGACCCGAATTACGGTAAATCGCTGAAATTTACGGTATTCGGAAGAATTGCCGTAAAATACGGTATGCTACGGAAAATTACGGCATTTTCGGTAAAAATAGGTATTTTACTGCAAATTTGCGGCGATCCATCGTAAAATTTGCAGTAATACTGCTGTATTTTAGGTAAAACTGCGGTATTTTACCGTCATTTACCCTAAGGCAGTATTTCTACTGTAGAAACGGTATTTAACTGTAAAATACCGAATTTTACGGCAAATTTGCCGTAAATTATAGTATTTTGCGGTAATTAACCGTAAAATAGATCATTTACCGTAATTCCGATCCTCTAGGGCTTAAGTGAAAACTTTTATAATCCTACCGTAGCATGACTGTACGAAAACGGCAAATCTACGGTAGAACTACGATACAAATACGGCAATTATTTACGTGATCATCAATAGCCATAAGTTACGGTAACGACAACCGTAATATTAGGGCCATCAGGAGAATGTGTAATTTTACGGAAAATCCACTTTTAAATACAGCATAACTATCAATTATCCTGGCAGATTCATATTACGGCAAATTTACTGTAATATACAACAGCATACGTCCATTTACGATATTTTACGGCTAATTATACAGTAAACTACGGTAATTTACGGCATTTGTCCCGTAAGCACCGTAGGATTTTTTATTTGTACAGTGCAATATTTTACTTAACCGTCAAATACTACAGACTTGCCGCAATTTAATGGTAAATTCCCGTTCGTTTACAGCAAATTTACGGCAGAATGATTGTAGTTATACTGTAATTCGTCCTAAATTGCAAGAAACTGCCGTAGTTTACCTTAATTAGCCGTAAAATATCGTAAATTATGGACCAGTAAGATGGTTGCCGTAATTTTACCGAAAATTCACCGTATATTTACTGCATATTGACAATACTGTTTCCGTAAATTTACGGATCATTGCCGTAATTTTACTATAAACTTACCGTACCTAATATTAGATCCGCCAGGGTAACTAAAACATATTAAATCATGAATTTTCGAATTTCGTTTTCTTCGTTTATTTTTAAAACTTCTAATTATCAATAAATTTGTTTTTTTTTTTTTTGTAAAAAAGGAGCAACAGAAGAAAGTGAATACCAACGAATATCTGAAGCTTCAACACTTGGAGAGGTAAAAAAATCACGTGTACAAGCGCAAATTCATGCAGCTCCACAAGACGAATCACAGACAGGATCATCAAAAGTTAATGACCAGCGTCAAAAAAGCGTGAGAGTTTATCCAGCGAGTGATTCCGAGGATGTTTTTTATTCTGGTGAAAAAACAGCTGATGGCAGAAGAAAGAGACGGGCAAGTTGCGACAGTTTAAGTACCACGGGATCAGGGGGTAGTAGAAGATCAAGTCTCACTGATGGCGCGTTACTTGCCCACAGTAATAAGGATTCACGTAAAACATTGTTAGTATTAATCGGACCAACCTCAGCAAAATCAACACCGAGTCTCGTTTCAAAACAACGATCATGGGAAACATTTCCGCGACCCAAAAGTAAACGGTCGGCTGCAAGCTCAGCAATTATTGCTGCAGCCGAAGCAAGCGCTACTGGTCTTGGTCCTTTAAAAAAGGCTGACAGTTTAGAAGGACATGAAGAAGCGGTAAGGACTCTTGTCGCTGCGGTACAAGAAACTAGAAACCAAAGGCATTATCATGCTCACCATCATCGGCACCAACGTAAAAGTAAAACTAATTAATTAATATTTATATACTGTTATTTATTATTTTATAACAGTATATTGTTATATAATTTGGATTTGAATTTTGATAAGTCTTTTTTGAGGTATAGTCATTTATTATATATTTAATAGTAAGGTCATTAAATTTAATATACATCCACGCCAATATCGAGTAAGCATTTTCTTTTTTTTATTTATTACCAAGCACTTTAAGATTACCGGGTAAAATAGGCACCTAGAAAAATAAAATTCGCAGTTTCCCAGGACCGCCAATTGAAATCGAGGATAATCTTACCCAGATAGCAAAATGACGTCTTAATGAGTTTTGAATGAGTTCCTATTTATGAATTGGACGTCTCATCAACATCTTAATGAAGTCTTTAAGAAGTTCTCAACATGTCGAATGAGCCACCTAGCGAAATCAGTAAGACCTTTAAAAAGAGTTCTCAAAGAGTTATTTTTTCTGAATCGTAAATAAGACTTCAGTATGAATTTACCATGACGTCTTTAAGGAGCTCTTGATTTTGACTTCATAAAGAAGTTTAGAAAAGAATACATTTAGACGTCACAAAACTGACGTCTTATTTATGGAGTCTTCAAGAACTCTTAATTAAGAGTTCTTAAAAATGACACCTTAAAGAAGTCACTATAAGACTTCTTGAGGATGCCTTCGAAAAGACGTCGTAAAGCAGTCATTCCGACTTGGATACTGTCTGGGTAGACAGCCCCCCCCCCCACACTTTAAAAAAATGGCTGATGGCTTTCAATTGTCGGACCCGTATTTAGATTTTATTAATTAATTAAAAAAAAGTTGAAGGATTAATTGGAAAAGGGACAAGACATTTATGATTTTTTCAGGAGATAGAATTTAAAAAAATTACGTACGGTTATAAATTATTTGCTACGTAAAATTTTTCAAATCAATTTTAACCTGCAAAATTTGAAATTTCTAATTGTAATCTTGAGATGATGATTTTATGAATTTTATGTAAGAAATTTTGTTAAACAACTGATTTAAATTGAATGTAACTTTTTTTTTAGATCTATATCCTGGGGAAGTTAAAATTATGTTGTAATTAAAAAAATGGGGGGGGGGGTAGAGTAACAACTTGTGTCGGAATGAACTTCAAGAGTCCCCCACTACCGATTATTTCAAAACTGCGCATGCGCAAGGAAGAGGGGGGTCAGTCAATAGAACAGCCAGTGTAGGAGTAAAAACCGAAAACACCCGAAGTACACCTTTTTGTTAGGACAATTTTAAGAATGATCTTAAAATCGACTTCTTTTTTTAATTTAACGGTCGACTTAAACTTTTTATTAGCTTCCGAACTACACGATTCCTATCGAAATATCGGTTTTTTTAAAATCTTTCGAAACTATTGAATATTTTACAGGAAATTTCGTTAAATTCTTAGTGGTCTGACCGATGGTTCATTTTCATTCAAATTATTTCTATACGTTTTCATAGGGAGTGCAATATAACCTCACTCCCATAATAATGGACTCGACAATATTACAATATTCGGACTGATTTATACATTTTTCTTTCAGGTGCCTATTTTTCCCGGCCTTCTTCATTTTAAATAAATTTTGAAAAATAATTACATGAGATATTAATTATTTATCAAATAGGCAAAATAATATTTTTTTTTTTTATAAATATTTACATTTATTTGAAAAAAAAAAAAAAAAAAAAAAAGCTGTAGACGCTCAAAAATTAACCGGCAGTGCCAGTTGATTGTAATTTTTTATCCTTGTTATTTTTAATATTGTATATTGTTACTTTTCTTCCCAATTGTTAACATTTACTGCACTGTAAATGCTATCAATTATTAATAATAATAATTATTATTATTACTACGATAATTAAATATAATTATTGAAATACGCGATGGTATTACATAATTATTTATAACGATATTAAAGAAATGAAATAATATATGACGCACTTTTAGGAGCCTTTATTAGTATATAGTAGATAAAAATAAAATAAATAAATAATATTAATGGGACAGATAAATAAACTGTTAGTTATTTTAAGTAAATATAATATAATAATAATAAAAAAGCTAAAAGAAAAAAAGTTAAATGTAAAGACCTCGTGTACAATTGTTTTGAAAAGACGAAGGCAAATTTTTCCTCCTTGCTATTTGTACAATAAATTTTTTTAAAAATAATTTTATTTATAAGCATTTTTTAATTGATATAAATTTGTTATTATTTAGCAAGTTTGAGGACGAATTTACCTTTAAGTTTAAAAAATTAAAAACAAACTTGATGTAAATTATCAAAATTTTAATAAATTTATTAATCAAATTAATTAATAATTAAAAATAATAATTATTAATTATTGTTAAAAAAAAAGTTATGATTAAATGAAATTAATAATCAATGCAAGATTATTAATGTTAGTAAACAACACTGCCAGTTGCCATGGTATTACGAATTTAAAAAATTATAAAATTAATAATTTTATGTGCGATACGTATCTAATAAGTATTGATTTACGTATTAAAAAAGTTGATAAAATAAAGATCAAAAATAAAAAAATTTTTAGATAAATTAATAATAAATAAAATATAATTTTTTTTAAATTTATTTGTTAAAAAATGTATTATTTCAATAGAATCAATTGACTGGATTTAAATAATTTTTTTTTTGTTTAAATTAAAATTATTGATCTTTGGGTTTAAAAAATTTCCAGGATGCTCACTACAAGGACATTAATTAATATACCTAATGTTATAGTAAATGTTATTTAATAAGTGATTAATCACTTTAATAAAGGCCAAATAATAATAAAAAAAAAAAGTAAACAAACAAACAAAGTTGTGAATAATTCATGAAAACAAATTTAATTTTGAATTCAATAAATTATTCAATGTTATATATATGAATATAAGTATATATACAAATATACAAGTGGATAAAATATACGTATCAAAAGATGTATACTTGGTATATAAATGAGTTAACAATCGTAAATTCGAATAATTAATTATAATTGATTAATTAAATAAGTTGATAGTAATAAATTGAATTATATATAAAAAAAATTTATTCAGATTTGCTCTCATTTTTTTTTCAATTTGCTCATTATATTACAAAAATGTATTATATTATAACTAGTGATTTTTTAATTCTTTAAAAACATTTTTAGTTAAAATATTTACAGTGCGAAAACGAAACAATTTAAAATATTACAATTTTTATATAATTGTAATATTTTTGTCGGAGCGATTAAATTTATAATCAAGTTTTCATTAGATTAGTATTCATTTCTTATAATTTATGCTTTAAATGAATTAAAGTTTAAATTTTCAGTACTGCGAGGATATCTAGTGACTATTAATTTTTTACAGAGTGAACTGTAAATTTTTTTTTTTTAGACTATTCGTAAAAAAAATACACAGATATGATCATATATAATCATGTATGAACATTTAAATCTGATCAGACGCGATAAATCGCCATATCCAATTATATATAATTACATCCATTCGTATGTGATCATGTAAGACTGTATATGTACATATATGATCGTGTTGAATCACGTTTATATATGATCAGTTAGAACCTTTTTTTGTCAATCATTTATCAGATCTAAGTATTCACATATTTATAGATTCTGCTTGATCATATATGATGATACTTGACCACATATGACCATATCTGATATGATATATGATCATAACTGATATCATGTATGACTGTGTATGAATTATATGTGACCGTATCAAATATTATTGAAGATCTCGTCTGACATCACATATGATCATATCTGACTTCATATATGACCATTTAGGATCATGTCCGAATGATATATGACCATATCTGATATTATTTGTGATCATGAATGATGTGATTTATGGTAGAGTCTGATATCGAGTATAAATCATATGTGAGCATGTTTGGAATTATGTATGATTATGCCTGATATCATATGACCATATATCATATCATTTTTGAACACCTATGATCATGTATGAATCATATGTGACCATATCTGATATCACATACTATCATATCTGATATCATGTGACTATATATGATATGATATATTACCATCTGTGATCATTTATGAATCATATGTGACCATATCTGATATCACATACAATCATATACGGTAATATCTGATCATACTTGGATATATATGTTCATATCTGAGTATTTTTTTCCAAATTTTTAAAATATCACTCAATGCTGCCACGAAAAACCGTCAAAATAAATTTTAAAATTTTCCAACACAAAATAGTAACAATAAGATAAAAATTAACAATACTATGAAAAATTATTAAATAAATAGGATGTCAATTTCTTTAAGAATTCAAAATAAAAAAATCAACTACTTATTTATTTTTTTAGTCATTTTTTATTTATAAAAATTTCATCTTCTCTTACCGTGGGATTGTTTTGGACTTGTACGCTTAACATCAACAGTATCTCTATTATTATTATTAGTATTACTACTACTACTATTATTATTATTATTATTATTATTTTTATACTTATTAACATTATCTTTATCTAATGAAAACAATTTTGAAACTTGTACTCTATTTAGTTTCGTAACGTTATTTTTCCCCAAAATAAATCTTTTATCAAGCGACTTTTTTTTTTCAACAAATATATCAAGTAGACCACGAGGATAGTAATTGTTGCCTTCGTCCATCAACGCCGCGGCTTTTTGGGCGGCAACTATAAACCCGGTTATTTCATTAACAGAAACATTATGACTTACATTCAATGATGTCTCCAATGGATTACAAATATGAAGAGGGGACGTATGTTTTTTAAGTCCTTGAGTGGTCGGTTTATTGATACTATTTCCCTTCCGCAAAGATATCGCCTGTGTCGTGAAGTCAAATTCAGCGTAAAAACTAAAAAACTCGTGTAACAAATCTTCTAATGTTGTGTCTGAACATTTGCCGACAGGCCATTTTGTTAAATCTCGTAGAAATGTACAATTTACTGATGAATCTGCAATCCGAATGTCTGATAATCCTGAAAGAAAATTAAATTTTTAAATTAGATGCAACTTAAAAGATAAAATAAGTAAATTTATGAGGAATGTAATACTTACTGGCATTTGCTTTGAGATAATCTATAGAGGGTAAGATTTCTTTTTGTTGTAAGTAAAACAGTACGAGTAGGGTAAGTGAAAAGTTAGAGATCCATGGCCCGGGTACTTTTGAATTCGTGAGACCGACAAAAGACGCCCACTGTCTGACTGTGTAAACAAGCGGACTTACTTTCGGGTTGAAGTCACTGTACAGATACAACAACTCGGACATATAGACGGCAGTCATATTGCTCATGCTTAAATCACACTCGATGTTGGTGTAGAGATGGTGATACTTGACGATTGGTACTCGCGCGTGAAGTACATCTTCAATTTTTTGGATACCCGGTAAAAAATTACGCATCAATCCGGATATTGGTTTTAATAGACGAGCTGCGTTCAAGCGTCCATCGGATGCCGCAGCTTTTGCATGAAATACAAGGCGACTTGATTTAGACTCCGGTTTTGTTTGTAAATTGATAACTAAATCAAGATCCGAGTCGCATTTACCGGACCCGTTGACAGTCGAGCCGAACGGTAAGGCTGTGACGTTTGGAAACATACCAGATAAACACGATTCCATTTGATTGGCTAATAAAAATCGCAGTCTCAAATCAATGTCCTGTAATTTACTTTCTTTGTAAATTATTTCCATTTGTTCAGAGACTGTTTCTTTACTACTTATTAGTTTTCTTATATAATCATTTGTTATTAATTTATTTGGATATTTTATTATTTCCAATGCTGATGGTATAATTTCATCTTTTCTAAATGACCCCTGCGTATTTTTCCGTAGTAGCGCATCACGAAACCACAGCATTTGCGATTGAACCGGTACTACTTCATTTAATTTAACATGCGTAGATGCTTCTATTAATGATTTAAATGATGATAAATCTTCATATTCAACTAAAAAAAAATCCTATAATAAACAATTATTTGTCATTGAGCGGGCTGATGTACACAAATAACAGGCCGATGTAATTTTACTTAGTGCCGGGGTTTTAATTTGTTTTGTTATCGTTTTTAAATTATCAACCTGTTGACATACTGATTTAGTTATAATTATTTGTCTCTACCACGTGAACCGGCAAGCAATCGAACAACAAAAATAAATAAAACATTGCGTCTAATATTTAATAGATCGTCGCCATAACTTTCAGTTTTGTCACCAACTAAAATAATCGCCGAGGAAAATAAAATAGTAAATTACTTAATCTGTGCATATTTTCTTACTCCCCGGAACCAACCGATCAAAAAATCTTTAGTATCATATCCTCAAAATTAAATTACGTCTCCTCAAATTTAAACAGTCACTCAATCATCATTGCCATCGCCCAATTAAAACGCTTCATTTCCTCATAATTACAACCGACCAATTTTAAAATTAAAAAAACAATTCCTTAATATATTTGTTGACTATAGTAAATAAATCTGTTATCTTAAAAAAATATACCGTCATAATTAATGAACCCGCCTATAAAAAATTTCACCGGCCTGTTATACATAATTCTTTAACCTCAGATTAATATAAATTTTTCTTTCTTATATATATTTACTTACTCCTTCATTAGGAATCGTATACTGGTGTATTGAATTGATCGGTCCAAAACTCTGACAGTACAAATACAAGTCGGCATAAGATCTAGGAGATTCGACTTGAATAAGAACCGATCTTTGAGCTTGTGATCTACGTTTTGATATAAACGTATCAAATGGTCCAGGTGAATTGTCTTCATCTTGTTCTTTTTCATCTAAAAAAAAATAATGATAATAATGATACATAAAAAATAAATTATTGCAGCAAATAAAAATAAATAAAATTTACCTAAGAAATTTTCAGAATTTTTTTGGTTATAATCAGCACTCAAAGTACCGATACCACGTGAACTATTGCAATTATTGTTAACTGAATAATTTGCTCGTGTTATGACAGGAAGAGATTTTAATTTAAACGAGTTAACACATAATTTATTGTAATATTTATTTGTAATTAATAATAACGACCTATTAGTTGATGCACGTATGAATAGCGCCATTTTTCATTTTTACTCTACCCCACGTGTGTATACAGAATTTAGTATATATACATGTGGTATACATTTATCAGTTGATGGGAATTTATACGTCTAGTTTATCGGCAATGAATACAGAAAAAAAGAAAAGAATTTTTTTATTACTTTTTAAATTTTCCCGCTGATTTTTAAATTTATAGTTTGATATTATTCCTAAATATATGAGATTGAAGACCAGTTTTGGACACTGTCCTATTGATGGACACTTTAGAAGAGAAAAAGGGTAAAATGGACCACATGAAATTTATTATATATAATTAAGAAAAATATATATTTTTATCACTTTTAAAATTTTCCCGTTACTTTTTAAAATTTATAGTTTGATTATTTATAAATATATGAGATTGAAATATCATTTTTGGACACTGTCCTATTGATGAACACTTTAGAAGAAAAAGTGGGTAAAATGGACCAGATGAAATTTATTATATGTAAATAAATTTTTTAAAAATTGTTTGTATCGCTTTTTGAATTTTCCCGCAATTTTTTTAAATTTATAATTTGATTATTTATAAATATATGAGATTGAAATACCATTTTTAGACACTGTCCTATTTATGGACACTTTAGAAGAAAAAGTGGGTAAAATGAACCACCGAAAATAAATAAAAAATCAAAGTAAAATGGGCGGAAAATTGTTTTTGAGTTAAAGGTAAAAAGGGACAATATGGGCCTGAATAAATCGGATTGAAAGTTAATCAGAAATCAGAAAGTTAATTGAAAAAAAAAAAAAATTATTGATTTTCAATTAAATCTGATTGATAAAAAATATCATTCGAATTTAAATTTTATTAAAGTAAAAAAAAAAATTTTAAATGTTAATTCACTGCGATAAAAAATTTATCAGATTTTTAATTGATAAATATATATAAAGAAGGATTTTTTACCTAAATATTGTGTTGATTTTTTAATAAAGATTGATAATTATAAATTAAAAACTTAATATAAATTATAATTTTATTTTGGGTTATTTTAAATTTAACCCTACGACAGTCAGAAAATTTTATTATTTTATAATATCACTGCGGTTTTACAAATCTACGGCCAGAAAAATAATTTGATCTAAAAATAAAAAAAAAAATATAGAGGTTAAAATTCAAGTACTCAGATTTCATTAAAAATAAAAGATAATTCTGTGATAATTTATGATAAATTAATTAAGAATGATAATTATAAACGTCGATTATTTATTCTTGTTGATTAAAGATTTATTCAGCAAATAATAAATATATAAAAGGTAATATATATATTATACATTTAATTAAATATATAAAATTCTTAGACAATCAAGTATTTTAATGACATGTTATTTTTAAATAATTACTTATCTGTAGTTTTTATTTACTCAATAAATTTATTTTAACAATCACACTTCCGGTACAAATACTAACTGCTAATGCTAGTAATTATTTTTATCATAAATTTTATTTTTTAGTTCAAAATCTTCCTTCTGGGCTCTATATGTGACCGTTAAGAATCAAAATTTGAACTTGAAATTTTGTATAAAAATACTATTCAAATATTTTTTAAAAGCTAGTAATTATTTTTATCTTAAATTTTTATTTTCAGTTCAAAATTTTCCCTTGGAAGTTTAAAAGTTATCGAAAAAAAAATTATGATTGGTATTTTGGAAATATCTAAATAAATGTTGAGTTTTTCAAAAAAATATAGGGGATCTTTTTTGTAGCGCTTTAAATTTTGTACAAAATAGGTCTTTTATACTTTTTCATAAAACTGTATATTTGTTGAGATATTTTGAGTTTAAATTCAAATAATAAAATATCAAAATTTGGAGTTTGAAATCGCCGAGTTCTTCTGAATCCGAAGGTGTAAATGAACATTCTCGACTGTAAGTATTCTGCGCACTTATTTCAAATCATCATTCTGTATTTCCTAATATATTTCAGTCTTATGAAACACGGACAATATTTATCGATTTTTATTCCATATAAATATTAATTTATTATTTCAAAAGCAATTTTTTTATTTAAATTAAGTTAAATATTAATTACATAAAATCCTCTGTACCTCTAATTAATTATTCAAAATGTCCATATTAAGACACTTGTATACACCTACACTTTGACCTTTCACAAGTTAGTTTCTTTTTATAAAATCAATAATAATGAGTAAGTTTCGGTCACTACGTAATACTGCCAAAGTATTACTACCAAATTTATAAAATATGATTTAAATTTAATTGTTTATTAAATTCTTACCAATTTACTCTCAGATATTTTGTTTATTTTTATTATCATTGAAGTTTAATAAGACAAATCTTGTCATTAATTCGCAAACTTATTGATTTCGATAAGTGTATAATCATGGGGTTCTTAAAAAAATCTACACACGGTCAAATTTTTTTTATTAGTCGCCTAATATATTTTTTTTCTAAAATATCTCAACTACGATGAAAGATACAAAAAACTTATTAAATTTTGAGGAATTACCAAAGGGCTGATGTCTTTCGTTGATACAAAAAAATTCAGTATCTAATCTCAAAATATTTAAAAATGTTTATGTCAGTAATTTTATAAAATCATATCGACATCTTTTGGCGCGAAATTTATATATATATTCATAATTATTTATAAAATTTAAGACAATGAACTGACTGTTGCATAAAAACATCTGAAACTATGAAAAGGCACAAATTAAAGTCAAGACCTTATCACTGATACCAAATTAAATTTGTTTAATTTTTGTTATCACAGAGACATGCCATGGACTAAATTTTTCTTATTCTCTCTTAATAATATAGATAATCGATATATATATATATTCAGTGACATTGAGGTATTTTCAGTGACAGAATAATTAAAATGTTAATTTAGTTAAAGAAAATAAATACGATCGTCTTTTTCCCGCGTAATTTAAATGTATTTCGAATGATATAGATAAATTTATTTATCTCGATACTTGGCAATAAAAAAGAGTTAAAACCTACAAAGGCACAAATTCAAGTCAAGAAATTTTCAACGATACCTAATTTAATAACATTAACTAATTTTATCATCGATATGACTGGAACAAAATTTTCCTTATTCTCTTAATAATATAGATGATTTTAATTATGTATTAAGGCTTCCTAATTAGAGTTCAAAAATAAATTTAATCTTTCCTCATCTTAATTGATAAATTACATAAATTTTTTAATTACAAAAATTGAAGTTTTCCATCATCAAATTTATTCATAGACAAGTTTATCATAAAAAAATAATTATATGTATACATGTATATATATAATTTAAATAGATTAATATGATGAAATATATAAAAGATACGTATAGGTAATAGATACATTTTTTTTTATTTATCGGATTTTGTAGCAGTGGTCATTGTCAAGGTCGTACTCAAGCAAGTTGTTACTCAATGATTGCATAATTGTGTAATTACACAAGATGAATCCAATTATTGTTATTATTATCTTACATCAATGAGTATACTTACACAACAATTAAAAGGGCAATTACCTAAGAAATAATACTTATTCATACTCATTTATTTATTGTTATTATAAACAAATAAACAGCAGTGTAATAAAATTTTATTATTATTTTATGTAATATCAATCAATTATAATTTATATCGCGTGAGCTAAAATTTTTTTGTTATCCAATAATAAATCTATAAAAATATTTTTTTTTTATTTTTATTGTTAAAATTTTAAACAAAATCATCAATCAGTCTGTCGGTTAACAAATAAAAATTTTTTTTTTTTCTTAACTTAATTATTGCAATAATTTGCGCAATTTATTAATCATTAAATTTTTATAGTCATATTTAATTACTTAAATATCAAATAATAATAATAACTTTTGAATTTTTTAAAAGTTTATAAAAATAAATTTTTTTTGTTCACTTCATCAAATGCGGAAGTGATGTAATATTTTAACTAAAAATATTTTACACGCAAATTAAATTTAAACAATGAAGTTTTTGATAAATTTATACACTAATAAAAAAAAAAAAAAACTGATTTTTATTAAATCAACATGTTAATTAGTTTAACTTTGATGACGTGATAGAAAAAATATATGATCCTTAAGTTAGCAGACAGTCAGTAATTTACGAATTTTTTTTTCAACAAATCAATTACCAAAAAAAAAAAACTTAAAATACGCACTTGTAGAAAATTTAAAAAACTATAGGTGCAATTTTTAAAAATATTATGTTTTTTATAATTTCTCATTTTTTTTTAAATCCAAAAAATATTAGACATCGGCTAATTTCAGTGTCATAAAAAAATTAGTGGAAATATTAAAAAAAAATATATATATATGTAAGAGTACTAGATCTAACTCTGACCTTCTCTTGTCCTCTCTCACTTTTTAAAACCGTACATATATGAAACTCATAAATATATTTGTAGTTTAAGTCCAAGTAAGTAAACGTACCAATTACCCTAGTAATTATTATGCAACAAACGTCAATGGTCTTATCAGTAATCGATTTTGCGATGTTATGAAAATCCATATAATCTATATAATTAAAATCAATCGATAAATTGATCACAATACTGGAAAAATCTAGTATTTTCATATATATTATATGGGTAAGAAAAAAAACTCTAAATTGATGTTTATATAATAAGTCAATGAATAATAAATGATAGCAGACATTAATCAATGATTGTAAAAAAAGTCTACAAAGACAATAAAATACGTTATTAATTTTTAAAAAAAATTTATTTATGCAAGGACTTAATCAATGTTAATCTTAATCTTAATTGAAGGATATGAGACGTATGGTAAACATATATAGTGATGACTAAAAGTTATTTAGACGAGTTAAATGTATATATATATAAGACATTGAACTTCCGGAGATTAATGTCCTTGATACAGATTTCTTAATACGTAAAAGGGTATATTTATTCTATGGTACATACAAGTGGGTGATAGTTACCCTCGGGCGACAGACAATGTTCTTGAATTGTTCCGCCTTTAGATCAATTACTTTTTTTTTATTGTTTACTTTTATTATTTATTTATTTATATATTTATTTTGCAAGTAAACAATCTTACTGTTTACATCCTGGATTGTTTAAGTTCTTTGGTAATTAGAGATTTTTTTTTTAAATAAATTATTTATTGTTATTTTTTTTATTGCGTAATATTTTGTAAGTATTTTATATTAATTTGTTTATCGTGGCAATGAAATTTTTTTATGAGGTCGATTGGGCAGAAGAAATTTTTTTTTATTAGGGTGAGTATTTTTGTAAGTGAGCTAAAATTGCGGGGTAAATTTTTAGTTCAATTAGGAGAGAAAATGGTGGGAAGAAAATTTTTGAGGTTTGTAGGCAAAATAAAAAATTTGAAAATTTTTACTTGTCTTAAGAAAATTTTTGGATTATAAAAAATAGAAATTTTTTTAGGATGAGTACAAATTTCTTGTCTCAATAAAAATCTTGGCGCTCTAAGAAATTTTCTCGGAAAAAATAAAAATTTCTTGTCTCAATAAAAATCTTGTCGCTCTAAGAAATTTTCTTGGAAAAAATAAAAGTTTCTTGTCTCAATAAAATTTTTTTTTTCGCTACAAGAAATTTTTTCTTAATTCCATAAAATTTCTTACAAGAAATTTTTTTTTTGGATCCAATAAAAAATTTTTTTTCGTTTTCAAGTATAAATGTCATCAATATTTTTAATTTATATGCATAAAAAAAATCGTAATCATCGAATTTTTTTAATTGTAGAAATTATTTTATATAAATATTTATTCTTATATATCTTTCTTTTAATAATTAAAAAAAATTTTCTTAACGAAAAGAAACTAACATTAATTCAAATTATGTATTATAATTATTTATTTTTTTTTTGAAATTATGAAAGAAATTTGGACGTAGATTTACTCTCACATGATGAAAAGAATCAAAGCATGACCTCTGAGAAAATGTAATGTAGCTATTAAACTACATGCTTTATGTGATTAATCAAGTAAAGATATTGAGTTTGATTTCAATTAGAAGACATTTATTGTAAAATTGTTATTATTTTAAATTAATTACCATGAGGGCAATAAAAATACTCATTTAAATAAAATGAAATTAAATACGTTGTGATTTAAATTTTTATGACCGAACTTTAAAATGACTATATATATATATATATATATATATATATATATATATATATATATATATATATATATATATATATATATATATAAATTAATAGTCATAGTAATATTTATGTTTCATTAATTCAGTTTTCTTGAATTTTCGACTTAAATTTTTTACTTTTCAAAAATGCCGATTAAAAAAATTTAACATTTCACAATTCATATTTTCCATTTTAAGCCTAAATTCAGATATCGTTTCAAAATTTTCGATAATTTATTCGTCAATTCTAATGAAAAAAAAAAAAAAAAAAAAAAAAAATATATATATATATATATATATATATATATATATATATATTTTTTTTTTTTTTCTTTCATTCAATTGATTGAAAGTTTCATACAAAATTTTGTCACTACTCACATGCCTAAAAATATTTTTGACTCAAATCAAAATTCCCCTCTTCCATTTTTAATAAAAATTTTTAACTGCCCATCGGTCACTTAAAAAAAAATTTTCATAAAAATTTTCGACTGAGCATTTTGACCGATGACCCAAAATATTTTTACATTCGACTTTCTAATTTTTTTCATATATTTAATTTTTATTATCTAAGACACCGAGAGAAGTTATATATTTATATATTTATTGCTTAGAAAAAAAATGATATTATGTCAAACGGAAGTATTGAGTACTATTGGTACATATTTTAAGTATTGTACTACTCAATTACAAAATCTAAAATAACAAAAAAAAAAAAAGATAAAAATAAAAACATTATTTGCACAAGTAATACATTGGAATTTTGAACGATTAACAATAATGACAATCAGTCTACTGCAACATGAATATAAGTATATAAATGCGAGTGTAGTCCGAATGCTCTCAGTGCGAGTTGAAAAATCGCCGATGGTCAGTGTCTTGGTTTTATCATTAAGGATTTTATTTTAAAAATCAGTCGTAAAAAATTCAATTATTATATTTTTTCTTTACTATTTAAATATATGTCAAGTGATGATTTAACATGTGATTTTTTAAACAAGTGATTTTTATTGTTTTTATTAACAATTAATTATATTAATATGTGATAAGTTTTTTTTTTATTGAATATTTAATAAAAGGTAAAAAAATTTTTATTAAAAAAACACTTTTTTTTTTATGAGGATTTTTCAAAAACAGGAAATAAATCAATAAAAAAAAAAGTTGAAGTGATAATAAAAAATGTCAATTAATATTAATGATATTGAAATATGAGAACTTATTTGTATTTAGTGTAAAAAAGGAAAAAAATGTATACGTTTTGCATAAGCTAAGTATAATCTTACCCAATAAGTAATTATTAGTTGGTGTAATTGTTTAACAATTGATGTAATTATTTTTATTACAACAATTTGTAAATAATTTTCGGTTAAATTACGCGGAAAAATTTATTAATAGAATTTGTTTTTTTTTTTTCTTAAATCAAATGAGAGAATTTATTTGAAATTTTTTTGTACAGAAAAATTGATAAAAAATAATTTTATGAGGCAAAATGGTCATTTTTTAATTTTGAGTGACGAAATTGTCGATAAGAAATTTTGAAAGCTTCTTTAGGTAATTGTGAAATTTTGGCGATCGATGACTGAATAATTTTGAAAAAATAGTAAATGACAAAATTTTGAAAAATCAACTGAAAATTTTTGGTGATTAAAATAATCTAATAAAAAATTTTTAAGAATTTTTGAAATTTTGCATTTTTTATTCAATTAAATTTTTTTTTATTTTGAAAATTTTTTTATTAGATTTTTTGAAATCTAGTTTCAACATTTGAACTTATTCAAAAAAATAGTATTTTAGAGTTTAAACTTTCAAAATTGAAAATATACAGAAACTCAAAATATTTTTTTTTGAAAATTCCATAACAAAAAAAAATAATAAGATTTGATATTTTTAAATTTTTATAATGAGGCAAAATTTCAAATTTTTATTCAGACTAAAAATTTTTTTAAATATTTTACTAAATAATTTTACAAAAACTAAGAAATTTTCATATTTTTCAAAATCAGTCTTTTCTGATTTAATTCAAATTTACAATTTTATTTTTTCAACTTACAAATTATTTAAGAAAATTGTATTCATACAATTTTAGCTCAAAAATATAAAAAATATAAAAAAAATTTTTCCAAAAAGATTCCAACAAAATTAGACATATAACTTTCAAATTTGAGACAAATTTGAATTTTCACTTAAACTTTTTTCAAACTTTTAGAATTTGATTAGTAAAAAATATCGTCGATTTAGAATTTTATGCAGTAGAATTTTGAATCAAATTAATAATTTCATCATACTTTCAAAGTATATATTTTTGAACTTTTTCTTAACTAAAAAAAAATGTACTAAAAACACGTTTTGAAAATTGCGTTTAAAAATAAACTCATGTCTCAAAATTTGTTCCCAAAGCTCAAAATTTCTTTTTTTTTGTGCTATCAAAATTCTTAAAAAAAATTCCAAAAAGTTAAACTCAAAGTTCTAATCTGTCAGATTTCAAACTTCTGCATATCAAATCTTTTTGTTTCGATTTTTTTTCACGGGTACAACTGCAATTTGTTATTTTGTAAAATATTTTAAAATAATAATGAAAAACAATGTGATTTCATTTTAATATTTAAATGAAGTATCCCAAGCATTTTGAGTCATTGATAATAGAGTTTTATTATTCAATTTAAATAGTGAGTTACTCATCTTACACTTCTCTTAGTCTGTTATGCTTTCGTTCCGTTTGCAAATTAAATTATCCTATTAAATTTATCGTGACTCATGTTATTAAATTAAAACATGCGATCAACACATAACATACTATCAATACAATATAATAATTTGATGCAATAAATTTGTGGTATTTTTTAATTTTCACAGAAAAAAAAAAAAAAAAAAAAAAAAAAATATGCAGGACCAAGCTCGGTACTGGTGGAAGCTGGTTTACATCGCTGACGCCAAAGGTGTAAGTAATTGGCTAAATGATTTGTAATTACTAATTAAAAATAATTAAATATTAATTTAATGAAATAAATTACAGATAATTGCCGGTTTGGCTGCACACTCTGGTCAAATATCTGTTGGATTGTCCCAAGGATTCAGTGCGATATTGGTACCAAAATTAATAAAATCAAATTTTGCGAGCATCAATGAAGCCTCGTGGGTTGCGTCATTGGGGGTTATATCGAACCCATTGGGTGCATTTATTGCTGGGATAACTGCTGAGTGTATTGGCAGAAGGACGGCAATAGCACTGGCAACATTGCCTCATGTTACCGGTTGGTTACTTATTGCCTTTGCGCATGACGTACCAACATTATATGCCGGAAGATTTATTGGCGGTATCGGTACCGGGATGGCGAACGCTCTTTATCTCTATGTCACTGAGGTATTTTTTTTTTTTTTAATAATAACTATTTTATGCATTTATTGTTTATTTTTTTTTTTTTTTATGATTTGACATTATTGCGATATGTCAGAAAAAGATTTTTTTTTTATTGTTGGAAATGATTTGTGGGATTATGTCTGGTTATGAAATGAAATTTATGTATGTATGGATTGTAATTTTGTAGACTTAGTGTAGGATTGAAATCTACTCTAGCTCTGAGATAGAAAATAAATTTTATAAAAAAAAAAATAAATTTTCGATCCAATAAATTAATTTAGTGTGAATTTATCATGAAGTTATTTTTTGACTGAAGAAATTTCAATTTTCTTAATAGTAATTAAAAAAAAAATTTTTTTCTTATCAAAACTTCTATGATTGAAACGAATGAAATTCGTAAATACATGAAGTTTTTTGACAGCAAGCATTCAAAATTTTTATAGAATTTTTTTTTTTAATAGTACATTATGTGACGAGGGATTAAACAAGACGATTTCAGACTAGAGTGAAGTTGGCCGCCCGTGCCGTAGACGAGGGCGAACCACCTGCAGTTTGAAATCGTGTTTTATCCTGTGTCACTTACTATAAATATTTTTCATGGTTACCTGCATTGGAACAGAAAAAGTATAATTAGAGATCTAAGAGCTTCGAAATTGATACAAGTAACGACATTTGCCGGTAGTAGACATGTGTGAGATGTGAAAATATCGAAGAACTCTTTAACAAACATGAAACAATCGGTTAGAAGTCTTAAAAACACTCATATATTTTGTACAACTAGGTTTGTCAGCGTGGGGTAATGAGTTACCCCATGTGGCCGCTATGTGGCTTGGCTGTGTGGCCACTAAGGGAAAGTTTCAGTGTCAGTAGTCAGTCAGATACAAATTAATTTAAGAGCATTAGTGTAATTAACTACTAGTGTAAGCTTAAATTGTCATTTTCAACTCATGACTAAGCAGAAACAATGCATACTATTTAACTTTACACTGATTTTTATAAAAGTTAATATAAAGACCCAAATAGCTCGATTAGTAGAGCACTCAGCACATAACCTACATGGTCCGGGTTCGATTCCCAGTTCAGACAAAGACGATTTTTCTTAATTTATCTATAAGTTTATCGACAAATACAAATTTGTTTCGGCCTGCTGACTGAAGACATTCGCATTTAACGCATTATCTAATATTATTCCGCAGCATTAGGCTGAAATTTTCTTGTATCGACGCGATACAGCCACTAAAACTTCATGTTTCGATGCGGGTATCATGAAAATATATTAGGGTGGTCGTTAAAAATTAAATTTTCTCAGGCGCCCCATAAAAAGCTTCTTTTTAGTGAAAAAATACGTGGGGAATTTGGTTTCTTCTTTTTAAGTAAAAAGAACACGTACCGCAGGACGATCAGTTTATTTTTCGATACAATCGCGTTTTTTTTAAATATCTCATGAAATATACAGATTAAATGAAAAAATTATAGGAACAATTTTGTAGGAAATTAAATTCTTAACAAAAGAGGTCATATTCATTTTTTTTATAAAATGTGTATTTATGAAGATATTTTAAAAAGACTTTTTTTAGATCTCATGAATTGAGCGTTTTAAGGATTACAAATTTTGAAAATAACATTTTTCTAAGTATATAGAAACTACAATAAGCATTAATGATTGATACGTTACGAGTTGCGAAGTTGTCTATATTTAAGAAAAAACTTTATTTTAAATATTCGTAATCCTTGAAATGCTGAATTGATAAGATCTAAAAAAGTTTTTTCAAAATATCTTCATAAATACACATTTTATAAAAAAAATGAATATGACCTTTTTTGTCAAGAATTTAATTTCCTACAAAATTGTTCTTATAATTTTTTCCTTTAATCTGCGTATTTCATAAGATTAAAAAAATCGCGATCGTATCGGAAAATGAACTTTGATCGTCCTGCGGCACGTGTTCTTTTTACTTAAAAAGAAAAAACCAAAGTCTCCACGTATTTTTTCACTAAAAAGAAGTTTTTTATGGGGCGCCTGAGAAAATTTAATTTTTAACGACCACCCTAAAATATATATTATATTTAATTACAGGCTGCAGCACCACATCAAAGAGCCTGGTTAGCATCAGCAGGACCAATCCTCGTATCATTCGGAGTCTTAGGAATCTATGCACTGGGCGCCTTAACAACTTGGCACAGTAGCGCAGCAATAAGTATAATTCCAGCGATTATTTCATTAGCTCTTACAAGAGTAATACCCGAATCACCAGCATGGTTAGTCCGTAAAAATCGTCTTGATGAAGCAAAGCAAGCTTTGATTTGGCTCCGTGGTCCTGGATTAGTTTGCGAGCACGAGTACAAAGAATTGTGCACATCAAATGTCCAGCAACTGACAATTAAGTCTGAAAATTTAGCTAAAGTAATAAAAAACATATGGAGACCTTTTATAATATTGTTTATATTCTTCGCATTGCAGCAACTGTGCGGTATCTACATAATACTTTTTTATGCGGTTAATTTTTTGAAAGACATCGGTACAGATATCGATGAATATGTAGCAAGTGTTGGAGTTGGTGTGATTCGTCTCGCTGCAGCCATTTTGGGCGCCGGGTTGGCCAACCATTTTGGTAGAAAAAGTCTTGCCTGTACCAGCGCACTGGGAATGGCTCTATCGTCTGGTGGTATTGCAGTTGCTATTAAATATCACGTGGTACCAACATGGATACCATTAATATGCATTGCACTTCATGTCGCATTTTCAATGATCGGTTACTTAACTCTTCCCTGGGTTATGACCTCAGAATTATATCCCCTTAAGTATCGCAGTACCGCTGGTGGTTTGACGACAGCCATTGCCCAAATTATGACATTTGCTGCTATAAAAAGCTACCCGCATCTAAATACTACCATTGGTGTCCAACCGACTTTGTATATTTTCACAATAGCTGCGTTAATTGGCGCACTATTTGCTAGCACTATTTTACCGGAAACCAAAGGTAAAAGTTTGGACGAAATTGGCAAAGGGCTTTCGTCATCGAAAGTAAAGAATAATAATTGTAATTCAATTGTTAACGATAGATTTTCAATGCTACCTGATGATAAATATGTTATATATCCTAATGATATTGTTGTACCTAAAGAATATAATAATTTAGGAATGGATTTGAGTGATGAAAAGGACGTTGTGTTGAGGTCTGACGTAGGGAACGACCAAGAAAATTTTAGAGATAGGGGTGTTTTTAAAATTTCGACATTAGAGCATGGATATATTTAAATATTTTATGTAACTCATGCCCGAAGAATACGCCGCTACCCGACTTAGACATTTCACGACGTTTTTCTTCATGCATTCGTTACATAAACTAGTGTATACTTCTAGTGACATCGAGTATTATACTGTCGTGTGTTGGCAATACTCGATTCGCTCGATGTATAAGATGCTGTTTCGTGATTATGTTGACAATAATGATATAATATTAACTGATAAGACTTTTAGTTATTTTTTTTTTTCTTTAGAAGGTTATTTTTATAATTTTTGAATAGTGAGAGATTTTAATTAATAATTTGTGACATAAACTAGTGATTAAACATCTCGATTACTATATGTTTTGAAAAGGGGATTTCTCGGTTTTGCTAAAGATTCAGAGGTTTATTTTATGAAATTAAGTAACGGATGAAAAAAATGAAATTATCGATTAATATTTGACTGAATGATCTCAATTTTTTATAAAATCTAAGTCGTGATTAATTTTTTATATTATTGTCATGTTAACTGAAATCGGTTAAAGTTCAAGGTATTTTATCGATATGAAAATAATCAAAATAACTCAAATTTCAAAAATCGAACTATAGTCACAAATTGATTTTTTGAAAGTTTTCAAAAAAGGAAATTAGAAAACCTGTTATTTTTGGACATCTAAAAATGAACTAATATGACAAATTTTTTTTTATTCAGAATTAATTTTTTAAATCCAAGTTTTGAGTTAATAAGAAATGTTCAAAAATTAATGCTGCTCAAAAATGGTAATTCTCCTTGAATGTTTCCTTTAAAACTTCTGCCGCGGCTAAACTATCAACTTAACAAAAAAATTTTTCAAGTATATTTTGCAGAAAATTTTATTCTCTACAAAAAAGGTCCTTATCAAAATTCTCATAGATACACTAGTTTAAAAGTTACATGCGTCCAAAATTATGCTCATTATACCTACCAATACTTTTAGATCAGTTCGTTAATACTTCAAGTCTCTGTAACTTTTAAAAAATTACACCCACAATAATTTTGCTCAGAACCTTTTTTGTAGAGGACGAAATTTCCTACAAATTACCTTTTGAAAATTTTTTCGTAAATTCAATACTTTAGCCGTGGCACTCAAGTGCGAAATTTGAAACCTTGTAATCTTTGGACAATTTATCTAAGCTCATTATATACATAAATTTAAATTTAAGTAGGAAGTATATATATTTAAAATTTATATAAAATTTTTTTCTTGACTTAATCATATGAAAAATCTTACATCCGATACCTCTAAATCATTAAAAGAGCTCATATTTAATATTTAATAATAAAAAAAAAAAACTAATCCGCAATTCTTAAGAACAAAGAAGAAGAAATATTATTTTTTCAAAACACTAATTTATATATATTGTAAGAAATCTTTGAGGCTTAAAGCCAAATTAATGACTTGTAATTAATATTTTATAACAAATCCATTGATCAGTATTAAATATATATATAGTTGTATATAAAATTGTATTATATAGTGTAATTATAGGTTATTATTATTAATCATTGTATCAATGATTATTATTATTATTATTAATCTTATTATTATTATTATTATTATTATTATTATTATTATTATTATTATTATTATTATTATTATTATTATTATTATTATTATTATTATTATTATTATTATTATTATTATTATTATTATTATTATTATTATTATTATTATTATTATTATTATTATTATTATTATTATTATTATTATTATTATTATTATTATTATTATTATTATTATTATTATTATTATTATTATTATTATTATTGTTATTATTATTATTTACACATGTATAGTTATCTTTTGTATATTATAAGTTAATAACCGAATAATATAAGTTGTATTTTTTCAATAAAATGATCCAGTATGCACTGAAAAAAAAAAAATAACATTTGTAAAAACAATATTTTCTCAAATAATAAATCATTAAAGATTATTGCATTATTAATTTCATTTCTAACTCGAAGAATAATTTCCTTGACAGAAGAAAATCGAAAATTTACATGATGGACTATTTCGGAAAAAAAGCAAATCAGCATATTTTAGGCTGAACTCAGATTTTTTCGATTAAGAAAATAATTTTGAATGGAATCTTCAAATTTTTGCACCAAACATGTATTTGACTAAAAATTTTCAATAGCATAATTTTTAGAGATTAGAAAATACAATGCATTGGACCCTTTCAGGTATAAATATGTATATATGTAATATATACATATAAATATTGTTCTACTTACTTTTAATTGTAATGATAGCCATTTTGGTCGACCGCAAATTGAAGGATTTGATTTATTATAACTCGTGTTCTGATTAACCGCGACCTAGATATAGGATTAACTAGATGTGAGTCATTACATATATATGTGTATATATATCATCTAGAGTAATATCTTCGTAATGATCAATTAATAAAATTGAAACCTCTAGATATTTAACATTTGCTATTATTATGATGAGATCACGTATTATTGAACGTGAAAGGATTTTTCTATGCTACTAATTACAAGACTAAAAATAAATTATTGTATAATATAGCTGATATATTATATAGAAGATAAACTGAGTCTAAATGAGACAATTTTTAAGATTAAATAAATTTTTTTTATGTAAAAAATGGGTAGTATATATTTACTCACATCTCTACTAAGGGGAATAGTGACAACTCTACTCATTCATTGTTTTACTCAGACTCAATCGTTAATTACTTAACCTCAAAGTCTGCTTTCTTCAGTTCTCACTCAGAAAAAATATGTTTGTGTGAAATACTATGAACTGTAAAAAATTTGAGTCGGCTGAGTTTTGAATGATTTGGTGTGAACGACCACGCCAACGGTGTAGAGTTATGTGGGGCAAGTGTGCGCAAACCCGAAATGAATGAATTTACGCACACTTGCCCTACATGACTCTAAAGGTTAAATACTTACGTTAATAGAATCATTAATTTATCAACTTCGAACCGTAAAATACCTTGTAATTGTCATATAAATATCAATGGCCAAGGTTTATATTTATATTCGTTTTAATCATATATAAAAACAGTCATTGGGTAATTTTTAACTACAGGTCTTATGATCGGACAATCTAGTGAGTTTTGAGCTAATAACACCTAATGGTGTAAAATATAACACTAACACCGTGTTAAAAGTATATCTCTTGATGATTAACAACGAAAAAATTTCACACCGAGGACACCGTGTAAATTTCTCGAGGACCGTATTCACACCAAAAATTTTTTACAGTATGGTGTCATAGTAATACTGTACTATAGTGGCCACCTGGCGGAAATCGAAGTAAACAGTAAAAATTACTATCAATGACCATTGTAAAATTTACAACGATTATATCGTAAATTACTGTAACTGTTATAAATTTTACTATGGTCATAGTAATTTTTTCGTGTGTTTATTTCAACTTCTGCGGGTGACCAATATGGTCCGGCTTTACTATGACACCATATCATTTCAAACGAAAATAATTTCTCCGAGTAAATGATAGTATTTTAATTATCTATAAACGATAACCCATTCATTAAAAATTTCTGTACAATAGAATATTTTATTTCAATATTACAAAATATATTTGATTAACTGTATTGTAACATACTATTCGAGTACATTAAAAATTGTATACGATAGTTTCATTATCTGCATAAAAAAAAATCGATTTAATATTAAAAAAATATAACTAATTTCGATTAATTATTGTTTGTACTTACACTTTTGAATGAATTCAACGATAACTTAACGAAATGCCCAGTAACAAAAACAACGGGCCTTGATGTTTTAAACATTATTATTAACATTGATTTAATTGTTGTAGTCCGTAAATTATACCAATTTGTATTAAATATCTCATTATTAAGATTTTCAAACTATAATATATGTAATGAATGATAAGTAATATTTTTATAACCCATCGAAATAACATTCCGTAACATACCCCCACACAGTATAGGGCATTTTCGGAATGAATATAAGTAATGCCCGGGATAAAATAATTTAGATCTTTGTAGATCTAAAATTTAGAATAAAACTCTGGAAATTTTTTCAGATCGTCAATAAATCTAGATCTATGATGATCTTTAAAGATCTAAAATGATCATTAATTTCCGATGATTTTAGATCTATAGTGATTTCAAAAATTTCTATTGATATCAGCAGAACTTGAAAGATTTCACAATAATATCAATGAAGATCTATTTAAATTTATCCGACGATTTCTGGAAGTTTTCTGGAAGAATAAAAAAGCCCTGGCATCTTCGAGATCTTTCCTGATATCCGGAAATCTGCTAAGAAAAACGTAGATCCAATTTTTTGGAAAAATCAGATCTCTGTAGACCTACTGTAGATCTAAATTATTTTTTTCCGGATGCTATTGAAAAAAAATTATTAGTAATATTATATAAATGTGTTACCTCTATTGTTACTTGTTGAGCAGTAATACATTGTAAAAACTGTTGCGAACACATAACCATAAAAAAAAATACATTAGTAATAAAATTAAGATCACTAGGTGGAGTTTGAGATAACATATATGCAACAGTACATAACACAACTGTATTTGTAACGTAATGAATAAATACTGCCTTTGAAAATAACAAATTGCTGAATTTAAATAAACTAAAAAAAAAAATTAACTTGCTGTGAAAAAATTGTTTTTTTATAAATGACTCACACATTAACTACACAGAAAAAAAGGATATCTTGGCACGAGAAATTTTTATACGTCACAAAAAATATTTTCTTGTTCTAAGAAACTTTTGGTTTTTCATTCATAATGCAAAATTTTCTTGGGCCGAGTGAAAATTTTTTGCGCCAAAAAATCCTTCTTTTCTGTGTCGAGTAAGCTATATATTAAGACGGCAATTTTTTTTTTTTTTTTTTTTTTTTTTTGGTAATAATCGATATTAATTTCGATTGTGCACCCCATTTTACCCCATTGTAAATTTTCTAATTAATTACTTTAAAATAGCAATATGATTCTCAACCCAATCACGTACTAATTGTTGTTCGATTTTCGATAATCGAAGTTGATTGTAATTTTTTTCATGAGTTGATATAGTTTCTAGTTTTTGTATAAGTAATTTAAAACGATGTTGAAGTACATTAAGTTTTGCACAAACTTGAAACATCATTGTTGGTAAAAACACATTAAAACCTGCATTGACAACAGCAAGACATATTACGGAGTACATTTGTTCAACAGCAGTGCACCAATAAACAATAGGATTTGATGAATAATTATATGGAAAGTATCCTCTGTAAGGTAATCCATAGGCCGTATCTATAGCAACGAAATGTCTCATTGTATACCATGCGATAGAAGTCATTCCTAATGTTGGAAACCAAAAAGTGATAATTCTGTAGAAAATAATTACATATTTTATGTTATATACATATTGAGGTTTATCATTCAGATTCTCAGATAACAATTTGAATTTAGGTTAATTAGTTAATTAATTAAATACGAAAAAAAAATCATCGGAAATGATCAACCTTTCAATTTTTTCATCATATCACTTTATTAATAGTGTTGGGGTAAATTTTTAAACTTAAAAATCACTCGACTCGACCGAGATTCGAACCCTGATCTCCCGCATACGAATCCTGTCCTCAGTCTGCCGGTCCGATGTCTCCTTTGACTGACACTCCCTGAACTTGTAACACGAATTCGTGTATACGTATGCTATCTCTACCAGTTTTTAATTTTATTGCTCTGCGTTGGAAAAAATTACAAACCGTTTAGTAATTTTTAGCTGCTGTATAATACTTAATACTACGCTAATCATCTGATTTGCAGAAATTACTAAACAGATTGTAACTTTTGCATACTAATTGAGTATTTAATGTCTATTTTCACTTCATTATAAATAGAGAATACGTACGAATTAGTAATGAAAGTAATAATCTAACAATTTTTCAGATAAACATACAGTAATAATTAACATTTTGTAATTTTTACTATACATTTAGTAATAATATAAATATATAACGTAATTAATTTACTAATGTGCTTTAAAGTTTATTACTAAGATTTATTAAATATTACATTTTCGAAACTCGTTTTCTTCATAGGGTTACACGGAAAGAAATATCAATCTGCCTATGCAACATAGTAATGGTTACATAACTCTATAGTTTGATTAACAGCGCAGCCACATAATAGCGGCGTGACACAAAAAATAGAGTAATGTAATCTTTACTATACTGCGTAAGCATATTTACTTGACATTTCTCTCCGTGTACTAAATGCGATTCAAAATTTATCGGGATCAATTTGACATTTCCCATTGAATTTTATCAAATACCATAATAAATTTCTTACCTGTCAAGTCGATCATATTTAGCATGAATTAGTTTTTCCTCATTATTTCTCAATTGAAGTGGATAACTATTGAGTTTATCAATGATATCAATAATATCTCGTCGATATCCAACGATGCTCGTTATTTTAGGAAAATTTTGAACGTAGCCCACTACTAGCGATAAATGATCAACCATCGCAGCGAATTCAAAATCATCAAACCCCATATCCATTAGTCCAGATATTAAAAATGTTAAATGAGATATTATTATTATAATAGTGTACGAATCGTAAACTCGTCCTTTAAGACCTTTCCATTTAACGGGTTTCCAAACACCAGCGTAAGTTAGTACATTCAGACTACGAAGTTCTACTGTCATATTGTCATTAGTTATACCCACCCTCTATCCGTACATTGTATTGTTGCAGACAAATAATAACTTATGGCGCCGCAAAATATGAGTTTACAACAATACAAAGCACAGAAAATAATAATGGAAAATTTGGATTTTAATATTTCAAAGCAGGAATTAACTATTTTATCAACCGTTTAAAGATAAGGAAATTGGTAATAAATCATTCAGGGGCGATTGTCTGTAGGTAAATTAGATAAATTAACGTAATGGTCTGTAATAGTTAAATTAAATATTAATGAAGACTGGGAGGGTTGCAAAGACATGCGTGGGTGGATTTATTGTCAGTCTGTTCTTGTGTTGAAATCGATGATATTCGTAATATTCATTCTTACATTGAAACTGTTGACAGCACAAGTCATTTTATAAATTCACCCCAGTATAAATTTAATATAGACTTGAGTTACTTTAAAGTTTGTCGAGTTTAGTATAAAATTCAATTTAATATTTTTTTATACAGAAACTATTTTTTTGTAATGAAAACTATTGAAGTTTTTATTTTTCCCTCCATTTTTTCAGTTCTGGGAGTACGATTTGTTCTAAATATTACGCAAGTGAATTGTCGCAAGTCGCTCATTATAAGCAACGATGGAATTGAGACAAAAACACTAATTTTCAGTGTAAATTTTTTACAAATTAAAGTTAATGACTTGTTAATGTTTTTTAATTTAAATATCATTTATTTATAAAAATATATGATTTAAAAAAATTTCTTTTTTAGAGAAAAAGTCAGTGATGCTTATAACGATTGAAGAAGACATGGAATTTAATCGCCCGAAAGAGTGAAAGAGCTTCAAAATCATAACAACTGTATATTTGATATTAGAATTATATAATTTCATTTTCTTGAATTTACTACTGCGCATCATACTACAGATCTTATGATCGGATAATGCATGAGTTTTGAGCTAATGATACTAAACGGTGTAAAAGATAACACTCACCGTGTTAAGAGTACACTGCTTGATATTTTATGCCAAGAAAATTTCACACTGAGGACACTATGTAAAGTCCTTGACGACCACTTTCACACCAAAAATTTTCTAGGGTGACATAGTAATGCCGGACCATGGTCGCCACCTGACAGAAATGGAAATAAACACATGCAAAAATTACTATGTATGAGCATAGTAAAATTGACAATGATTATATCATAAATTACTGCACTCAGAAAATTAAGTAATTGTGTATATTATGCTAAATTTTTAATTTTACTCATCTACGATGATTAGAACGTTTTTCACTGCAAAAATAGTTAGTGCTATCATTTTTTTAAATAGAGTAATAATTATTGGATGATAACTTCTGCAATAAATATCGTAACAGTTACTATCAGAATGGTAATATTTACTATCAGGATGATAACAGTTACATCAGGATGGTAATATTTACTATCAGGATGATAACAGTTACATCAGGATCGTAACAGTTGCCATCAAGAAGATAACAGTTACTATCAGGATGGTAATATTTACTATCAGGATGATAACAGTTACATCAGGATCGTAACAGTCACCATCAAGATGATAACAGTTACTAACAGGATGGTATTATTTACTATCAGGTTGATAACAGTTACTATCGGGATCGTAACAGTTACCATCAGGATGATAATAATTACATCAGAATGATAACAGTTACTATCAGGATGGTAACAGTTACCGTCAGAATGATAACAGTTACTATCAGGATGATAACAGTTACTATTAGGATGGCAACAGTTAGCATCGGAATGATAACAGTTACTATCAGGATGGTAATATTAACTATCAGGATGACAATATTTACTTCTGCAATTAATTTCGAAACAGTTACTATCAGGTTCGTAACACTTATAATTCATGATGGTAATTGTTACCATCTGTATTATAAATATAACTATTTAGAATAATAATAATAATAATAATAATAATAATAATAATAATAATAATAATAATAATAATAATAATAATAATAATAATAATAATAATAATAATAATAATAATTTTTTGTTGAGTTTAATGAAACGATCAGAGTTTATTTTATTTTATTAAAGGAATCACGGCTTTACTGATCTGGTTTATTGACTTGTTAGATTACATTCATCGTATTAATAATCACATGTGGACTAAAGATATTAGTACGCACTGTAATACAATACATTTATCGAATAAAATCAAAGTCCTGAATTTACTATGGAATGAATTTACTATTGAATGAACGGTTTCGGCCCGAATATACTTGCTGGGCTCATCAGTAAAGTTGATGCAAGTATATTCTACTTTAGACCGTAAATATGATGTTAGAAGTTAAAAATTTGGAAAAAATGGAATGAAAAAATTGGAAAAGATAAAAAGAAAAAAAATTATACTTTAATTACCGATGAATCTTTCATATGATGATGTTCGAGCAAGCATTCCAAATTTGCTGTCATACTTAAGAAAAATTCTAAAAGCTTTATATAGCCAATCACATTTAATTTTTTGTTGAGTTTAATGAAACGATCAGAGTTTATTTTATTTTATTAAAGGAATCACGGCTTTACTGATCTGGTTTATTGACTTGTTAGATGAGCCCAGCAAGTATATTCGGGGCGAAACCGTTCATTCAATAGTAAATTCATTCCATAGTAAATTCAGGACTTTGATTTTATTCGATAAATGTATTGTATTACAGTGCGTACTAATATCTTTAGTCCACATGTGATTATTAATACGATGAATGTAATCTAACAAGTCAATAAACCAGATCAGTAAAGCCGTGATTCCTTTAATAAAATAAAATAAACTCTGATCGTTTCATTAAACTCAACAAAAAATTAAATGTGATTGGCTATATAAAGCTTTTAGAATTTTTCTTAAGTATGACAGCAAATTTGGAATGCTTGCTCGAACATCATCATATGAAAGATTCATCGGTAATTAAAGTATAATTTTTTTTCTTTTTATCTTTTCCAATTTTTTCATTCCATTTTTTCCAAATTTTTAACTTCTAACATCATATTTACGGTCTAAAGTAGAATATACTTGCATCAACTTTACTGATGAGCCCAGCAAGTATATTCGGGCCGAAACCGTTCATTCAATAGTAAATTCATTCCATAGTAAATTCAGGACTTTGATTTTATTCGATAAATGTATTGTATTACAGTGCGTACTAATATCTTTAGTCCACATGTGATTATTAATACGATGAATGTAATCTAACAAGTCAATAAACCAGATCAGTAAAGCCGTGATTCCTTTAATAAAATAAAATAAACTCTGATCGTTTCATTAAACTCAACAAAAAATTAAATGTGATTGGCTATATAAAGCTTTTAGAATTTTTCTTAAGTATGACAGCAAATTTGGAATGCTTGCTCGAACATCATCACATGAAAGATTCATCGGTAATTAAAGTATAATTTTTTTTCTTTTTATCTTTTCCAATTTTTTCATTCCATTTTTTCCAAATTTTTAACTTCTAACATCATATTTACGGTCTAAAGTAGAATATACTTGCATCAACTTTACTGATGAGCCCAGCAAGTATATTCGGGCCGAAACCGTTCATTCAATAGTAAATTCATTCCATAGTAAATTCAGGACTTTGATTTTATTCGATAAATGTATTGTATTACAGTGCGTACTAATATCTTTAGTCCACATGTGATTATTAATACGATGAATGTAATCTAACAAGTCAATAAACCAGATCAGTAAAGCCGGGATTCCTTTAATAAAATAATAATAATAATAATAATAATAATAATAATAATAATAATAATAATAATAATAATAATAATAATAATAATAATAATAATAATAATAATAATAATAATAAACATCTAATTGACACGGAAAACCACGAACTATCTGCTCGGATTCAGGAAGACTCTACTTTGCTCACAATCAATCGAGCTGTCTATGATGGTGCCTCCTCACTCTTACCTCCTGCGAGAAGGAATACTTCTTCGCCTGAGGCTAAGATGAGAGGGCGCATTGGACAACTAACACTGAAGATTGATGATCTCCGGAAACATGTCTCCCG
Source organism: Microplitis deprimator (assembly GCA_964016945.1). Taxonomy (NCBI): domain Eukaryota; kingdom Metazoa; phylum Arthropoda; class Insecta; order Hymenoptera; family Braconidae; genus Microplitis; species Microplitis deprimator. The sequence continues at coordinate 10,189,048 of OZ024706.1, read as the reverse complement.
CATTCAGTGTGTGATTGAGTATGTAAATGCTCGAAAAGCATTTACATCTAAAGTCCGCCGCATTGCGGCTGGACTACGATACCAGCATCACACACTGAATAAGGAGAATCTTCTGAACATCAAAGAAGGTTCCCTTAACAGGTTGCGGGCTCTGGTGGCTGCTAAAAAGTCACTAGAGAAAAAGCTGAAGCGGCTTACCGACAACTCTTTGTTTCGGTTAAGTCCTTCACGCTTTCTGACACCTAAAACATCTGTTTCTGGCGATCCCCCATCCATCGAGCGAGTAGAAGCTTTCTGGTCTGAGTTGTATGGTGATCAACCGAACGTGAATCGTGACACTCCAGCTCTCAACGACTTCGAAGCATTCTGTCGACAACACCGCAACGACAATGCTGATGAAGAGAGCCCTGAAGTCAGCGTAGAAGAAGTTCGTTTAGCTCTGAATAATGGTAAGAACTGGGCTGCTCCGGGTCCAGATGGCATTAACTTATTTTGGTGGAAGAAACTAACTTCTACCCATAGCCATTTGGCCCGGATTTTTACAGCGTTTATCAGAGGCGACGAACCAATTCCAGGTTGGCTTGTAGAAGGGCGAACCGTGCTCATCCCTAAGAAAGGTGACTTGTCTGACCCAAAGAACTACCGACCTATCACCTGTTTGAATGCGGTTTATAAGATTTTTACTAAAATTTTAAACAATCGCATTCTAGAAGTGATAGATCCGGTATGGCAGCAGATATACGAACAACGTGGCAGTAAAAGAGGCCTGTCAGGTTGCAAAGAGAATCTGTTAGTAGATCGTTGTGTCATTCAAGACGCGATTTACTATCAGCGCAACCTGTCAATGGCCTGGATTGACTACCGCAAGGCATTTGACTCAACATCTCATGAGCTTATTCTCTTTTTGCTCAAATGCCTTGGGCTCAATCACGATACGGTGGGATGCATTCAGCGTACGATGCAACTTTGGCAAACACGGTTCCACATTTCATGTGGCAACGACAAACGTGTAACCGAAGTTGTACAGTACAAAAGAGGAGTTTTTCAGGGAGATTCTCTGAGCCCTCTGCTGTTTTGCATCTCACTGCTGCCAATATCTGTTGCGCTACGCCGTACTTGTGGATACTCAGTGGGCCCACCAACTGATCGGAGTTATTCGATCACCCACTTACTCTACATGGATGATCTGAAGGTATATGCACCTGATGAGGAACACCTTCAGACAGCCTTGAACATCGTAGGGGAGTATACACGGGATGTCGGCATGGCATTTGGGTTGGACAAGTGCGCGGTCGTTAATCTGGTGAAGGGTAAGTGCTCTGATGTGCGTGAAGATATCGAGTTGGTAGATGGGAGCGTCATTGACCATCTTGACGCCGGAGAGTCGTACAAATATCTAGGTATTGAGGGGAGTCCTATGCAGGACCTTCCTAAAATCAAAACGACTCTCTGCAGCGAGTATGTGCGGAGACTCCGGAAAATCTGGTCATCAGAACTTTCCGGAAAGAACAAAGTCTCCGCAACAAACATGCTTGCTGTCCCGGTACTTCTTTACTCTTTTGGTGTCCTTAAATGGGCCCGAAAAGAGCTTAAAGACCTCGATATCAAGACACGTAAAGTCATGAATATAAATCGGAGCATGCACCCTAAGTCTTCAGTCGCCAGATTATACCTTTCCCGGCACATCGGAGGGAGAGGTCTTCAGAGCTTGGAGTGTCTACACGATCGCTTGGTTTTGGGTCTAACATATGAAGTTGTCAATTTCACAGCAGATGAAGACGACTTCCTTATGCAAATTGTTCATCAGCATGAGAATGCGCATAAGGGAGCGTTCTTATATAAGGCAGCAAAGTACGCGGCAAAATCCCTTGGTCTCGGAAGAGTAAACCCTCTTATTGAACTCCCTAAGGAGGAATTCAAGAGGGTCATCAGCAACGCTGAGCAGCAAAAACTGCTCAGTACACACATGGGCAAGTCAATGCACAGCGTGTTCTTTAAACACGTGCGTGAACATGGCTTGTCCGAACAGCTGACGTTTTCCTTCCTTAAGTCAGCTGGCCTGATGTCTGAGACTGAAGGGTATATTTTTGCCTGCCAAGATAGTGTAATTAACACTCTCGAATACCGTGCAAAAGTGCTCCAGATGCAGCTACCCGACACACAGTGTAGGGTGTGTAAGCAACATCCTGAGACGCTTATGCATCTCTTGTCAGCATGTCCTGTGCTGGCAAGAAGTGCATACGTCCAGCGTCACAATGCTGCTCTGCGAGTACTTTATTACCACCTTCGACATACGCACGGTATCGATAAAACACCAGTGCTGCCTTATTTGCCAGGAGACATTCCGCAAGTTGTTGAGAATGACCGTTGCCGTATTTATTGGAACGTGCCATTCGCAACAACGCGGAAAATAGATCATAATAAACCTGATATTGTGCTCTTCGATAAAACCGCTCGTAACATTTATGTTATTGAGTTTTCAGCTCCAGCTGAATATAACATCACGGTTAAAGAAGAGCACAAACACGAAATATATCAGGATCTCCTGTTTGAAATTGGCAAACTTTACCCAGGCTACCGTGTCAAGCTTGTCGTACTCATTGTTGGCGTCCTAGGAGGGATGAAACAGAATTTTGTATCTGCATTGGCTAAAATCCCAACTTGCTCATCGCAAGTTGAGTTTTTGGCATCGAGGATGCAAAAGGCTGTAATTCTCGGATCCCTCCGTCTCCTAAGACAACGAAACTTGGCCTGCTGCGCATGCTGATCATCTTGTTGATGAAGCATCGCAGCAGTAACGATTTGGCGCTCAGGTGAGGCCCTCGGTAGAGTCGGACTACCGGGGATAACCCCCTGAGCATTTAACTTGAAAAGAAATAATAATAATAATAATAATAATAATAATAATAATGAACTCTAGTTAACATACAGGATTGTAACAATTATCATAAATATGGTGAATACTACAATCTAGATGATTTATACAATCATCAAGATAATATTTACTACTATCTGATTGATGGTAGAAATTTTTACCATAACTATATAGTAACTCCTGTTATTTAATTTTCTGAGTGTGTAACTGTTGTAAATTTAACTACGGCCATAGTAATTTTTTCGTGTATTTATTTCAATTTCTGCAAGTGGCAAACATGGTCCGACTTTACTATGACACTATAGAATTTCGAAAGAAAATAATGTCTCCGTGTAAATGATAATATTCTAATTATCTATAAATGATAACCCATTCATTAAAAATTTTGTACAATTGAATATTTTATTTTAATATTACAAAATATATTTGTTTTACTATATTGCAATATATTATTCGAGTACACTAAAAATTGTATACGATAATTTCATAATCTGCATAAAAAAAAATCGATTTAATATTAAAAAAATATAACTAATTTCGATTAATTATTACTTGTACTTACACTTTTGAATGAATCCAACGATAATTTAATGAAGTGCCCAGTAACAAAAATAACGGGCCTTGATGTTTTAAGCATTACTATTAACATTGATTTAATTGTTGTAGTCCGTATAGTATACCAATTTGTATTATAAATCTCATTATTAAGATTTTCGAACTATAATATATGTAATAAATGATAAATAATATTTTTATAACCCGTTAAAATAATATTCCGTAACATTCCCCCACACAGTATAGGGCATTTGCAGAATGAACATAAGTAATGCCCGGGATAAAATAATTTAGATCTTCGTAGACCTACGTAGATCTAAAATTTGGAATAGATCTCTAAAAATTTCGGCAGATCGTCAATGATTTTAAATCCATTATGATCAAAAGATCTTGAGTTTCCGATGATTTTCGATCTTTGGTGATCTCAAAAGAATTCTATTGATCTCAGCAGAACTATCCGAAAATCTGCTAGGAAAAACGTAGATCCAATTTTTTGGAAAAATCAGATCTCTGTAGACCTAATGTAGATCTAAATTATTTTTTTCGGGATAATATTGAAAAAAAAATTATTGGTTATTTTATATAAATTTTTTACCTCTATTGTTACTTGTTGAGCAGTAATACATTGTAAAAACTGTTGCGAACACATAACCATGAAAAAAAATACATTAGTAATAAAATTAAGATCACTAGGTGGAGTTTGAGATAACATATATGCGACAGTACATAATACAATTGAATTTGTGATGTAATGAATGAATACTGCTTTTGAAAATAAAAAATTGCTGAATTTGAATAAGCTAAAAAAAAATTAATTTGCTGTAAAATAATTGATTTTTTTATAAAAGACTTACAAATTAACTACACAGAAAAAAAGGATTTCTTGGCACGAGAAATTTTTATACGCCACAAAAAATATTTTCTTGTTCTAAGAAACTTTTGGTTTTGCATTTGTAATGCAAAATTTTCTTGGGCCAAGTAAAAATTTTTTGCGCCAAAAAATCCTTCTTTTCTATGTCGAGTAAACTATATATTAAAGCGGCAATTTTTTTTTTGGTAATAATCGATATTAATTTCGATTGTACACCCCATTTTACCCCATTGTAAATTTTCTAATTACTTTAAAATAGCTATATGATTCTCAACCCATTCACGTATCAATTGTTGTTCGATTTTCGATAATCGAAGTTGATTGTAATTTTTTTTATGAGTTGATATAGTTTCTAGTTTTTGTATAAGTAATTTAAAACGATGTTGAAGTACATTAAGTTTTGCACAAATTTGAAACATCATTGTTGGTAAAAACACATTAAAACCTGCATTGACAACAGCAAGACATATTACGGAGTACATTTGTTCAACAGCAGTGCACCAATAAACAATAGGATTTGATGAATAATTATATGGAAAGTATCCTCTGTAAGGTAATCCATAGGCCGTATCTATAGCAACGAAATGTCTCATTGTATACCATGCGATAGAAGTCATTCCTAATGTTGGAAACCAAAAAGTGATAATTCTGTAGAAAATAATTACATATTTTATGTTATATACATATTGAGGTTTATCATTCAGATTCTCAGATAACAATTTGAATTTATGTTAATTAGTTAATTAATTAAATATGAAAAAAAAATCATCAGAAATGATCAACTTTTCAAGTTTTTCATCACTTTACTGCACGGAGAATAAAATTTTAAAATTAGTAAATTCATATTGTAAACTTAAAACGCTATTGACATCGTGTAGATGGAGAAAACGAGTCTCGAAAATATTCTAATATTTAATATATTTTAGTGAAAAATACTAATGCGAATGAATAAGTGCAGCAGTTTCACTATTCAATTCTAAATGTATAATAAAAATCGCAAAATAGTAATTAATATTATATATTTATCTGAAAAATTGCTATAAGGTAAAAGCTACAATAACAATAGTATAATATAAAAAGATAAAAAAACTAATAAAAACTGATTGAAAAAAATTGAAAAGCGGTCACTCCATGCAAACTGTATACCTATATATATACACTAGGGTGCGTCATTTCGGAGCAACATTTTTTTTTTAATTGCATGAGAAAAAAATCATAGTTCAACACAAAAAAAAAATTTTCGCGCAAGGAAAAAAATTCTATATCGATTACAGACCTAGCTCATTGAAAAAATCGATTTTCCCGTTTAAATAACACGGGAAAAATTTTTTTTTTTTAGCTTCAAGTATTGTTAACTCTTTAACAAATCAATAGATCGAATAGACTAATACATATTTTTGTAGGAAATTGAACGCTCTACAAAAAAAGTATCCTATCATTTTTCGATAAATCGATCTGTTCAAAAGTTATTGGAACTCGAAGTAAAGTTGGAGATCTTTTTACTTTTCCGGCGAAACTATCAGACTTATCACAAAATGTTGTAGAATCTTTTTTGTTGACAATTTTATTCTCTAAAAATTATTGCGAGTAAAGTTTTTTCAAATTCCGCATTTTTTTCTAGTTATTTCCATTTCAAAGTCGAGCTCTTGAAATCGATCAGAACCACTTTTTTAAGAGCTTGAAATGACAATGAAAATAAATAGAAAACAATGCGGAATTTGAAAAAACTTCACTGATAATAATTTGTAGAGAATAAAATTGTCAACAAAAAAAATTCTACAACATTTTGTGATAAGTCTGATAGTTTTGCCGGAAACGTAAAAAGATCTCTAACATTACTTCGAGCTTCAATAACTTTTAAACAGGTGGATTTATCGAAAAATGATAAGAGACCTTTCTTGTAGAGCGTTCAATTTCCTACAAAAATATGTATTAGTCTATTCGATCTATTGATTTGTTAAAGAGTTAACAATACTTGAAGCTGAAAAAAAAAAAATTTTCCCGTGTTATTTAAACGGGAAAATCGATTTTTTCAATGAGTTAGGTCTGTAATCGATACAGAATTTTTTTTCTTGCGCGAAAATTTTTTTTTTGTGTTGAACTATGATTTTTTCCACATGCACTTAAAAAAAAATGTTGCTCCGAGATGACACACCCTAATATTAACAAAAGAATTGAAATTATTGAAAAGAATTTGAATTTCATCATTTTTAATTTTTTTCAATCAATATTTTTAAACAGGGAACCAATGCAGTTTATATTTATTTCTATATTCGAATAATAATAAAAATCAAATTCTCAAGACAGTAAAAATTACTTCATTGCAATGGCATTTTAAGTTTACACTATGAATTTTGTAATTTTAACTGATATTTTCGAGTAAAGTTTTGAATTTTTTTTTTCTGTGTAATTTTTACTATTATATCACAAAGTACCGAAACCATTGTAAATTCTACTATGGCCATAGTAATTTTTGCATGTATTTATTTCTGTATCCGTTAAGTGGCCAACATGATCCGGCATTATTATGACACGATAACATTGTGATCAAGAATAATTTCTCCGTAAATAGAAATAATGGTAATTGTTTGGAATCAGGGTCAACCACATTTTTCAGAATTCCAAGTGCTTACACCTCAAAGATCCATAATTAAACTTTTTCCACGTGTTCAGTTACACGGCGGATTAAATTTTCTGTATGAGTTTATGTCTCTAACACCAGATATCTATCTGAACCTTGCAATTGAAGTGTGAAAAAATGTCAAAAATAACACAAAATCATGTGAATTTTCAAAAATAAATTTTTCTAATAAATATAAGTAATTTTATATAATACCGTAAGATGGACGGTGGCGATAGAAAGGTCGATCTAAGAGTTACAAATAATTTTTGAACTCTTGTAATAGTGAAAATCAGCATATTTTTGTTATTTCAGTATTTTAATGTGTACAACAGCTCACATAACATTTTGTTGCAAGTAGTTTGGATGGTATCTGCCTTCCCTCGCTAGTATAGTGTCTGACAGAAACCCACAACACTGTTTTACGCCGTACTAGTAAGAGATGTAGTCTAAGGCAAGAGTGCGTTAACATAGCCTTACTGACGAGTCCGTTAACGTACTTAGGACGAAACTACAAACATTATGGCAAATAGGCATATACCTTAAGTTTTGGTGGTTGACTTAAGAGTCAATACATTGAATGATAAGAAAAATATGTCAAATAGTGCAGTGTAGCACGGAACTGAAAAATCTCAAAGATAAATTCGAAATTAAGCAAAATTTATACCTTAATTATATACCAAGTGTGTATCAAAGCTTATATAACAACGATTTAAGCTGAAACAACTTCAATCCGCCGACAAATGCTTGGGATTAAACGTGGTCCCTAAGCCATTTGCCGGGTTTTGGATTTTTGCTTGTCGAAATACCTGTTGACCCCACTTCCAAATAATTACCGAAATAATTAATGTTTTATGATTTTTACTATACATTTAGTGATAAATAAAAAAATTATATCATTTATTAATGTAGATTAATGTTTCTTACTAAGATATGTTAAATATCATAATATTTCCGAGGCTCGTTTTCTCCGCGTAGTTACTAAATACGATTCAAAATTTATCGGGATCATTTTGACATTTCCCATTAAATTTTATTAAATTCCATAACAAATTTCTTACCGGTCAAGTCGATCATATTTAGCATGAATTAGTTTTTCCTCATTATTTCTCAATTGGAGTGGATAACTATTGAGTTTATCAATGATATCAATAATATCTCGTCGATATCCAACGATGCTCGTTATTTTAGGAATATTTTGAACGTAGTCCAGTACTAGTGATAAATGATCAACCATCGCAGCGAATTCGAAATCATCTAACCCCATATCCATTAATCCAGATATTAAAAATGTTAAATGAGATATTATTATTATAATAGTGTACGAATCGTAAACTCGTCCTTTAAGCCCTTTCCATTTAACGGGTTTCCAAATACCAGCGTAAGTGAGTATATTTAGACTACGAAGTACTACTGTCATATTGTCATTTGTTATACCCACCCTCTATCCGTATATTGTTTCGTTGCAGACAAATAATAACTTATGTCACCGCAAAATATAAGCATACAGCAATACAAAGCACAGGAAATAATTATGGAAAATTTGTATTTTAATATTTCAAAGCAGGAATTAACCATTTTATCAACCGTTTAAAGATAAGGAAATTGGTAATAAATCATTCAGGGGCGATTGTCTGTAGGTAAATTAGATAAATTAACGTAATGGTCTGTAATAGTTAAATTAAATATTAATGAAGACTGGGAGGGTTGCAAAGACATGCGTGGGTGGATTTATTGTCAGTCTGTTCTTTTGTTGAAATCGATGATATTCGTAATATTCATTCTTACATTGAAACTGTTGACAGCACAAGTCATTTTATATATTCACCCCTGTATAAATATAATAATGTCTATAGACTTAAGTCACTTTACGGATTGTCAACTTCAGTTTAAAATTTAGATCGATATTTTTTTAAACAGACGAGTCTCGACATAAGCCCAGGAAAAAAGGTTTAGATCTGACCACAATTGAAAATTTTCAAAAATTCGGGAAGTTATTGGTTTCAGTCCGATTTCCGAGAGTCAAATTTCTATCAGATCTTGACGTTTTAAGGTTCTAGGAAGCTATTCTGACTAATTTCAAGATGATGTCCGAGTGTATGTATGTATGTACGTACGTACGTATGTGAATATCTGTAACTTTTGAACGGATAAACCGATTTTGATCGCCAAGGTGTCATTCGACGCCGATTGTTAATATCTAAAAGCTGAAAAAAATTGAGCTTAATCGGTAGGTTGCGTTCGAAGATATTCCAAAAATAAAATTTTTTCAAAAACGTTTTTTTTTGGATAGCTTTTAATGTGCCCGGTGGATTAATTCCAAAATCTAATCAGCTCTAAAACTTCATAAGCCACGTCGAATGCCACGTCAACCATCAAAATCGATCCATTCGTTCAAGAGAAACAATGAACGAAAGAATTAAAAAAAATTTTTTTTGTTTAGTTTTTTGAAATTTCTTAAAAACGACTAGATAAATCAATTTCAAAATCTGATTAGCTCCAGAACTCAATATAACGCGTCGATTGCCACCTCGACCGCCTCAATCGGTCAATTCGTTTGAGAGATATCGTTGGAGAAAAAATGGTAAAAAACATTTTTTTTCGAAAACAACGGCATACAAAAGTATTTTCGAGCTCGAAAATGTATTCAAAACAATTTTTTCGAGCTCAACAAGCTCAAAAACAGCGGGAAGTTTTGGGGCTGGCCCGCAATGTCAACTGATAGACCGATTTTTTTCTATGTTGACATGAAAGTTTTTCCTATGTCAACATGGGTATTTTCAGTATTTTAACGTAGGAATATTTACTATGTTAACAGAGGAGTATTTTCCTTGTCAACGTAAAAAAAATTCCTATGTCAATATAGAAGAAATTACTCTGGTAACATGGGAAAATTCCTATGCTGACATAGTAAAAATACCCATGTCAATACAGGAATTTCAACAATGTTAAAAAGGGAATCTTCACATGTCTACATGGAAATTTTTCCAATGGTAATATGGAAGATACCCTTATAATATGTGGATAGAATTTCTATAAAATATCGTTATATTCTCATTTTTCCCTAGTAAAATTTACCATGTTGATAAAGCAAAATTTTCAATGTCAACATAAGAATTTCTTCTATGCAAAATGGGAAAAATTTTCATGTTTTTCTCTCCGTGTAGAAATTAAGAAATGTTTTTACGGAAAAATAAAGTTCAGTTGTAATTAAAGTAATAGTGGGATTCGAACTCGGTTCCTTTGGCTCTCGAGTTTCGAACCTCAGCCGCTGTGCTGCATAGTAAATTCGTTAGTCAGTTAGTGAGCTGGATTAAGTCAGTTAAATCATGAAACTAGAATAAAAAAATATTATTTTAATTGAAATAAAAAATTAATTATTTATTAAACAATTAATTAGATTTATTAAGTTTTTTTCTAATTACATATATTTAAATTCTATTTGCACTAATAAAATACTACTGTTTATTTACTAATATATCAGCTGCTATCTACAAAAAAAAATATAATCGTAATGAAATGGTTTCCTTACTAGCGAATTAATGAGTATTGATATATATTTTCAAAATGATAAGTAGATATATTATTATTATTAATATCACTATTCGAGTACATTGTAAATAGTATATGACAACTTCATTATCTAAATAGTTGAAAAAAAAAATATATATATATTATATATATATAATTAATAACTATGCGTAAAATTGAGTTGATATACTTACACTTTTGAATGAATCTAGAGATAAATCGACGAAATATCCGCAAACAAAGACTACTGGTATCATAGTTTTTGACATTATTATGATCATTGATTTTTGAACGGCTCTCTTGGTGGTATACCAGTTGGTATCAAAAATAGTATCACGAAGATTTTCAAACTATTGAGTTAAAAATTCCACATGTAGAAGAGGTTCAAGTAAAGTGGCCAGACCAGAATTTTTAGTTAAAATTTCAAGGGTGGCAGGACTTTGTATTACTAAATTGTGAAATTTGATAGTAAAATCATATGATGAAATATTTTAAGAAAAAAATATTTTTTCACAATAAATTTTGCAATTACTATGCTTGGGGTGGCCACTTTGCTCCACTCTCCTCTATTATTATGATTTTTATCATAGTGACTATTATCAGTACAGAACGGATAGAAACGGTCGAGATATTTATTTCTGAGGTAATAAAGATCTTTACCATTAAATAAACTTTTGTGTATCGTTTATGTATAGGAGAGACCGGGACACGACGGAATACCGAAACAAAGTACTAAGGGTAAAACGGGGCATCTAAAAAATAAATGAAAATTAAAAAAAAATTTATTATGCTCCGGATAAAAAAACATTGTATTGAAAATAATTATTAATTATTATTGACTTGTTAATCATTAGTGAAATGGAAGTATGAACTGTAAGTATAAAACTAGTAAAAAATTTTTTTTAGGGCAACTTGTCGTATCCCGGAAATAATTTATCTCTTAATAGGGGAAGGGGGGCAAAAGGGGGTAATTAATTAATGTAACGGGACCTAAGTCCACCTCCGCCGACCGGAAGCCGTTTCCTCGCCCTTTTGGGCATACACGCGCTGCGTGTCCCTTCTTTTCTACCATAAATATTATATAGCGAAACATTGAGCAAGCTCAATATTGGCGGATATTATAACCCTTAGGATCAGAGATCCTTTGCGTGTGGGTGCCGAACCAACAGCCACTACGAGTCCATACCCAGAGTATCCTAGCATTCGGTTTCCCTCATGCCGGCTTGGAAGGATACGCCCATAGCACCAATTTCATGTATTGGTCGACATACCACTTGGTCAAGAGGGGTCGTGGTTTCTTCCCTCGCCTTCCTGAGAAGACACCCAGTTTTATTAACATTCATTCGTCCATACTTAACACATTCACACTCACACCTAACTTCGGACTGACATCCGAGATGCACAGAATCTTCACAATTCGTGAGCTCCGCACACCCATGCCCAGATGCTCCGACAACAACTGGGTGGATGCCAGTTGAACCGCGATCTAGTAGTCTTCTCCTCCTTCCTCTCGGTATTGGAATTGGCTGCTGAGCTTGTGGTGGAGACAATCTTTGCTGAAACCATTAAAAATTTTAAAGGAGTTTGGGGATGTGGCAAGAACCCGCCCGATATGTGGCCACTCCGCGACCCACCCATCTATGCTCTGGAGCACCTCACGCTGAGGCTCGAACTCGGTGCATTTTAGCAGTAAGTGCTGAACGGTGTCCCACCCTTTGTTGCATTGGGGGCATTTTCTATCTTTTGCGAGTCCGTACTGGAAGAGTCTGTCTTTAAAGCAGCCGCGACCGGTTAAAATCTGGGTAAGCCAGAAATTAGGGCTGATGTGTTTGTTCGCTAGACGTTCAGTAACGTCGGGAAAGAAGTTGAATGTCATACTTTCTTTGTCCGTTGTGGACCACTGTTCTTGCCATCTGCGAATGGTTTCTTTCTTAAGGGAGACAAGGCCTTCTTCGTCATCTGGCTGCACGGTCACGGTTCCAAGGGTTGCCTGTTTACCAGTGCGAAGATTATAACGGGTGCAACGTTCGTCAATCACAAGCTCAATGGGCACTGCCCCTGCAACTACACAAAGTCCCTCATACGATGCCGTCTTGTATGAAGACGTCATCGTAATCAGGGCTCGCCGTTGCAGGGCCCTAAGAGCCTTCCAATCCTCTACTCCACATAGGTCACTCCAACTTGCTGCCGCATAAGTGACAACAGGCAGGAAGTAGCCCCTGTAGATAGTGGACATAGCCGGAAAGCGCAGTCCCCATTCAGTCCGTGCGAGACGGCATAGTCGACCAAAAGTTTTATCTAATTTCGCGCGCCTTGTCTTTATGTGTGTTGTTGGTTTGAGGTCCTGGTCGAAGTGAACCCCCAAGTATCTAACGCTCTTTTTGAATGTTATTTTTGAATTACCTATGACGATTTTCGGTGGCTTTGAATCATACTTGGGCTTTTTCTGTCTTTTCGCTTCATAGGGGTACGGACCTTTGTCCTTGCGTGGACCGCGTCGGGTGTAATCTCTTTTGAGGAAGATAGCTTCAGTCTTAGACTCCGACAGTGTGAGTTTCGCGGAACGACACCATTCCAGTATCGTGTCTACCGTCCCTTGCCCTTTTCTTTCAATGTCCGCACGTGAAGTGCCTTCTATGATGACGAGGAGGTCGTCAGCATATGCTACAAATTTACTCCCGTGTTCTGTTGACTCTAATTCTTTAAGTAAATCATCGAACATAATGTTCCAAAATGAAGGCCCCAAAACTGATCCCTGTGGACATCCCCTTGTTGGCTTTTTGTATTCTTTCCCGAATCCCCATGACAGTGAGACTGTCTTATCCTCAAAGTAACTTTGAACCACCCTGTAAACATTTTTGGGGCATTCCCGCTTCTTCAAACCCTCGAGTACTCGCGGCCACCACACGTTGTCAAAGGCGCCAGAAATATCGAAGAGAAGTCCGATTGCCAGATTCTCTGTTGTCGAATCTAACAAGCGGCGCATCTCAACGATTGCATCTTCAGTCGACCTTTTGGCCATAAAGCCAAACTGTTGACTGGAGATATTATCCCCAGCTAAGACTGTGGTGGTGAGTCTCGACTTAATCAGTCTCTCAAATACCTTCCCGATTACCGATAGTAAGCAAATTGGTCTATATGATTTAGGGTCACTCGCGTCTTTTTCACTGCTCTTAAGGAGCATGATAATCCCACCCTCTTTCCATGCGGTTGGGAAAACTCCTAATTCTAAGCATCTATTATATAAATCTAAAAACTCCCCTGATAAGATTACTGCCGCCCTTTTGACTACCTCATTCTCTACTAAGTCTGGTCCGGGTGCTTTTTTGTTTTTAAGGGTCTTTAAAATTCTGTATAGTTCGCGCGGGGTGAATAGGCAAAAGGGGGTAGGGTAGGTGAAACGGGGTACCCCCCAAATTTTATAAAAAAAATCGGTCTGTCAGTTGACCCTGCGGGCCAGTCTCAAAACTTCCCGCCGTTTTCGAGCTCCTTGAGCTCGAAAAATTGTTGTGGATACATTTTCGAGCTCGAAAATACTTTTGTATGCCTTTATTTTCGAAAAAAAACGTTTTTTACCATTTTTTCTCAAACGATATCTCTCGAACTAATAAAGCGATTGAGATGGTTAAGGTGGCAATCGACGCGTTTTATTGAGTTATACAACTGATCAGACTTTGAAATTTATTTATCGAATCGTTTTTGAGAAATTTCAAAAATACTAAAAAAAATTTTTTTTTTTAATCCTTTCGACGACGGTATCTCTTGAAAGAATTAACCGATTTTGATGGTTGAGGTGGCATTCGACGCGGTTTATGAAGCTTCAGAGCCCAGTTGATTTTGGAATCAATCCATCAAGCCCGTAAAAAGTTATCCGAAAAAAACATTTTTAAAAAAAGTTTATTTTTGGAATATCTCCGAACGAGCCCTACCGATCAAGCTCAATTTTTTTCAGCTTCGAGATATTGACAAACCGCGTCGAATGACACCTTGACGATCAAAATCGGTTCATCCGTTCAAAAGTTATAGAAGTTTACATATGTACGTACGTACGTACATACATACATACATACACTCGGACATCATCTGGAATTTAGTCAGAATAGCTTCCTAGAACCTCAAAACGTCGACATCTATTGGAATTTCGATTTTCACAAATCGGGGTGAAACCAATAACTTCCCGAATTTTTGAAAATTTGCAATTTTCTTAGCGGGAAGTTATAAATATTATTTCTAAAATATTTTTTAAACATTCCAAAATCACTTTTCTAAACATAATTGAGTATTATTTTGAATATTTTTTGTTATTAGGAGTACAAATAAGTTTCCGCCGTTTTATTGTAGATGGCGCGGCACGGAGTTTTGGTTAGCTTTCGCAGATGATAAGCGGCTTAAAAAATAGTTTGGACATTCAAGAACAACATAACCTATTAATATCATTGATTTTATATTGGTAAAATATAATTTTTATAAGTTGAAAATGTCAAAATTTGAGCCAAGTAAGCGTCATTTGCGGGAAATATTAGTTTACTTCTTTAATTTAAAGAAATCTGCTGCTGAGGCGCATCAATTGCTCGTAGAAGCATATGGTGAGGGTGCTTTGAGTGAGAGAACGTGTCGAGAGTGGTTTCAAAAGTTTAAAAACGGTGATTTCGACGTAGAAGACAAAGATCGCAGTGGAAGGCCAAAAATTTACGAGGATGCAGAATTGGAGGAATTATTGGAGGAAGATTCATCTCAAACACAAAAATAACTTGCTCTAACATTAGAAGTCACTCAGCAAGCAGTCTCACATCGTTTAAAATCATTAGGAATGATTCATAAACAAGGAAATTGGGTTCCGTACGAATTAAAGCCGAGAGATATTGAACGCCGATTATGCTTAAGTGAAATGCTGCTAGCTAGACATAAAAAAAAGGGTTTTTTACATCGTATCATAACTGGTAATGAGAAGTGGATACATTATGACAATCCAAAAAGAAGAAAATCATGGGGATTATCTGGCCACGCGTCAACATCAACAGCAAAACCGAATATTCACGGAAAAAAACTTATGCTGTGTATTTGGTGGGATCAGCTAGGTGTAGTGTATTATGAGTTGCTTAATCCGAGCGAAACAATTACTGGAGCCGTCTATCGAACACAATTGATGAGATTGAGCCGAGCTCTAAAGGAAAAACGCCCTCAATACTATTCTAGACACGAAAAAATTATTCTTCTGCATGACAATGCTCGTCCACATGTTGCGGCTCCCGTGAAAAAGTACTTGGAAACACTTGATTGGGAAGTGTTACCCCACCCGCCGTATTCACCAGACATTGCACCGTCCGATTATCACCTGTTCCGGTCCATGGCACATGCTCTGACGGCGCAGCGGTTCACATCTTATGAGGATACCAAAAATTGGGTTGATTCGTGGATAGCCTCAAAAGACAAGGAGTTCTTCAGACGTGGGATTCGAATGCTGCCTGAGAGATGGGAAAAAGTGGTTGCAAGTGATGGGCAATATTTTAAATAAATTTATATTACCCTTCTTCTATAATAAATATTTAATTTGTGTTAAAAAATGGCAGAAACTTATTTGTAACCCTAATAAACTTTTTCAAAAATCGAGTTTCAGTCAAAAAATATTGTTGGCTTTTGGTTTATGATAAAAACCAGTAAAAATTTTTCTTTGTTCTTTTGCATCCAATAATTGTGTAAAATTTGTTGTTTCTTTATGTAAATTGCTCACAAAAAAATTTAATTTGATCAATTTTATGTAATATGCAGAAATTTTTTTTTTCTGCCTTTTTTAGGGGATACCCCATTTTGCCCGCCAAAGTGAAAATTTTTTTGTTTCAACGGCAACTCAAATTTTTGTTTATTTACTACACATATCATTAAAAACAAAAAGATTTAGCGTATTTGAGTCCTCGGAAACACAGTATTTCCTCAAGTGCCCCGCTTTGCCCCCCCCCCCCTTCCCCGACAAATATATAATAATTTTTCATACCTCGACGGTGACTTGATGAGCAGAAGCGCACTGTAAAAATTGTTGTGAACATTTCACCGAAAAGTAATACATAAAACTGATAGAAGCTGAGCTACCAAAAGAAGTATGAGAAGATATATATGCAATAGCACATAATGAAAATGTATTGAAAATGTAATGAACAAAAACAGCTTTTGTAAATAGTGAGTTGAGAGAATTATATAAACTAAAATAAAAAAAAAATTAAATTAAATCATTATACAGAAAAAAAATGAATGAGTGTAAATGTAACAGACGTAAGACAATTTTTAAATTACATATAAAAAAATTAACCTATTAAATTGATAGAATCAAAATAAATGCATGTACTGATTTTAAAATTTTCTGAAAGTCAATTTTATAATTTTTTTGTTAAAAACAATTTTATTTAATTATTTAAAAATTTAAAATATTGTCAGATGTCCGCCAACTTTACTGTCATAAAAAATGACACATTAATTATTGACGATAAAAAATTAAAATAAGAACTCAACTTTAAAAGTTTGATATGACTTTCTACCCAATCACCGATCAAATTAATTTCAATATCATATAAATTTTCTTTACCCAATTTCTCACTGTTATTATTTTCATTGGACTCAAATTTTTTTAACGTCATTTTAAAACGATATTCGAGAATATTTATTTTAGCACAAATTTGAAACATCATAGTTGGAAATAGGGTATGGAATGCAGCATTGGTACTTGCAATGTTGAATACTGAATAAATTTGATTTGCAGCTGTCAGTAGATAAATTTTTTTATTACTCGAGTAATTGTATGGTATTCTACCCTTGTAAGGCAAAACTGTAGGTGGTTCCATTATCGTAATGTGGTTAATTGTATACCATATTATTGACGCAAACATCAATACAGGAAACCATAAAATGACGCGCCTTAAAAAAAACCATTGTGGGAATTAATTTCAACCAGCCCGAAATTTTCAGGAAAAAAATAATTTATAAAATGTTAGTATTTTTTTTTTATGCGAAAAAATTAAATTTTCGCAATAGAGACAAAACGGCATCTCAATATCTTTAGTAAAGGTAGGGGAAAATGGCGCAAACAAAAAAAAATTACAAAAAATAAATTTTTTATCAGACGTAGCTGAAATTTTAATTTGAGTTAACATAGTCAAAAATTGTAAAAAAAAAAAAAAAAATTAGGAAAAGTCGATTTTTTTTTTTATTACAAATCCTCTAATAGGAAAAAGGAATTTTTTAAAAATTTGCATATTTATTTTTTATTTTTTTTTCTAAGTCAAATTTTGAGTTGCCAAATTAATTTCCAAAAAAAATCGTTATATAACTCAAAATAAATATAATAATTAACTCTGAAAAAAAATTAATGGTGGCAATATAGCCTACACTCTTGTATAATTAATGAGAAAAAATAAAATTTGTAATTATTACTAAAATATACTGACCTTCATATTGAAAGTAAAAAAAAAAGTATGTATTTAATTACCTATTGGAATTATCATATTTTTGTTGGATTAATTTTTCATCATCATTTTTCGACTCTAATGACCCACTCTGAAAATTTCGTAGTACTTCTAACATAATATTACGATTATTTATGACACAAAGAACCTTTGGGACGTTTCCAGCAAATTGTAATAGTAATGATATTAAATCCATTGAGCCAAATAAATTAAAATGAGCGTAATCAATATCAGTAATGCCACTTATAAAAAATGAGCAATTTGTAATTACAACAAAGACAGTGTAGAAATTGTAAACATTCGCTTTCAAACCATTCCATTTTATTGGTCTCCAAAAACCGACGCAAGTAAAAAGGAAAAATGAATCTTCAAGAACAGTCATTGTGTGTTGGATTATTTTACTGAATAGTACAATCAGAAAATAAGACTGTCGCATATAAGTATTAAAGATACGATTACTATTTCTGTTATCCCTCAATTCAAATTTGGGCGCCACAACGTCTAGGGCTAAAGAATATTTTGCATTGACAAAGGGACAATTATGTAATTTAGCATTTCGCTATTCGAGAACTGTAATATTTAAACCAGATATTATCAGAGTGCAATAGTCAATTCAAATTGCAACAATTTAGTTGATTACTCATAATGACCGAGGGATTTTATTATTCATAAGCAAGGGGTAGAGTTGCGTTGACATGCGCTGCCGTATGCCATAACTCTATAGCTCATATCATTGTTAGAAAGCAGAGTAACGAGAACTTATTCGATCATTAAAATGATTTTAAGACATCTCTATAAGACATTGACATTAGAACAGAGTTCATGTACAGAAAATATTTAAATAATATTTTTGCATCCGATTCGAAAATAATTAATCTTTTAATCGAACATTCATACTCTTTATTAAAATCAATTGCACGCTGGATTAAAGAGTATCAAATTTTTTCAGCTCTGTTAGGAAATAAAAAAATTTTATAGAATGAATTTTTTATTGTTTATAGAAAATTTATGTGCAAAAAAAGTTAGTCAAGAGGAGTTTACTTATTCACGTGTTCAAAGTTAATTACCGTTATTCTGGAGGAAAAAAAGATTTTCCAGTTATTTTTCAAACAGAAGGAGAGCTTTGGTTATTTGGGAAATGAGGAAAAAAGTATAAGATTTAAATTTCTACTGGTTTGTTCAAATCGCTGTAAGCCTATAGTATAGAAGTTTGCACATTAGAATTTGGCTGATTATTTATAAATTATGGGTAAGTGTAATATTTTTGATGCGATTTTTAAAATTTATTTTAAATAAATATTACAGAATGGAAAAATTTTTTTATAGATACTCTTCAAGTATTTTATTTATCCATAGAGTTGATTAATAGCGAAAATAAATTTTGATAACTTTCTCTTACATATCAATTATATTCATTACAATTACATGGATATGAATTCTACTTACACTAATAAAATACTACTTTTTTTTCTTTAATTGTATATCATCTATCTACACAAAAAAATATGACCATAATGAAATGGTTCCCTGACTATTAATGAGTATTTATATAAATTTTCAAAATGATAAGTAGAAATATTATTATTATTAATATCACTATTCGAGTACATTGTAAATAGTATATGACAATTTCATTATCTAAATAGTTGAAAAAAAATATATATATATTATATATATAATTAATAACTATGCGTAAAATTGAGTTGATATACTTACACTTTTGAATGAATCTAGAGATAAATCGACGAAATATCCGCTAACAAAAACCACTGGTATCATAGTTTTTGACATTATAATGATCATTGATTTTTGAACGGCTCTCTTGGTGGTATACCAGTTGGTTTCAAAAATAGTATCACGGAGATTTTCAAACTATTGAGTTAAAAATTCGACATGTAGGAGAGGTTCAAGTAAAGTGGCCAGTCCAGACTTTTCAGTTAAAATTTCAAGGGTGACAGGACTTTGTTTTACCAAATTGTGAAATTTGATAGTAAAATCATATGATGAAATATTTTAAGAAAAAAATATTTTTTCACAATAAATTTTGCAATTACTATGTTTGGGGTGGCCACTTTGCTTCACTCTCGTCTATTATTATGATTATTATCATACAATCAGAAAATTAAATAATAGGAGTTACTATCCAGTTATGGTAAAAATTTCTACCATCAATCAGATAGTAGTAAATATTATCTAGATGATTGTATAAATCATCTAGATTGTAATATTCACCATATTTATGATAATTGTTACAGTCCTGCATGTTAACTAGAGTTCATTATTATAATTATTCTAAATATTTATATTTATAATCCAGATGGTAACAGTTACCATCAGAAATTATTATTGTTACCATCCTGATAATAACTGTTTCGAAATTTATTGCAGAAGTAAATATTATCATCCTGATAGTTAATATTACCATCCTGATAGTAACTGTTATCATTCCGATGGTAACTGTTACCATGCTAATAGTAACTGTTATCATTCTGATAGTAACTGTTATCATCCTGATAGTAAATATTACCATCCTGATAGTAACTGTTACGAAATTTATTGCAGAAGTTATCACCCGATAATTATTAATTCTATTAATAAAAATTATAACACTAACTATTTTTGCATTGAAAAACGTTCTAATCATTCTAGATGATTGGAATTGAATATTCAGCATAATAAACACAATTACTTAATTTTCTGAGAGTAATGACTATTATCAGTATAGAACGAATAGAAACGGTCGAGATATTTATTTCCGAGGGAATAAAGATCTTTACCATTAAATAAACTTTTGTGTATCGTTTATGTATAGGAGAGACCGGGGCACGACGGGATACTACAAAAAATTTCTAAAATGATGAATTTAGTTATTGTCGATAATCAATTAGTTATTTCACGACTACTGTGAATTTTTGAGTAATATAAGGTTCTCAAGGTAAAACGGGGCACCTAAAAAATAAATGAATATAGGGGAAACCGGGGCGCTACGGCCCCCCTCAAAAATTTGGTAAAATTTTTTTTTTCTCATTTTCGGTAATATCATGATACCTCTGATATTTTAAAGATATTTTAGGCTGATCTGCGATATCTGGGACATAATGGACCACCTGATAAAAAATTTGCTACAGAAAAATTAATTTTTTTTTAATTCTTTCGACAACGGTTTCTCTTGAACGAATGAATCAATTTTGATGGTTCAGGTGGCATTCGACGCGGCTTATAAAGTTTCAGAGCCCAGTTGATTTCGGAATCAATCCATCCAGCACATTACAAATCATCCAAAAAAAACATTTTTGAAAAAATTTTATTTTTGAAATATCTCGGAACGAGCCCTACCGATAAAGCTCAATTTTTCACAGCTTTTAGATATTGACAAACCGCCTCGAATGACATCTTGAGGATCAAAATCGGTTTATCCGTTCAAAAGTTACAGATATTTACATACGTACATGCATACGTTATTATTTTCATTTTAATGTCAAGCTCTTAAAATCGATCAGAAGACTATTTTTTTTATGAGCTTGACATTAAAATAAAAATAACTAGAAAACAATGCGGTATTCGAAAAAACTTTATTGGAATAACTTTTAGGGAATAAAATTGTCTACAAAAAAGGTCCCATGATATTTTGTAATAGGTCTGATAGTTTCGCCGGAAAATTAAAAAGATCTCAAAATTTAATATGAATTCGACTTCAACCTCAAATAACTTTTGAACAAATAGATTTATTAAAAAATGATAAGAAACTTTTTTTGTAGAGCATTCAATTACCTACAAAAATATGCCTGCCAATTATTCCTATGACGCATCGTTAGCTACTTATAAAAATCAAAAGACGCAAAAAAAATTTTTTCCATGTTATTCTTATGGAAAATAGAAAAGTGCAATGCGGAACCTCTTAATGTTAATATTAAGAGCTCTAATTTTCACAGGCGTCTTTTTTTATCTAAATGAAACTTTTGAACCTGTTTGCGAGAAAAAAAAAAATTTGTTAGTTTTTTAATCACCCCAATACATACACTCGGACATCATCTTGAAATTAGTTAGAATAGCTTCCTAGAATCTCAAAACGTCAAGATCTGATAGAAATTCGGTTTTCGAAAATCGGACCGAAACCAATAACTTGCCGAATTTTCGAAAATTTTCAATTTTCTTAGCGGGAAGTTAAAGAATGATTTAGTGTATTTGAGACCTCGAAAACTTGGTATTTCCTTATGTACCCCGTTTTGCCCCTCCCTTCCCCATGTATATATGTATATGTTCTCGTACCTCGACTGTGACTCGATGAGCGGAAGCACATTGTAAAAGTTGTTGTGAACATTTGACAATAAAAAAAAACATATAACTAACAGAAGCCATACCACCAAATGGGGTATGAGAAAATATATATGCAATAGTACACAATAAAAATGAATTAACAATATAATGAATAAAAACAGCTTTTGCAAATAACGAATTAATAGAATCAAATAAACTAAAACAAAATAATAAATTTTATTAAATAATCATATAATAAATAATTAAAAAAAAAAAACAAATTAATGAAATATTAATGGCAAAAGTTCAAAAAAATACTCAACTTTAAAATTTTAATATGATTTTCCACCCACATTCCGATTAAATTACTTCTTATTTCATAGAAATTTTTCTTACAAAATTTCTCTCTATTATTATTTGTATCACACTCGAATTTTTTTAACATAAATTTAAAACGATACTCGAGAATATTAAGTTTTGCACAAATTTGAAACATCATAGTCGGAAATACTGTATTGAATGCAGCGTTTATACTTGCAAGACTAAACACAGAATAGATTTGATTTACGGCAGTCAGTAAATAAATTTTTTTATTACTTGAATAATTATATGATATTTTTCCATCATAAGGGAGTACTGTAGGTGACTCCATTAATAAAATATGATTAACTGTGTACCACATTATGGACGTGAACCCTAATACGGGAAACCATAAATTGACACGCCTTTAAAAATAATATTTAATTGTTGGGTGAAAGTCATAAATAAATATTAGAATTACTCTGTTGAGTCAAAAAATTTAGAATATAAATTTAATTACCTGTTGAAATTATCAAATTTCCGTTGGATTAATTTTTCGTGTTGATTTTTTGGATGTAACGGATCAGTTTGAAAATGTCGAAGTACTTCTAAAATAATACTACGATCATTCATAACACAAAGAACCTTTGGTGTGTTTTCGATAAATTGTAGCATCAATGTTATTAAATCCATCGAACCAAAAAAGTCAAAATGAGTGTAATCAATATCAGTAATGCCACTTATAAAAAATGAGCAATTTGTAATTACGACACAGACAGTGTAGAAATTGTAAAGATTCGCTTTTAAACCATTCCATTTTATTGGTCTCCAAAAACCGACGCAAGTAAAAAGGAAAAATGAATCTTCAAGAACAGTCATCGTGTGTTGGATTATTTTACTGAATAGTACAGTCAGAAAATAAGACTGTCGCATATAAGTATTAAAGATACGATTACTATTTCTGTTATCCCTCAATTCAAATTTGGGCGCCACAACGTCTAGGGCTAGAGAGTATTTTGCATTGACAAAGGGACAATTATGTAATTTAGCATTTCGCTATTCGAAAACTGTAATATTTAAACCAGATATCGTTAGAATGCAATAGCCTATTCAAATTACAAAAATTTAGTTGATTACTCATAATGACCGAGGGATTTTATTATTCATAAGCAAGGGGCAGAGTTGCGTTGACATGCGCTGCCTTATGCCATAACTCTATAGCTCATATCATTGTTAGAAAACAGAGTAACGAGAACTTATTCGATCATTAAAATGATTTTAAGACATCTTTATAAGACATTGACATTAGAACAGAGTTCATGTATAGAAAATATTTAAATAATATTTTTGCATCCGATTCGAGAATAATTAATCTTTTAATGGAACATTAATACTCTTTACTAAAATCAATTGCACATTGGATCAAAGAGTATCAAATTTTTTCAGCTCTGTTAGCAAATAAAAAAATTTTATAAAATGAATTTTTATTGTTTATAGAAAATTGATGTGGAAAAAAAGTCAGTCAAGAGGAGTTTCTTTATTCTCGTGCTCAAAGTTAATTACCGTTATTCTGGAGAAAAAAAAGATCTTTCAGTTTTTTTTACAAATAGAAGAAAAAATTTGGTTATTTAATAAATGAGGAAAAAAGCATAAGATTTAAATTTCTAGTGGTTGGTTCAAAATACTCTACACTGCAATATAAAAGTTTGCATATTAGAATTCGGCTGATTATTTATAAAGTAGAGGTAAGTGTAGTAGATCATCATAAAGCTGTTATTTTTCAATTTATTTTAAAATGAATGTTGCAGAGTGAAATGTTAATTTTTTAATTACAATTCATGGATTTTAATGGAAAATATTTCGAACTGTCTAGAAAAATTTTACGGAAAAAAAGTCGATAAGTATCTACTTGAAAAAATAACAATAAATATTTTCTCGTTCTATGGATTTTTTGAATCTGAAAAAAATAAAATTTAATAATTTATATTCCCCCAATTTTTTAATTACTTCGCAGACTATTTTTTAATTTAACTTTCTTAAAAATTTGTTTGTTTTTCTCTTTTAATAGTTCACTTTTTGATTGGATCAACATTAAAACGAATTTTTAGACTTAGTAATTAGCCTTTAAGTAATTAGCTCATTTGAAATTGTCTTTTCATCCCTTGCCTCACAATACACCAGTTGCTATCCTAAATGTTCCCATTGAAGAAAACGTTTTATTTTATTATTATTTATTTTATTTAAATCTTTAATTATAATAATTAATAACAAAATTCTACTCTACTCTACTCTACTACTAATAATAAGTTCAACATAAATTTATCTACTCAAAAGTTATATTTTATCAAGTTTTAATAATTTCCATTAACTCCATTAGAAACAACTGCGGAAACTTAAGCATTAATGCTTTTTGCTGGATTGAAATAATTCACCATTTTTTTCAGGACGATTTGATTAGCCCTCAAGTACATTATAAATAGTGTACGACAATTTGACAATCTATATAAAATTTAAAAAATAAAATACTAGAAGCGATAAAGTAAGAGAGTATTTTAAACTAATTAATGAAACTTACCCTTTTAAAGGAATCTAGTGACAGTGTGACGAAATACCCACTAACAAATTCAATTGGGACTATCGATTTAGACATTATTATAATAATTGATTTTTGGATAGTTATTTTAGTAGCAAACCAGTTGGTACTGAAAATCATGTCTCGAAGATCTTCAAACTATTTTATTTGAATAAAAAAAAATTCCTGTTGTAATTATATACTATTAGATAGGAAAGGTTTGCAACACACTGACGCCCAATATGATGTTCTATTTTCTATTCAATTATCATCGAATTTTTTTCCTACCTTGATCAAGTTTTGATTTAAAATTTTTGGCCACTGATTAAATTTTTATTTCAAATAAAATAATAATTAAAACCCGGCAACGTATTTAAGTCAGAAAAATTTTATTTCAGTTGACAAAAACTATCAAATGATTAATAATTGACATTCAATGAGCGCCAGCATATGCAAAATGTAAAAAAAATTCGTTCCAAAAAGATTCCAAAAAAGTTCTGCATGTGGAACTTCTAAACATAAGATAGATTAGAACTTCGAATGGAACTTTTATGGATCGTTAGTAATAAAAAAGTTTTCATGAGCAAATTTAGAGTCAAAAAAGGACGTTTTTGGAACTTTTTTGGAATTTTTTATGGACATTCCAAAAAAGTTCTAAAATCAACACTTTTGACCTTTTTCTGAAGCTAAAAAAGACGTTCCAAAAACATTCCAAAATCACTACTTTTATATCTTTTGTAAGATAAAGACGTTCTAAAAACATGCTAAAATAGTTCAAAAATCACTATTTTTCAATTTTTTATAGAACTAAAGAAAACGTCCATAAAAAATTTCAAAAAAGTTCCAAGAACGTTCTTTTTTTATTTTAAATTTGCTCATAAAAACTTTTTTTTTTAACATTAAAATTACTAATGTTTCAAAAAAGTTACATTCGAAGTTCTAATCTGTCTTATGTTTAGAAGTTCCACATGCAGAACTTTCTTGGAATCTTTTTGGAACGAATTTTTTTTACACATATTAATAAATATTTATTAATTCATAGTTTTGTATTTTAAGATGCATAACTAAATATTAAAAAATATGAGCCTGCTCAATCATGCATCATGTCAGATAGATCATATATGGTCATATACAGGCATGTATGATCATATCTGATGCCATGTTCAATTTTATATGATTATAATTCTCATAAATGTCGACATACTCATTCCCGATAATTTTTAAATTCATATATATATTTACATTTTAACATTTATGATCATTGCATGATATCACGAATGATCATATATTATGGTGCATCAGTTCATATGATTCATATACGATATCAGATATAAATTTGCTTGCTTATTAATAAAATCGTGTATAATTGCATATGATCATGCATAATATCATATATGATCATATCGTGCTGCATCCATTCTTATGGCTCATATATGATAATATTTGATATCATATAAAATCAATCCATATATGACTATATATGCACAAATGTGATCAGATTCAAATTCATACATGATCATGTATAAACTTATATCTGATCATATATGATCACATATTTTTCTCGGGTTGTAAAAAAAATTTCGTTTACTGAAAAAAATATTCTTTTAGAGCTGATTGACAAAAAAAATATTATCGTAAGCAGCTGCTCAATTTCAAAACCCAATAAGAGCCTAATTTTTAAGAACTGACTTTCAAAATATTTTTGCGGCTTTAATTGGCTCTTACTAAGTTTTGAAACTGAAAAGTTGTAAGTAATGAATGAGAAAACTACAATAAAATACTTTACCTCTAAAGTAATTTGATGAGCAGAAGAACATTGTAAAAATTGTTGTGTACATTTAACCGAAAAATAACATACGTTACCAAAAAAAATATTATCTATTTCACAGTGGCTTAATATATATGCAAGTGTACACATTACAATTGAATTTATGACATAATGAATAAAAACGGCTTTTGCAAAAACAGATTTAGCGAAATCATATAAACTATAATAAGAAAATTTTGAAAGTCAGTATTCAATGCCTTGAAAATATATAAATTGACTCAACTTTATAAGTGCAATATGACTTTCTACCCAGTTAGCAATAAGTTGACTTTCAATTTTATCAGTCGTGGCATCATTTTTTCTCATAACATCTCTAATATTTTTATTATCATTATTGTATATTTCCTCATCATGTTCTAACTGCTGAATAATAACTTTGAAACGGTGTTTTAGTATACGGATTTTAGTACAAATTTGATACATTGTAGAAGTGAAGACCAAATTGAATGCACCATTTATGCAAATGAGACTTGATACGGAATAAAGTTGATCGAGGGCAGTCAGCATATAAATTTTATTACTACTGGAATAATTGAACGGTATTCTGCTTCTGTAGGGCAGTATTACGGGTGATTCCATTGCGAGAATTCGGCCTGTTGTATAATATACGAGTGATGTCGCTTGTAAAGCCGAATATGCCAGTAAAACATACCTTGAAAAATAATATTAATGATCATTAATAATAAAATATATAATATATGTGTTCAGAAAAAAGGATACTTTGGCTTCATACAGTCGAATTCCATTAACTCGGACAGTTAGATTCCGAGTTAATAGAATCCGATTTAATGGATTTGCAAATTGACAGAAGACTGCTACAAGATTGTCTTTCGTATGTCATTTTGGGCAAGTCTTTGTAGTATCTATCAAATAATTTTGTCGTGTCTTGACCAAAAACTTGTGATGGAAATTACATATGTCTTTTTCGTAGAAAATGCGTTATAATCTTAGATTTGCGTCGTCAATTCGAGTCGACACCCCATTAAAAAAATCGATGTGGGATCGCATGGGAACCCATAGGAATTCACATAGAAAAGTATGGATTTATGTAAGAATTTATAAGAATTAATATAGGAGTGTATGGATTTATATAAGAATCCATGTAGAAAACCATGGGTATCTGAATTCTCACATGGGAAATCAACATAGAATACTATGGGTCCCTGGATTCCCATTTAGGAACTTGGATAGATTTCTTCGTCGAAAATTCATACAGGAATCTGGGTTTGTATATAAGTAATTTCTATAGAATTCGGGATATCTAGATTTCTATGTCTATTGTCTATTGTTACGCGTATATGAATAAAAGAACAGATTAATATTCCTATAAGAAACCATATGGGAATCCATCCAAAAACGCCATGTGGGAACCCACTTAGGAATCGAGGCTGGATTCCCATATGGATTTTTTTTTTTTTGATAGGACAGTAACACTTCGCCTACATCTACAATAGCTGGGCTCATGGAAACAAGAGTACTACTAAAGTACTGCAGTCTTCATGGCTCGAACTTTACACATGGATAAAAAATATACGGTACTCATAATCAAACTCAGTAAATGAAAGTATCTACCATAGGTGGCCATATAATCTCTAACAAAAAAACACCCTAATAGCCAGGGTTACTTAGCAAAAGGTGACTTTTCAATTTTTCGTCAAATTCCAGAAGTAAGTTCAAGCAAATTGCTGAACAAATTGCCATTCAATTTGACAGCAAGTATTCGTCTAAATTCGGGTAAATTGAATTTTCAAGTTGCTATCAACTTTCGGATAAAATGACTATTAGGGTAATGTCGTGTACTTAACAAAGCAGAGAATAGAACCCATACAGTACAGAAATCATTCCTATGCCGCACAGTCCTAAGTCTAAAAAATTTCTCACTATTAAGTTATCAAATAATAAAATTTTATTATTTATTATTTAAAATAAAAAAAAGAATAAATAAATAAAATCGACTTACGTACAACAGTAACTATATGTATTACCTACTAAATTTGTCAAATTTATTTTGAATTTTTTTTTCATCTTCGTCTTTTATTTTAAAATGATCGTTTTGAAGTTTAAAATCAATTTCTATAAGAGCGTTACGGCTCAGTATCATGCATAATATTTTCGGCGTATTTTCAATGTATTGTAGCATCAACGTAATGAGATCGATGTCAGCAAAAAAATTAAGATGAGTAAAATCGATATCCATAACACCGCATATAAAAAACGAGTAATTGAAAAATAATACACTCGCTGTATATAAATCATAAATTCGCGCTTTTAAACCTTTCCATTTAATTGGTCTAAAAAGACCTAACCAAGTGAAAACCATCCAGCAAGATTCAATCAGAGTCATTTTTATATAGTTTTTGAGTTACAATATGATGGACGACAGTACAATGTTTTGAGTTTACTAGCCAGTTGACAAAATGTATATGTCGTCTATAAGTATTAAATGCACGGTAGCTATTTCTGTTACTCCCCTATTCAAGTCTGGGTGCCATAGCGTCTAGGGCTAGAGTACTTTGCATTGAGAATGGGACAATTACGTAATTATGTAATTAAGTATTCCGCTATGATGAAATTATAATGTTTTAGCTTGAAATCATTAGATGGCAACAACTTATTCAAATTGCGACAATTTTGTTGATTACTCATAATAACTGCGGTATTCTATTATTCACAAACATGGGGTAGGATTGCATTGACATGCGCTGTCTAAAGTCATAATTTGATATTTAATATTGTTTTGAGAAAGCAAAGTTATAAGAACTTATTCAGTCTTTAAAAAAAATTATAAGATATGTACTGATGGAAAACCCTAGTATTGGAAACCGGAAGTTAAATCAATCTTTTACAATGAAAAATAATTTTTGCAGTATAAATAGTGTGATAAATATTATAATGATCTACTGTTACCATAAAGTGGTTAATTGTCAAAAAATATGGTTATTCAATATCTGACAAATTTTATGGAAATATATATACTAATAAACGAAAAGATGAGTATCGAAAGTTAGTTTTTACTTTTAGACTATTTATGTTCATTTTTTTTTTTTTTTTTTTTTTTTTTTGGCTTATTACTTTACAGAGTAATAAAAAAACAGAAAAAGGATTTTTTTAAAAATAATTTTTTATAAAATATGAATTTTGAAAAAAGTTCAAAAACATTATTTTAATTTTGTTGTTTAGTAATTTAACTAGTTTTCAAAATAATCTCGTGAAATTGATGTTAAATTTTTTTTATAATTTTAGCATGCAGAAGTAAACTTATATATTTTTTAAAAACTACAGCTGTCCAATTTCTGAACCCAATAAGTGCATAATTTAAAAAAAATAATTTTTTTTTGGTACGAAATGGCTTTTTGATAAAATTACTTACGCATTTCTTGAGCAAAACTTGCGCCAGAATTTCTTAAAGATACTTACGCATGGCTTGCGCCAGATTTTTTCAAGAAGCGCCAAATATATGATGTAAGCTGAAGAAAGGGGTGTGGCAGAGATAGTTATTAAGAGTTTTTTGAGAAAATCTGGTGGAAGCCATGCGTGAGTTTATCTTTAAGAAATTTCTGGCGCCAATTTTGCGCAAGAAATGCGTAAGAAATTTTATCAACGAGTCATGTGTAAGATGTCTGCAATATTCTTTCGTACAATAACATGTGCAAGTATAAAGTCCTCCCAGAGAGTAAGTCGCCGTCGGTTTTTACCCCCACTATGGAAAAACAAGTCTAATCTCACGCCGTTACTACACATTAACACTACAAGCCGAAAATTTCCGACAATTCCCGACGGCGATTTACTCTCTGGGAGGACTTTACATACAAAAATCTTTCCTTAAATCTTGCATTGATATATTGTGACAGACGTAGACACCAAGGGGTTTTCCGCAAGACACTTTTACAAAATCAACATCAGACTGCTACAAGATTGTCTCGTATGTTATTTTGGGCAGATCTATGTACTATCTATCAAATAATTTTGTTGTGTCTTGACCAAAAACTTGTGATGAAAATTATTACATTGGTCTTTTTCGTAGAAAATGCGTTATAACCTCAAATTGGTGTCAATTCGAGTCTACAACCAATCAAAAAAATCTATGTAGGATCGCATGGGAACCCATAGGAATCCAAGTAGAAAAGTATGGATTTATGTAGGAATCCATAGGAATTAATACAGAAGTGTATGGATTTATATAAGACGAAGACACCAATGGGTTTTTCGAAAGACACTTTTCATAAAATTAACACAAGACTGCTGCAAAATTTGTGTTTTGTATGTCATCTTGTTCAATTCTATGTAGTATCTATCAAAAGTTTTTGTGATCAGTGTCTTGACCAGTAGCTTGTGATGGAAATTTTTACAGAGTATGTATTGAACACGTTTCGAAATGTTATAAAATTATCATTGAACATATGAGTGCGATAAAATTCCATTGATTTTTTTTTAAATGTGAAAATAGACAGACGATTGGTGACACTGCTCCTCTCTGATTAAACGAAACGATTTGTGACGATTAAAAACGATTAAAAATTAAATCATCATTAATCGTCATAATCGTCATGGATTTTCAGATTTAATCGTCCCAAATCATCAAAAGACGATTCATTATTTTACGATTAAAAACGATTAATGACGATTAAAATTTCAAATCGTCATGAATCGTCTTTAATCTTCATTCGAAAAATTTAATCGTTTTTAATCATCAATTAACGATATATGACGATTTAAAACGATTAAAACAGTTGTAATCGTCACAAATCGTTTTGTTTAATCAGGGCTGGAAACCTCCAAGTACACACACAGTAAAAAATTTGTCTTAAATATTTGAAATTTTTCTGTATTTACTCAGCATCCCGCAACCCGCGTGTGTGCCATCCTCGCTTTCGGCTCAGGAAATTACACAAGTGGGTTAGAATTTCCTACTTAGTTTCCTTGCTGTGTAATTTTTACACATAAATTGTGTTGATTATTACAAAAATTTTTTACTGTCCCTATGTACTTTACTGAAAATCAATTCAAAATTGATACTTTACCGAAAAAAAACAGTCCATTACAATAAAAATAATTTCTATTCATTTTAATTACAGCATTAATTTGAATTAAAATTCCCGCTTAATCTAAAAAATATTTATTTTTGTGTTTACTATTTTTTTTTACAATTAAAAAAAAAAGTAATAACAATTTTTTTAAATAAAATATGAAAATCCAGTGGAAAAAAATTTTTTTTAATTTATTTTGAATGCTAATTTTTTTTAATTTTTTCAAAATTATCTGATAAAAAAAAAATTGATACGTATAATTTTGATATTTTTATTGAAAAATGAATTAGTTTATACCTGATGTATAATTTATTTTTATACTTTAGAATATTAACTATCAGTACGCTGTCAATTAATGATGGTTTTAAATATAATCGACCGGGTATTTCTTCAGTAATCAATAGAGCTCATCATTTATTCCCAAGTAGTCGAGAAAAAAAATCATCATCACGAGAAATAAATTAAAAACCACATCAGCACTAGTAACTTATCTAAAATATAAAAAATTAATAAATAAATAAATGAATTAATTTAAAAAAATTAACTCAGACAAAGCAATTTAGCAAAATAATAAAAAATTTTTTTTTAATAAAATCAAACATATAGATAATTTTTTTTTTTTTAATTTTCAGCATAAGAAATTTAAAATTCGAGACAATGTTAAACTTTTTTTTAAATTTCAAAATTTGGAAACTAAAAACCAAAGCTGATTTAGTGTTTTTTTTAAATTTTTCAAAACTCAACTTTTAGTTTAAAATTTTTAAAAGAAAAAAAAAATTTTATCAAATTTGAAAATTAATTTCTTATACTATATTTTTTACGTGATATATTTTATCATAAAAAATTCACAGAATCACAAATATATATTTTTTTCAACACTTGCACTCGCACTTACATTTTCAAAATAAAAAAAAATTTGAATTTCATTGTCGTCAAAAGAAATGATTTTTTCCGTCTTCTAAATTGGCTAAAATGTCTACTTGAATTTTTTAATGACATCTGTCATGTAATATTATCAAAGAGAGCTCGCAGAACTATGCGACTGTAATTCATACTATTGATATATACATTGTATACATTCAAATATGATGATCAAATGATTTCTGCGCAACTAGGGGTCGGCCGGATCGCGGAGACACATTATTTAATATAACATTATTGGCTAGAAAATTTTGTTCTATTTCGAGTTTGCGTAGACGTAAAATATATATAGTAAAGTTTCAAACTAAAAGTAATAACAATTAACGATGGCTACTAGGGCAACCTGAGATGCGATATTTAATTATTATAATTATGGTACTGGATGCAAATTCAAATTCAGAGCCGTCAGTCAGCGATAGAAATCTTAGGCCCAGGATGTATGTCCGGAGACCGGCTCTACTCCAAATTTTATTAATATATAGAATTAAATGAACTAATGTTTCATTTTACTTATCAAAGCTTACAAAATAAATCAAAATTAGAGAAAGTTCAGCAACGGCATCATGATACCGAAGCTAGCCGACGTCTGATAATTTTTTGATTTCTTTTCAAAACAATAAATTGGGAAAAATAATTATTTGAAAAAATTGCACTTATAGTTTTTTTAATTTTCTACATGCGCATATATTGTTTTTTTTTTTTTTTTATAATTGATTTGTTGAAAAAAAGATCCGAAAATTGTTGATTGTCTGTCAATTTTGAATCATGGTGCATCTGGGGTTGATTGACATCCAAATGTTACCAACCTGATAATTTTTTGTAAAAATTGAATTTTTTTTTATTAAATAAATTTTAATTAGTCATAAATTTAATAATAATAATAATAATAATAATAATAATAATAATAATAATAATAATAATAATAATAATAATAATTTTATAAACTTCTACTTAATTTAAAACTTTTATTCAATTGTCAGAAATCGATTATTTGATAAAAGAGCAGATTCGCAGATGTCAGGTGAATATTAAAAACTTTTTTATACAATGTAACTTTTTTTATAAGTACTTTGAATCGATTATTATAAAACTATAACTATTGATTGAATAATATTTTGCATTAACTTATTCTTATTTTCCTCAATTTTATTCAAATATTATATTTTATTGCTACAATGTACAGGTTTTATTTTTTATCATTTTTATAAAACATATAAATTAATAATAAAACTGACCATCGATAAAATAAAATAAATTACAAATCATCAAACGCGAATCGCTTTCATTGTGAGATCCAATTATTTTTATTGTTTTAGCATTATCTGGAATAAAAAAAAAAAACAAATTTATAATGTGAAATATTATTTAGTGTTTTGATGGTAAATAAAACAATAATTACCTAAAATGCTCGTTTGGTTTTTTTCAAGTCCATCACGTAAATATTCACGATATTTAAGCACGACGTGATTTATCATTTTAATTATATCATCATGGATGCTATCTTTTAGTAAGAGATCGGGTAAGCTCATAATAAATTTTTTAAAACTTTCATTCCTATAAAAAAAAAAAAAAAATTTATATTATTACCACAAATAAATGTACATTAATTAATATTTTACTTTTTGAAACGTCAAAATTTTTAGTGTGTCATGGTTAAAATTAATAACTCAAACAAGATTTTTTAACTTCCCGCTAAGAAAATCGATAATTTTCAAAAATTTCGGGAAGTTATTGTTTTCACCCCGATTTGCAAAAATCGAAATTCCAACAGATGTCGACGTTTTGAGGTTCTAGGAAACTATTTTGACTAAATTCAAGATGATGTCCGAGTGTATGTATGTATGTATGTACGTGCGTACGTACGTATGTAAATATTCTGTAACTTTTGAACGGATGAATCGATTTTGATCGTCAAGGGGTCATTCGGCGTGGCTTGTTATTTTTTATAAGCACTGAAAATTTGAGCTTAATGGGTAGGGTACGTTCGGAGATATTCCAAAAATCAAATTTTTTCAAAAATGTTTTTTTTGAATAACTTTTTATTCGCTCGATGGATTGATTCCAAAATCTAATCAGCTCTAAAACTTTATAAGCCGCGTCGAATGCCACCTAGCCATCAAAATCGGTTCATTCGTTCAAGAGAAACCGTGAACGAAAGAATTAAAAAAAATTTTTTTTTTTAGTTTTTTTGAAATTTCTCAAAAACGACTCGATAAATCAATTTTTAAATTTGATCAGCTCTAGAACTCAATAAAACGCGTCGATCGCCACTTCAACCGTTGCAATCGGTGAATTTGTTCGAGAGATATTGTTGGAGAAGAAACGGTAAAAAACGTTATTTTTCAAAAACAAAGGCACTCAAAAGTATTTTCGAGCTCGAAAATGTATTCTCGACAATGTTTTCGAGCTTAAGGAGTTCGAAAACTGCGGGAAGTTTTGAGGCTGGCCCGCAGGGTCAACTGACAGACCGATTTTTTTTCTACATATTTTTAAGGTTGGAGTAAAAATTAATTACTTTTCAAATTTTCAAGGCGGGAAGTTTAAAAATTTGAATCGCATCTTCAGCGTCATAAATATTTTTAATAATAAAAAATTAGTTAATCAATTAATCAGTTAATTAATCGTACAGTGAAACCCGGATAAGTGAGAAACTTCTGTAATTGAGACTTTTTGTCAGGTCCTGGCACTTCCACAACGAAAAACTTCTAAGTGATACTGAGGAACCTCTAACTGATAAATTTTTATTTGAACCTATTGATTATTTACTTTCATAGTTAAAGCTACTAATTTTATTATAAAGACAACACATTTCTTTCGTATGCGTACATCAATGTTTATTAGGTACTCGCTACGTGTTTATTTACAAATAAATAATATTTCAAAAGAAAGTGACGAAACATGAAGCAGAAATAGCTTTGGAAACTGCACAAATATTAAAAAAATTCAGCTATCGGATAAAGCGAAATTGGACAAATTATTCGCTATAGAAAAATTATTTACGGAAAAGTTATTTCAAACAAACCAAAATAACGTAGTTTTTACCCGAGTCAAAAAACGAATTCTAGTTTAATCCTCAAAAGCCTCAATTCCTTTGATGTTTTATTTGCCGCCCAGAAAGTAACTCTACTTTAGTACTCAAAACCTTATTGAGAACTATGAGGTCTAAATGCTAATAATTTATCAATTTTTAATTATAACTGAACCTCAAAATCCTCAATGGATCAAAAGTTTGAAAAAGTTTAGATAGAAAAAGGGAGTGGAGAGAATACGTCGAATGAGACTTTTGAGGTTCAAATGTGGATAAAATTATTCCTGTATGTTTTTAGTATTTTGAAGCTCTAATTCATATCATGTTATTCCAGTTTAGTTCTCAAAGTGATAAAATTGGTCGTAACTACTACTTTGAAGACTAAACTAGCATAACTTTCTATACTTTTGTCAATCTTCAAATTCTAAATAGATCCTCAAAAACCTCAATGAGAACTTTGCGACTTAAATCCAAATTTGTTTTTTGACTCGAGTATACTAATTTTGATGTCATTAAATAGAATATTATTATTTAACCCTATACACATTAATTACAAATATTTCACTTTTATGTATTATGCTGATCTTGCTTATTTGACTGTTTCTCTATAACTGAGAAATCTCGATAAGTGAAAAAAAAAATCTTGGCCTTTTCGAGTCACAGCTCGGAAAGTAGAAAATTCATCAGGGACTGAACAAGTGGATAATAGTTTGTTTGAAGCCAGAAAGGTAACAAGTGGAGGAAACCCTTTACATAGAAAATGGGCAGAAGCTGCGTCCCACCATTTATCCATAACCTATTGACCAACGATGGGAGACTGGTACCACGGGAAGCCTTTCCAAGCCCAGGTCGACCAGAGTCTCTTTATTTCCTGAGATGGTAGTAGCGTTTGGACCCCAGAGGTAGGACTCGTAGTGGCTGTGGTTAGATACTACGCGCAATGAGAATTTTTGAATATACCTCCGGTTAATGTCCATCTTAGTGGTCACTCGATTATATTTTTCGGCTAAAAGTGTAATCTGGGTCAGAAGATAGGGATGACCTCGCAGCGCGTGTATGCCCAAAAGGGCGCGAAAACGGGCTCTGGTAAAACGAAGATGGACTTCGATCCTGTTACATTAATTAATTAATAGTATTGTAGTAAATGTCTTACTTGTGAAGTTCATTGAATTGGTCCAATAAAATATCTCCAAAAATTTTGAACAATTGCATGTTAACTTGCGTCGTATCTTTCAAACTCGCAGCAATTGCCGCTTGCAAAGTACTTTCTAAATTAATTCCACTCTTGTACAAAAATTTACTGCAGTTCAAAAAAATTATTCGTACAAGTTTCACTAATTGCGATACAGTAGAAGTATCCGAGCTCCAATTATTTAATGAATCTTTAAAAAAAAAAGAATTAAAAGTTAATAAAATAAAAAAAATAAAATCATGCGTTTTTTTAAATGAACAGATTAATTACCATCGACAAATTTAATTATTTTTTTACAATTTACTTTGCATTCCTCATTTACTTTATTATTTTTACTATTAAAATTATAAATCATCCACATATAAATATAACAGAGAGCCAAATTTTCTTCAAGACAATTTTTATTATGAGTATGACTAATTGTCGTCTCAAAATCATTTTGTCTTTTCGAATTATTTTTTTTACTGTCGACAACTTGAACGGCTTTGAAGGAATAAGGAAAACTGGTAATTAAATATTTAGATAAATTATTTATAAATTTACTACTAAATTCTTTAGAAATATTTTCGTCTATTTTAGGCTCAACGATGTCAATAAATTCAATAATTAATTTAATTATAGACGTTATTGCTTTCAAAAAATCTTTTGTTTCATAAGAAATCAACGAAATATTTTCGTCACAAGTTTCCTGTGGGCGAACTTCAATCCAACTTTCAAAAATCAGTGGCACCAAAGTATAAATATATTTTATGAATTCGAAAATTTCATAGTTATATTTTTTACTTATCATATCTTTGTAATTACTGTCGAAATTTATATGACATAAATTGGAATTATAATTGTATATGGGTAAGTAATAAATATTATTGTCAATATTTATATTTTTATTGTCAGTTAAATGATTTTTTGAGCAGTATCTCAATCTGATGTCATCAATAATAGTGTTAAAAATACTAGACAATCGATAGAAAACTTTATTCCTCCATTTAACTGACGTCAATTTTGAGCTGAATGTTGTCGTCAGCTGACGATTTACTTGAGATTTATTTTTGGAAATGAAATCCAAAAAAAGGTCGAGTATTTTTTGTGAATTTTTGGCAATCAGGTGACCGGATTTATCAACAATGATGTCAAGAAAATGTAATGAGTCTTCTTTTATTGGCGGGGAAATATGAGTCATTGCGCAACATAAATAAGAGATTAATATATCAGAAAATGGTGCCAATTGTTCACGTTTTATTGACCCTAAAATCAAAGATATTGTTTTAAATGTATCACGTCTTATATCTTTTTCTTTATCGAGTATCAATGCACCGAGGCCTTGTAATATTTTATTCAAATTTGAATTAAATATTTCGGACGGATTGTTTTTTAAAATTTCTTCTAGTTCTTTTATTGCTTCTTGTCGTACTGATGAATTGTGATGGTGCAAACGTACCAATAAATCCTGAAATAATTTTAGTTATGTATTCTGTATTATTAGGAGAATAAGGAAAATTTTTTTCCAGTTATATTTATGATAAACTTAGTTGATGTTAATAAATTTGGTATCGTTGAAAATTTCTTGACTTGAATTTGTGCCTTCTCATGGTTTGAACTCTTTTTTATTGCCAAGTATCGAGATAAATAAATTTATTTATATCATTCGAAATACATTTAAATTATGCGGGAAAAAGACGATCGTATTTATTTTCTTTAAATAAATTAATATTTTAATTATTCTGTCACTGAAAATACCTCAATGTCACTGAATATATATCTATTGTCTATATTATTAAGAGAGAATAAGAAAAATTTAGTCCATGGCATGTCTCTGTGATAACAAAAATTAAACAAGTTTAATTTGGTATCAGTGAAAAGGTCTTGACTTTAATTTGTGCCTTTCAATAGTTTCAGATGTTTTTATGCAACAGTCAGTTCAATGTCTTAAGATTTATAAATAATTTTGAATATATATATAAATTTCGCGCCAAAAGATGTCGATATGATTTTATAAAATTACTGACATAAACATTTTTAAATATTTTGAGATTAGATACTGAATTTTTTTGTATCAACGAAAGACATCAGCCCTTTGGTAATTCCTCAAAATTTAATAATTTTTTTGTATCTTTCATCGTAGTTGAGATATTTTAGAAAAAAAATATATTAGACGACTAATAAAAAAAATTTGACCGTGTGTAGATTTTTTTTAAGAACCCCATGATTATACACTTATCGAAATCAATAAGTTTGCGAATTAATGACAAGATTTGTCTTATTAAACTTCAATGATAATAAAAATAAACAAAATATCTGAGAGTAAATTGGTAAGAATTTAATAAACAATAAATTTTGAATCATATTCTATAAATTTAGTACCAATACTCGGGTAGTCACGTAGTGACTACAGGTTTTTATTATTTAAAATTTATAACACAAAAAAAAAAAAATACATACCTTGACATTTAATTTCCTCCGACTAAGAATTTCCGACTGTTCATGTTCCTTCAATTGTTC
Organism: Microplitis deprimator; assembly: GCA_964016945.1. Classification (NCBI taxonomy): domain Eukaryota; kingdom Metazoa; phylum Arthropoda; class Insecta; order Hymenoptera; family Braconidae; genus Microplitis; species Microplitis deprimator. The sequence goes on along the minus strand of OZ024706.1, from coordinate 10,149,518 downwards.
TTTAATTATTATTTTCTTAACTTTGAATGTTGTGTCCGTTATATTTTGTCCTTTCGGTAACAATTTCGCCTTTGTCTGTTTCAATTTAACTTTTGATTTCTCAGATTTTATATTTTTTTTATGCCGATTATTTTTACCCATGTTTTTAAGTTTTTTTCACACTATTTTATTTATTTACTTGTTGCTTTTTATTTGCTACTTTGTGTCTATTTTCAAACAAAATTTTAGGTTAGCTTTCCAACAAAACAGCACGTGGACTCTTAGAGTTTTTGTTTCTGGTGGGGGTGGGGATAATTTTCTTCAGGGCCGTAAAATAATTGTAGACTTTTCTAATTAATAAAAAATAACCTCCAATAATTAAATATTTTTATAAATTTCCCATTTTTCAAATTTAAAAAAATCCAAATTTCCTATAAAAAAAAAAGAAAAACATTCATAAGAATTTACACTTCGCGCAAATAAATAAATTATTTAAAAAAAAATTCAAATTTCAAATATTGTTTGATGCAAACAAAGAAACAATTTCCTAAGAATTAGACGTCATCGCTCTCTCATATCACCTTAATTTTTGAGATTCGGCATAATGAGTCATACCCCTTAATTTTTACTGACATACCATTAAATGATAAAACAGAGCAATAAATTTACTCACTGAGTAAATAATTTTCTTTCTCACTCTTAAAAAAAAAAATTGTATATTTTTTCATTATATTAAATCTTGAATCGTTGGCGACTCATATTCATAATGTAATAATTCAGTGACATCACATGGCATTGTATGACTCTCAAAAATATATGATTTATAATCTGAGATAAATATTTTTTTAATAATATTGTAAACTTTTTTTTACCAACAATGTCGTGTTTTATTGTTAACTAATTGAATGACAGTAATTAAGTCTTCTTACAAAAATATATATAAACAAATAAATGAATAATTTGCAAATGATTTCATATATCAAGTAAGTAAAAATATTTAGTCGCTCATAGAAAAATTAATTATTTAATTAACTTGAATTTTTATTTTTTTTTAAATTATACAATTTTATAAACTAATTGTCATATTTATTATGGGAATTAATAAATAAATGAGAGGAATGTTGGAGGTTAAAAAAAATAAAATTGTTTTAGATATTAAATTTCAATAATTTATAAAAAAAAAAATAATTCTGTTGGAATTTATAATAATTGTTATGTAATTGTTTTTATTTACTCTATTAATGCAATAGTTTTTTTAGTTATATATTTTTATCAGATAAATTTCTCATGTAATTATCGCTAAAAAATCATTAGCTCATTAAAAAAAAAAAAAAGTATTTTTTTAATTGATTTTTATTGATGTTAATTTAAATTAATTAATGTAATAGAATTTTATGGTTTCAAACTTTAAAATAAAAAAATATATACATATATATGTATATATAAATATTTGTATATTTTTGTTATAAATTCATGTGAATTAAATGATTTTTTTTTCATTGAAAAATTTTTTTGATTGGAACTAATGTGATATTTGTAAACTTAACGAAATTCCGCGTAAAGTGAGTACTGATAAAAACATATTACGAGTTATTATTTAATCAAATTATTATCAATTTTTTTTTTTTATAGAAAAGCTATTCCGCGATTTTTTATATGATTGTAATTTCTAGAGAATTAATTTATTTATTTATTTAAAATCTTAGTTTAGTAAAAAAAAAAATCACAGTCATAGATAAAAAAAAAAACAGTATTTGAAAATATTTTGAATAGGCGGTAAAATATAAAATTTGAAAATTATTGTTGAAGCGCTCAGAAGTTAATTCGTGATTTTTATATATAGTGGCAATAAAATAATTTAATATTAATAAATTATCGTAATTGATTGATAAGATTTACTAAATCTACATGTTTGATTAAACAAATTTTTAGTTAATTCAAAAAATTATTCATCAAGTAAATGTATTTACTTTAAATTGCGAATGACTGATTGCACCATTTGTGGACACGATATTCAATCTTAATTTAAGAAAAAGTATAAAATAATTTTAACTGTAATAAAATGTAATTAAATTATCTTAGAATTCATTTAGAAAATTAATCTACACGGAAAAAACAGAACATTAAAAATTAATAAATAATAGTAAAAAGTGGAATCTGTTATCAATAATTAGTACTATTATGTGCTTAATGCAAAGTAGTTTACTAATTTTTGTAGATTCCTAAAAACTACTATCGATTATTTCAAAAAGTAAGTAAACATTATTACTTTTAGGTATAATACATGACTTATTAGTGAAAGTTAATTACTTTATGGCATAATCTATTAAAAAGTAATGATTGGTCTAATTAAGAATTGCTATCTTAGATACTGATTTTTCCAGCCGAAAATTGCAAAAGTTACTAACTTTTATTTTATAAATTCGATATCACTGATCAATTATTAGCTTAAAATATCATTTATTCATCATTATAAATTAACTTACAATATACATAAATCGAATAAGTGGTAAATAATAAAATGAAAAATTAGTATACTAGATACTGATTTTTTGCTCATAAAATATCGAAAATTTTTAACTCTTATTTTATAAATTCTATCCTATTGACTAATAATTAATATCAAATGTTATTTATTCGTTATTATAAATTAATTTATTATATAAATATATCGAATAAGTGGTAAATAATAAAATAAAAAATTCGTTTACCAGATCTTCATATATTAATATGTACGTTTACTAATTTTTCGGTTCCTCATTTTTTTAATTTTTTTATGCATATTTGAATAGTAATTACTGTAAATACCAACTTATCGATTCTTTTTCATATTAATTTTAATATACGAAATTACAATTTTACTCTTTTATGTGTATCAAATTTTAATATAAATAATAGCCATTTTGTAATATATGTAATGGTCCTGGTTTGATATTAGTATCGAATATACTAATTTTAAGTCGAAAATAAACTACACTTAAAATTTTGAGCATCATTTTTTTCCGTGTAATTGTAACTTTTTGGTTGCATATTTAAATATACACATGACAAACACATGACAAAACATCACAACAAATTATTATACTAGAAATTATTATGATACTGAAGTTAGCCGACGTCTAATAATTTTTTTTCAATACGATAAACTATAACAAAAAATATTTGAAAAAATTGCACTTATAGTTTTTTAAATTTTCTACATGTGCATATTTTTAGTTTTTTTATTCTTGGAAACGATTTGGTGGAAAAAAAATTTGAAAATTTTTCATTGTCTGCTAACTTCAGTCATAAATTATTACTTATAAATTTTAATTTTTTCGTCTTCGATATCCATAAGTTTTTTTTTTTTTTTTTCAAAATCGCAGTTTTTCTTATAAAAAAAACCAAATATTGACTGTAGAAATTAAAAAGTTATTTTTCTAATCTTAAATTCTTAAAAACTATTTGAGAAGTTAAATAAATATTATGAAATTGTATAATTTAATTATCATTAAAGTATTTTACAATTAGATAAAAACATATCTTATATCTATTATCTAATTAAGTTTTTATCTTCTAACAAATATTTTAATTACATAAAAATAAATACACAAAAGTACTTTTTACTTTATGCTTAAATGAATTTTTTAGATAAGGTACCAATACTTGAAATTATCAAAGTATATATAAAATTTAAATCGATAAAAAAAAATATTTATTCGATAACAAACTGATTTATTGGAGTACAAACGAAAACAAACGAAAGGAAATAAATAGTAATTAATACAATGGATAAAAATCAAACGACAACATTTTGCCCGCCGAATGTTACGTTCAGTGAAATATGGGTTACTCATGGAATGTCTAAATGCTTTCTTGATACTGTTACAATCGCAGTTGTTTCATTATATTTATTAATATTCGGTTCTTTACAATTATGGATCTATTGGAAATATGGAACTCCACGAAATCATTTATTACCGCGTAGCAAATTATATAATTTACAAAAATTATTTTTATATCTTGTACCATTGCTTAGTCTTACTAGGATAATATTACAAGCGACGATATTGGATGACAAAAAAGTTTATGGTTACATGGTAAATTAATCAATAGTTATTACTATTATAATTATTCTCGTGTAAAAAAATACTGGTTATGTTTCGCATGAGGATTTTCTTAATTTGGTACCGGTGTAGAAGTGATTCGTTCTAAAAAGATTCCAAAAATTTTCGATGTGTAGAAATTCTTAATTAGGATTTGAGGCTGGTATTCATAGCCTAACGGAGAAAAAAATTAAGTAATTTTTACTGAATTTCAAAAAATAATTACAATCTGAGAAGTAATCTCGAAGCGTTAAAAAAAATCAAAACTTGTACGAAACTCAAAGTTAAAATTACAACATATTAATTAGAATAGTAATTTCTGTTAATTATAAACATTACTGGATTCAAAATAAAATTTACTAGCGACAAATAAAAATTATAATGTACCAATTATTTTTACTATTGTACTTAGTAAATATTAGTTAACGCACTTTGTGAAAGATGGATTCTGGCGAGTAATTTTTACAATCCAGATAGTAATTTTTACAATCTCAAATAGTAATTTTATCTCCCGGAGTAGCAATTTGTCTTACCGACATTCTAAAATGTACAGTACCTACGTAGAATTACATTGGAGATGTAATATTTATCAACTACGAAACAAAAATTGCGACTAATGTACTAACTTTTAATAATTCTAATAACAATTTATACTTTTTGTAAGATTTAACTATTTTTATATGAATAAGTAAATATTTATTTTTTCCAAGCGAAAATTAAACGAAGCTTTATTGTAATTATTATGATAAGTGAAAATTACAATCTAGAAAGTAATAATTTTAATAAAATATTAATTTTCAACAAATCGTAATTTTTTTTATGGATTGTAATTTTTTATTTGAGATAGGAAATTTTTCATTGTGATTGTAATTATTATTTAATTTTAACCTGCATTTTTCTCCGTGCAGGACACAGCCTAAGATCATTTTCCCCATCCTAAATAACATGGGTAAGGTGATTTTAAGCTGTAACTCTTGACTAAGAATACCGGCCTGAGATAGAATAGAACTTCTAGTTGAAATTAAAAATTTTAATAGTAAAAAATACCGTTAATTTAGAATTCAATGGGCGGGAATTTTGAATCAATTGAATGATTCTATTATACGCCTTGATAGACATTTTGATGGCAAGTTTACGGAAATCTACAACCGAAATGAGAAGTTCAAGTTGATTGAAAAAACTTGATGATGCCAATTGTTGACGGAAACTTCTAGTCAGTTTGGACCTAAAATTTTGCTCATTCAAATTTTTCCTCGCAAGTTTCTGTAAAATTTATAGTAACTTTTGCTTTCAAGCTTTTTTCCGTTATTTGAAAGCAACTTTTCGATTCAACTTGCATTCATATTAAATTCAAAACTTAGAACAGAAGACGTAAACTTGATCTTAATCTGACTGAAAGCATTGAATGGCAAGTTTTTAAATCAAAGTTTAGTTATCAGGCAGCTTTCAAATTACAAGTTTTTGAACTTTTTCAGAGCGAAGTAAAAATTAGTAAAAATTCATTTTAAGAATTATCTTTTAAAATCATTTATAGTTTAATATTTTTCTTGAGTTCTACTTAAAGGTCTTAATCGTCTTAAATTTTGAGGTTCCTCATTCAGAAAATTTTCAAAACTTTTTTACACGAGAACGCAACAGTAATTATTATTTACCATTAATTAATAAAAAAAAATTGATGATTGTAGATATTAACAACATGTTTAACAATGATTGTATATCCATATTCTGTATATATACTAAGAGTTGAAAGGCATAAATTATTACCATCGGTTCCACCACGCGGCCATGGTTTGGTACTTTTAGGTTTTTGGACACTTGCATTTATTGGTGAAAATTTAACTTTTTTCAATATTGGAAAATCCGAATGGTGGTTTCATTTAAATACGTAAGTATATAAATATATGTATTCGGGTGTTTAAAAAAAAAACAAATTTTTTTTTTTATGGTACCTAAAAATTGAAAGTATACTTGAAAATAACAAATTTTATCGAATTTTCTAGCTCACAAACCAATCAACGGATTTTTCTGCATGATAATCATTTTTGTAGGAAATTGAACGCTCTGCAAAAAAAGTTTCTTATCATTTTTTGATAAATCCATCTGTTCAAGTTATTGGAGCTTAAAGTCAAATTTATAGTAAATTTTGAGATCTTTTTACTTTTTCAGCGAAACTATCAGTCCTGTCACAAAATGTCATAGAAACTTTTTTGTAGATAATTTCATTCCTTACAAATTATTACTGATTAAGTTTTTCGAAATTCTGCATTGTTTTCTAGTTATTTTCATTTAAATGTAAAGCTTTTAAAAAAAGTTGTGTTCTGATCGATTTCAAGAGCTCGACATTAAAATGGAAATAACTAGAAAACAAGGCAGAATTTCGAAAAACTTAATCAGTAATAATTTGTAAGGAATGAAATTACGTACAAAAAAGTTTCTATGACATTTTGTGATAGGACTGATAGTTTCGCTGAAAAAGTAAAAAGATCTTAAAATTTACTATAAATTTGACTTCAAGCTCCAATAACTTTTGAACAGTTGGATTTATCAAAAAATGATAAGAAACTTTTTTTGTACAGCGTTCAATTTCCTACAAAAATAATTATCGTGCAGAAAAATCTGTTGATTGGTTTGTGAGCTAGAAAATTCTAAAAAATAAAAATTTTTTCCCGTGTTATTTAAATGGAAAATCGAAAAATGGATTGAGACAAACCTTAATATTATTATTAACAGCTTGGTTTGGTACCGAAATTTTTATTTTCAGGTATACTTTCAAATTTTGGATACCATAAAAAAAAAAATGTATTTATTTTTTTTTTTTAAACACTAACATACATACAAATATATAAGTATATATTGCATATATATTGTAAGTTAATTATCAATATTATCATTAATTATGTAATGAAAAATTTTATTATAGACCAAGTGATCAAATAGAAATGTCATTATTTGTACTGAGATATGTCAGCAATTTGATGATTTTCGCATTAGGATTAAGAGCGCCTGGAATATCTGGTTACTCTGACTCTGATTATAATACACTTAATGATACCACTGTTAATTCGAGATATTATCGGAATGTAAGTTGTTTATTTTTACTGCATGATTTCAAATCATAGGAAATTCGCGGAAAGATAAGTGATTATTAAAAGATCTCAAAAAAAGTCAGTAATGATCAATTTTTAAAAAATTTTTGTTAAGTAGATTTCTTATAGTTGCGACTTTCAGAAAATTTTATCATTTAATTGACAAGATTCTAAAATTAAAACGCCGCTAAGTCGCTTCGTGTAAGTGAACGGAGATAATTTTCAATTGTTTTTTAATTGGCGTTAAAAACTGCCCTCGCTGGCCACCTATGCTGCAAAGATAAGAGTTTCAATTGCGTTGTTCTCAAATCGTGCTTCTGTTTTAGTAAATTTTTTTTTGTTCAACATATGGTCTGTGATTTACGACAGTCTTGCATTTTTTTTTCCACTAAACTATACAATTATTTCGTTAACAAAAATTTTTTTCATTAATCAATTCTTACGTATTTGATTTTTTGTAATTAATTTTATATGAAAGTTGGAAATATAAAGTGTAATCCGAAGGTTAGTAATAAGTTTGTATTTGGTTTCATTAATTATATTAATTAATGCGCATATTTTTTCATTAATGAGTTTTTTAAAAAATTTTTTTATATTAAGGAAGTTCGACCGAATCTAATGTAAAAAGGATTTTCCAAATTTCAGATTTGAAACTTAGTATACATGTGAAGAAGTACTTTATCTATGTATTCTCAAAATTTGAATATGATCCACCGTCTAATTTTTTAGAAAAAAAGATTTAAAAATGACGTTGTTAAAGTTCTTATACACAGACTCTTATGGCGGACAAGCTTCCGTCATGACCAATTCGATTTTTTTCATTATTAACCTCCCAAGTTTGAGAAATAAAAAACCACATGTCATAAACTTGAATATTTTTAGAATATGATAAGATTTTAACAATATAGTTCTACCGTTGTAGTTATTTAAATAATTCAAGTTAAACTTTATTTTTTAATCTCGCTCATCGACAGAGATACATATTATTGAGGATTTGGCAACGTCGCGGAAGCAGCTTAGAGAAAAAACAAAGATAGCAATACATTAATGAGAGAGACTAGATTTGAAATAAATTTTTCCCACTTTAATTTGAATATCGACGAGTAAGAAGTTAGAACGCGTTGTTGCCAAATCTTTTTATTAAATCATATGAGTCAAAAATAACCAAGTAATTTCATTACTTTCTTTAATTAAATAAGTAATAATTATTAATTTATGAATACATTATGTTATTATATATTAAAATAATGAATTTTTATAACTATTAGGAGAATTTAGCAAACAAAAAAATTCAAACACTACTTTGACTTACTAGCTTCGGGCGAGCCTCTTTAAAAAAAATAAATTTCGAATTTTATTTGTTATTTTAATATTTATTTCGGTAAAAATACGCTAGAGACCGAGAGTTAATTTTTTATTTTTTCTACGCGTGACTTTTTTAAAAATATTTGAAAAGTTAAATACTTATTTAGAAATAAGAAATCTACTTTTCTATTGCAGACATAAACGGAAATTTTTAAATTATTCATCTGAATTTTTTTTTTTTTTTTAAATATGCATTATTTTTACAGCGGCCAGATGATAATCAGTCAACATGGAAAAACGTTTGGTACAAAATAAGAACACTCAGCCCATTTTTATGGCCAAAGAGTTTTTTGTTGCAGTTACGAGTAATATTTTGTTTTTCATTGTTAGCTGCTGGTCGCGCTATTAATCTTTACGTACCAATTTATAATAAAAAAATTGTTGACAGTGTTACAGATTTATCTATTGCTAATTACAGGTACTTATATAATTACGTAAGAAACAAAAAATTTTATCAGTCCCTTCGAAATTTGTACTTTTTTTAACTTTCATACTGATAAAAACCATAAAAAAATCTCTAAATATTCAAAAACTCTGATTTTCTTGCAGCTTAAACATAATTTTGAATTTCAAATTTTTACTATCGAAATTGATACATTTTTGAAAAATGTCGTTCTCAAATTTTTCGAATTCGCCGGGTTATTCTAGACCATAATTTATTCATTTCTATATTGTATTCAGTCTTGAAATTTGAGAAAAGTTCAAAATTTTTTCAAGTCTCGAAATTCGGATGCCCGATGAAAAAAGATTTTATACAATTGTATAAAATTATATATAAATTGGATACAATCGTACATAATTATATTTTATTTGTATATAATTTGTATATAATCACATAATGTTTTATATAATTATATACAATTCTATATAATTGTATACAAATATATACATTTGTATATAATTACATACTGTATTCGTATAGATTATATATAATTATATATAATTCTGAATAATTGTATAAAAATATATACATTTGTATATAATCACAAACTGCATTCGTATAGATTATGTATAATTATATACAATTCTATATAATTGTATACGAATATATACATTTGTATATAATCACATACTGTATTCGTATAGATTATATATAATTATATACAATTCTATATAATTGTATACAAATATATACATTTATATATAATTACATACTGTATTGGTATAGATTATATATAATTATATACAATTCTATATAATTGTATACAAATATATACATTTGTATATAATTTTATTATTCTTTTTTGAATTTTTATATAGGATTATATATGATTGTATATAATTATATAAAATTTTTATGTAATTATGCATCATCTCTATCCAATTGTATATAATTCGTACATAACTGTATACAGTTATATAAAATCTTTTTTTATCAGGTGGTCAAACTTTTTTTTCTGGGGGAATCATTTTATTTTATAAAATATGTTTTATTTTTTTTATATTTCAGGTGGGACTTAATTGTTATATATGTATTGTTCAAATTTTTACAAGGCGGTGGTACGGGTGGTATGGGTGTATTAAATAATTTAAGATCATTTTTATGGATAAGAATACAACAGTATACAACACGCGAAGTTGAAGTTGAATTATTCAGGTACTTAAAGCGGTGTTCCCAAAAGCATTCACTTTTTATCGGCATAGATCGTAGAATAATAAAAATTAAAAGTTATTAATTTTTGAATGGAAAAGTTTATTTTTCACAGATCCCCAAATTAATTTTATACCTCAAAACCATGTGTGTTCCACTGTGTCTATATTTAATGTACAAAATAAAATAATTCAATCTTTTCTGAATCGTTCACTGAAAAAAATAATTGGTAGCAGCTACCTATTGGCAATCGGTAGCTACTACCGATTATCTTTCGGTAGCCGCTACCGATTATTTCGGTAGCCTTTACTGATTTGAATCAGTACCAGCTACCAAAAAAAGATCGGTAGCTGTTACCGAAAATTAGGTAACTGATACCGAAATAATCGGTAGCGGCTACCGAAAAATAATCGATAGTAGCTACCAATTATTTTTTTCAGTATTTGGTCACAAAATTTATACGAAAATGTTAATGAATTACTATGAAAAAAATAACTTAATTTAATCAACTCAAAAAAATACTTGCCCAACAGCTGATTGATTTACCGACTTGGTCTGCGTATACCGTAAGTGCAAATTTCAGGCCACAAAGTTTATAATTATGAGAACTAGATTAATATCAAATATTGTCTCTGAACTTTTTAAAGTCAAAATAATGCATCCAATCAGTCCCAGAACGTTTAAAAATTACCTGAGGTTTATATGTCCCCATATAGGGATTGTGTAACTTTTCATACTCTCTAGACATGAATTAGTGAAATAAGTGAATATTCACTGATTCAAAGTGCAATCGTACCACTAATTCCACAAAGTGGTACGATTGGCACTCTGAATCAGTGAATATTCACTTATTTCACTAATTCATGTTTAGAGAGTACCATCTTGATAGTAACTGTTATCATCCTGATAGTAAATATTACCATCCTGATAGTAACTGGTATCAGCCTGATAGTAAATATCACCATCCTGATAGTAACTGTTATGATCCTGATAGTAAATATTACCATCCTGAAAGTAAATATTACTCTCTAAACATGAATTAGTGAATATTCACTAATTCATGTTTAGAGAGTAGTTGGAGTGATAAGGGTTAATTTTATAAAATTATCTTACGACTATCATATTATAGTATATTTTAGTAACATTGTTTGTTGGATGCATTATTCGACAACGCTCAAAATTATGTGATGTGTTCGATAATTATGTGACGAATGGGAACACTGTCTCCAATTTTGATAAATTATAAAAATTAATAGAATATATTATTCACCTATAATTTTTTTGTTTTTATTTGCAATAGACATTTGCATAGTCTAAGTCTTCGATGGCATCTTGGGCGCAAAACCGGCGAAGTATTACGTATAATGGATCGTGGAACAGATTCAATAAATAATTTATTAAATTACATATTATTTTCAATCGTACCAACAATAATCGATATTATCATTGCTGTTATTTTCTTTGTTACTGCTTTTAATCATTGGTTTGGACTTATTGTTTTTACTACAATGCTTTTATATATCAGTAAATATTTTTTTTTTTGACGATCTAATTATCAAAATTTATGTTAATGCTAATAATTAATAATGATGTTAATTATTTGATTAGCTGCGACAATTGGGATCACGGAATGGCGCACGAAATTTCAGAGACGAATGAACTTAGCAGACAATGCACTCAATGCACGAAGCGTCGATAGTTTATTGAATTTTGAAACTGTCAAGTATTACGGAGCTGAAAGTTATGAAGTCAAGAGCTACAGAGAGGCCATTTTTAAATACCAAATCGAAGAATGGAAGTCGATGATAACTTTGAATATTTTAAATACTATTCAGAATGTTATTGTGTGCAGTGGATTACTTGCTGGGTCTCTACTCTGTCTTCACATGGTTAATAATTAATCATTTATTTATTTAATTAGTAATTTATATATCTAGTAGTTGCCATTAGGGAAATTTTGTATCCGTTTGACGTCACTTTAATCGTGCAATCCGTGCGTTGATAGTTGAACATTAGACCGTCAGGTGGCGGTGGAAAAGTGATTAATTTTTTATGCTTATATTAGACTTTAAGACGTAACGGTAACCGATTTTCAATTCCTTTTTTGAGAAAAATTTTGAAAAACTAAAATGGAGTCTTGGCCATTTTGTGGAACATCAACAGAGGGCGGAAAATTCAGACGGCACCCCTACATGAAAAAAACAATATACACTCAGAAAATTAAATAATAGGAGTTACTATCTAGTTATGGAAAAAATCTCTACCATCAATCAGAAAGTAGTAAATATTATCTAGATGATTGTATAAATCATCTACATTGTAATATTCACCATATTTATGATAATTGTTACAATCCTGTATGTTAACTAGAGTTCATTATTATAATTATTCTAAATAGTTATATTTATAATTCAGATGGTAACAGTTACAATCGGAAATTATAATTGTTGCCATCCTGATAGTAACTGTTTCGATATTTATTGCAGAAGTAAATATTATCATCCTGATAGTTAATATTACCACCCTGATAGTAAATATTACCATCCTGATAGTAACTGTTATCAGCCTGATAGTAAATGTTACCATCCTGATAGTAACTGTTATCATCCTGATAGTAAATATTACCATCCTGATAGTAACTGTTACGAAATTTATTGCAGAAGTTATCTTTCAATAATTATTAATTCTATTAAAAAAAAATTATAACCCTAACTATTTTTGCAGTGAAAAACGTTCTAATAATCCTAGGTGATTGGAATTAAAAATTTAGCATAATTAACACAATTACTTAATTTTCTGAGTGTAGTAGTGGCAATTCTCTGGATAGTACTATCTCGGACAGTAGTAGATACTGTCTAGATAACATACAGTTCTGTCTGAAATTTTTTTTTACAGAAAGTACTATTCCAGAGAGTTGCTATTACCATATTGTTTTTTCCGTGTAGTTTAAAAATGTAATCAAGTGACCCTGAGGGTCAATTTTCATCTGTTAATAAAATATAATGATTTTTTTTAGATTGTTTATGAGAAAACATTGACTGTTGGAGACTATGTATTGTTTGCAAGTTACATTATTCAACTTTATGTTCCACTTAATTGGTTCGGAACATACTACAGGTATTAAATATTACTTTTGTGATCAGTTACGAAAAATGCCCTGGCGGATCCGAATTACGGTAATTATCGCAATTTGCCGGAATTTAAGGCAATAGTGCGACATTTTTACCGAAAATTTCCAGTAAGAGAACGGGATTTTACTGTAAAATCGTGGCAAGTCGGTGGTATTTTACCGTAATGTGAAGTATTGTACTGTAAAATCCGTAAATTGCGGCAAATTTGTCATAGAAATACTATATTTTAGGTTAATTACGGCGAAATGCGGTAAATTACCGTAATTCGGATTCGCCAGGGTGGTCCTATCTGATCTTGTAGGAAAAAGTTCTAATAAAATAATATTGTTCTATAATTTTTCAGAGCAATACAAAAAAATTTCGTAGACATGGAAAATATGTTTGAATTATTACGTGAAGAACAAGAAGTTATAGATGCACCGGGTGCTGGTCCATTGATAGTAAAACGCGGACAAGTTGAATTTAACAATGTATCATTTGGTTATATTGGTGAAAAAACAATACTAAAAAATGTAACATTTACTGTTCCGGCTGGTAAAACTGTCGCGATTGTTGGTCCATCTGGTGCCGGTAAATCGACAATTATGAGATTATTATTCCGTTTTTACGATGTCGAACAAGGTTCCATATCTATCGACGGTCAAAATGTTAAGACCGTTAAACAAGATTCGCTAAGAAGTGCTATCGGCGTTGTTCCTCAAGACACTGTTCTGTTTAATAATACAATAAAATACAATATTCAGTATGGGCAATTAGATGCACCAGAGGCAGATGTGATTGCAGCAGCTAAAAATGCTGATATTCATGAAAAAATTTTAACGTTTCCCGAAGCATATGAAACACAGGTATACAAATAGCTACTAGTTGTGAATTTGCGGAAAAAATACTTAAATATGACGATATTTGTTCAAGTATGATCAGATATGGCCATATATAAATTTGAAGCCGATCAGAAATGATCATATGAACATATCTGATATTATGCGAGGTCTACTAGAGTGGATGTAGTACCATATGTGACCATATATGACCAAGTTGGATCAGATATTCATGATCAGATAAGACCATTTTTTGTATATGATCGGATATGAGTATTCGTGTGTTATCACATGGATATTAAGATCTAATCAAAATTGAAAAATGGCTCTATCTGTTCATATATGAACGAAATAGTTATATATGGTCATATATGGTCATATATGATTATTCGTTCATATGTGGTTAAAACCATGTATTCTATTTTTTAATTATTGCAAGTATTCATATTCACAAATATGATCATAAATGATCATAGAAAAACTTACCTGAAGAATAATGAAAACAAATGGTCAGATATACCACCAGATGTGTTCATTTATGATCATGTATAATATCGTATATCATCATATCGAATCATATATAAACACATATGATCATACGAAGCTTTATCATTACTATCACTTCATATATGACCATATGTGATATCAAATGAGAACTTTCATTATAGAACATTGTATCAGACGTGTTCGTTCATCATCATATATATCTTGTATAATCATATCTGATCATTAATGAACATATATGATCATATGTAAAGCTGTAACATTAATATGACTTCATATACGATCATATATGATATTAGATGTAATAATTCATTACAGAACATAGTATCAGATATGATCATGCATGGCCATATATGATCATGTCTGACCATTAATGAACATATTTTATCATATATAAAGCTGTATACGTTACTATCACCATATATAACATTGGACGTAAACATTAATTATAGAACATAGTATCAGATGTGATCATGTATGATGAGGAGGTTCAGATTAATACATGATCAGATTCTAATTCATATATGATTCATATCTGATCATTAACTAACATATATGATCATATATAAAGGTATACATTACCATGACTTCATATATGATTATGTATGACATTAGACGTATATAAACATTGATCATAGAACATAGTATCAGATATGATCATATGTTTGTGTCTGATCAGGTTTAAATTTATACATGATCAGATTCTAATTCACATGTGACTCATATCTGATCATATTCAAACATAAATGACCATATCCGAGTATTTTTTTACAGTTTTTTAACATTCGAATACATAATTTATTGTGATTTTTATTTTTGTAGGTCGGAGAAAGAGGATTAAGATTAAGTGGCGGTGAAAAACAGCGTGTAGCAATCGCGCGTACGATGTTAAAAGCCCCAAAAATAGTTTTATTAGACGAGGCAACGAGTGCACTTGACACTCAAACCGAGAGAAATATTCAAGCGGCTTTACATCGTGTCTGCGCTAACCGCACGACAATTATTATAGCCCACAGATTATCGACTATAATAAATGCCGATGAAATAATTGTTTTAAAAGACGGAGAAATAGTAGAACGGGGCAAACATGAGGAATTAATTTCTTATGGCGGCGTTTATCGGGATATGTGGCAAGCACAGCTGCAAAGTGATAACGAAATACAGCAGCAGAATATTCAAGTAGAAAATAGTGAAAGTAATTTAGATTTATTACCTCCTGGACATCCTCCAATTAATCATTAAATATTTTAATTAATTTGTTTTTAAATAAATAATAATTATTACGATTTATTTTTTTATTTATTTTTTGATGGTATGAAAAAATATTATATACTAAAATTAATTATTTAAATGATTGTTGGAAAAAAATAGATGAAGGCGATTTTCAGTATTTTTAAGTACAATAAGTAAGTAAGTAAGTAATTAATTAATTAATCAGTCAACACTCATGATATCCTTGACGGCTCTTGTCGAGACACACAGACCCAACCGTCTTCCCCAGGCACTATGGTGTTCATTGTGTTTGATGAATTTAGTGTTGGTCTTCTTATACCTTTTATCATGTCTACTTGCCTTCTAAGATTATCATGAAGTTTTATTAATGCTTCCTAAGAGAGCAAAATAACATTTTATTATTATAAATAATAGTTTGCTAGCAAATTAGTATAAAATTATAGAATGATTTATCATCAAGTTTTTAAATAATTTTTTCGTTCCCGCGCTTAGTTATCTGACGACAAAATGACCGTGAGAAAATAACAGCAAGGAAATAACTGAAATGAAATAATGTTATGATTACTACCGGAAAAGAATACTCAGACATCATCATATATGACCACATATATGATTAAATACGACAAATAGTCATATCTGATCATATATGATCATATCTGAGTATTATTTTTCGTATGATTGTAGACTTTGTAATCATGTATGATCGTGTGTGGTATTATCTATGATCATATATCTTCATATGTGATCAGATTCAAATTTAAAAATGATCATATGGTAACTTATATCTGATCATATTTGAATATATATGATCTTATCTGAATATCTTTTGCTGGATCAGTAAAACTTTTATGAGTATAAACAGATATAAATTTAAGTAAAGAAATGTATGCAGTGGAATCTGATCAGATAAGACCATATATGATATTATAATTATCAAACAGGTTCATATCTGGATACTTATATATTAGGACAAAAGGATAAAAAGGACAAAAAATTGTTGTCTGATCATATATGAACAGACATGTTTATATCAGATGAGGTTTTTTTTGTATCTGATCAAATCTGAGTATTCATATATTACTACACAAGATCATATAAGATCAGATTCCTATCTCTACATTACCATATATAATAATATATGCAAATTTTTCCGACTAGATATGATGTCGGATGTATGTATGATCACATATGCTCAGATATAATCAGATTTCATACATTAACATATACGATCATATATAATTAGATTCCATTTCATACATGATCATATATGATTATTTTTTTCTTGATGAGGCATAGCCATGATCGATCATACTCAGGTTTACACATGGTCATATATAATCATATATAAGGCCATATAAACTCAGATATGATTAGATTCCATTTCATAAATTACCAGATAGATCATATACGATTAAATTCCAATTCATACATGACCATATTTGATCATATATGATTAGATTCCATTTCACACATGACCATATATGGTCATATATGATGAGATTCCAATTCATACATGACCATATTTGATCATATATGATTAGATTCCATTTCACACATGACCATATATGGTCATATATGATGAGATTCCATTTAATACATGACCATAAATGATCATATATGATTATTTTTTTCTTAATCGGATTTAGCCATGACCGATCATACTCAGGTTTACACATAGCCATATACGATCATATATAATTAGATTCCAATTCATACATAACCATATATGATCATATATGATTAGATTCCATTTCATAAATTACCAGATACAATCATATACGATTAAATTCCAATTCATACATGACCGTACATGATTATTTTTATCTTGTTCAAACATAACCATGTTCGATCATATTCAGATTTACACATGGTCATATATGATCATATATAAACATATATGTCTAATCATATTCAAACACATATGATTACAGTTGAGTATTATTGTCCAAGTTTATAATACAAATATAATTAAGCCGGGCTAATTTCAATTGGTTAATTAGTTCTAAAATTACCACATACTTTTTAACAAACGGAAGAAAACTTATTAAAAAATTATTTCTAATGCTTTAGTAAATGATAAAAAAATTTTTAAATTCCTCTAGTCAATTTTTCAAAAAGAAAAAAAAACCATTGAAATTCCCATTTCCTAAAATACCTGAGTATAGAAAATTTAAGTGAAAAATAAATCATCAGATATCATAAAAACCTTTTCATCCTCAAGTTTACGGAGCTCTTGTTGCCGTCTAATGCCTTCACTATTTAAATTTTTCATCATATCACTTTTGTACTGACTAACAAGCGCAATTTCGGTTTGTACTTTAAGATATTCCTCAGCTAGCTGTTTATGCTCTTCAAATATAGTCCTTGATAATTGGCATGTATTGTCTGGTGTAAGCGGACGTAAATCAGCTTCCAATAGTCCACAAATATCATCGAAATTGTCATTATTATTACTCCCTATTTAAAAAAAATTTAACAAATATTCCATTATTTTTTTTTTCAAACCCATGGAAAATATTTGAATACTCCAATAGAATACTGACGCAAAAGAAACCAACAATGTTTCAAATATTCAGTGTCAACTCTAGAGTAGCTGAGTTTATTTAAATTTGAAGACATTTTTTTTAATTATTTTTTTTTTTAATTATTATTATCGACATTCTTCACTTAATTTTTATCATCATTATTAATTAAATAATTAATGAATTAATTAATTTTTCAAAATATCTATCAAAAAAATGAAATCGTTTATTTTTAATAATAAGAATATAAATAATTATATTATTTAATTGCAATTGAATATTACGCTAAAGATTAACTTTTAAAACTGATCTCTCTCTTCTTAACTCTCTGGTACACTGGTGCGATAGTTTAATCTCTCGCAAACTAAACACAACAAACCTACAGCTATAACGGGGAAGCTGACTCAGCTACACCTGCTGTCTTGGACCAAATTTCTCACTTTTTCTCTCTCTCTCTCTCTTTCGCACTTTAAACTCTTTCTCTTTCCATCGGTTTTTTTATCAGTAATAATTTTTAATGATTAAATTTTTAATGAAGAGAAGAACTGCAATGAAAATTTTTTTTTTCCTTGGAAAGTTTGAAAAATTTGAAAAATTCAAAATACGAAAATTTATTTAAGGGAAATTTTAAATGGTAATTAGGAAATTTTTGTGGGTAAAAATATGCGAAGAATTTGTTTATTTTTTTTTTGTTTTGTGGTGACAGGAAAATAAATTGATTTTTGTATAGAATTAGATCATAAAGAGTTTAGCTAGGATAAGTTATATCAGTATTAGCAGCAGGGTCTGCTATTTAACGTGTG
The DNA here is from genome assembly GCA_964016945.1 of Microplitis deprimator. Lineage (NCBI taxonomy): Eukaryota > Metazoa > Arthropoda > Insecta > Hymenoptera > Braconidae > Microplitis > Microplitis deprimator. The sequence goes on along the minus strand of OZ024706.1, from coordinate 10,130,401 downwards.
AGTCAGCACTCTCAAGTGCTATTTCATGCTGAAAATAATTTAGTGTGTCCGTGTGTACTCTATGTGCTAAAATAAAAGAGAGGGAGCCGAGCAATTACGTCAACTTATAATGTATACTATACGATCCCAATGTCTTACACAGTAATGCCTTTAAACTTCTTTAAATATAATCGAGTCCCTCAGAGTTTTTTATTATTTTTTAACTATTGTGTTTTTTTTTCTTTTTTTTATAGGACGAGTTTAATAATAATTACATTTTTTTCTGTAACATTACAGTTACAAAATTTTTTTAATTTTTCATAGAAATATATATATATATATATATATATATTAAGGTGATTCAAAAAATAACAAATTTCTTTTTTTTTTCTCGCAAACAGGTTCAAAAGTTTCATTTTGATAAAAAAAGACGTCTGTGAAAATTAGAGCTCTTAATATTAACATTAAGAGGTTCCGCATTGCACTTTTCTATTTTCCATAAGAATAACATGGAAAAAATTTTTTTTACGTCTTCTGATTTTTATAAGTAGCTAACGATGCATCATAGGAATAATTGGCAGGCATATTTTTGTAGTTCATTGAATGCTCTACAAAAAAAGTTTCCTATCATTTTTTGATAAATCTATTTGTTCAAAAGTTATTTGAGGTTGAAGTCGAATTCATATTAAATTTTGAGATCTTTTTACTTTTCCGGCGAAACTATAAGACCTATTACAAAATACCATGGGACCTTTTTTGTAGACAATTTTATTCCCTAGAAGTTATTCCAATAAAGTTTTTTCGAATACCACATTTTTTTCTAGTTATTTTTATTTTAATGTCATGCTCATAAAAAAATAGTTTTCCGATCGATTTTAAGAGCTTGACATTAAAATAAAAATAACTAGAAAACAATGTGGTATTCGAAAAAAAATTATTGGAATAACTTCTAGGGAATAAAATTGTCTACAAAAAGGTCCCATGGTATTTTGTAATAGATCTGATAATTTCGCCGGAAACGTAAAAAGATCTCAAAATTTAATATGAATTCGACTTCAACCTCAAATAACTTTTGAACAAATAGATTTATCAAAAAATGATAGGAAACTTTTTTTGTAGAGCATTCAATGACCTACAAAAATATGCCTGCCAATTATTCCTATGATGCATCGTTAGTTACTTATAAAAATCAGAAGACGTAAAAAAAATTTTTTCCATGTTATTCTTATGGAAAATAGAAAAGTGCAATGCGGAACCTCTTAATGTTAATATTAAGAGCTCTAATTTTTACAGGCGACTTTTTATATCTAAATGAAACTTTTGGACCTGTTTGCGAAAAAAAAAGAAATTTGTTATTTTTTGAATAACCCTAATATATATATATATTAGGGTGTGCCAAAACACGACGATATTTTTTTTTTTTTGCTCTCACCCCAAAATATCTAAGAAAATGTCCCAACAAAGCTCCTGTTAAAAGCGGAGCTCAAAATTCCAATTCTAAGAGGTCCTCCATCGCATGTTAAGTTTTCCCGTTTAAATAACATGGGAAACGTGGTTTTTTATTACTTTTTTGTCCTGCAAACTGTGAAAAACTTATTTTTCGAAAAAACGAATGAATGGACCTTTTTTATTAATAAATTTGCTACAAAAAATATCCTTGAGTCGAATTTCTACCTCCAATATTTGATTTGTTGTATAGCTTTGAAATTCAAATTTCCGGTTTTTTGCATTTTTTAGCTGAACTGTTAGAGTTAGACAAAAATTTTAAAAGGCAAATTCGTAGTGCATTCAAAATTCTATAAAAAAAGTTTCGGTCAATTTTTTTATATCATCAATAACAACAAAGTTACGGGCTCACTAATTTTTTGTTTAATTATCGATATTTCAGTTCGTAAAAGCAAAAATTTGAAAAAATAAATATTCATGAGCCGGTAACTTTGTTGTTATTGATGATATGGAAAAATTGACCGAAACTTTTTTATAGAATTTTGAACGCACTACAAATTTGCCTTTTAAAATTTTTGTCTAACTCTAACAGTTCAGCTAAAAAATGCAAAAAACCGGAAATTTGAATTTCAAAGCTATACAACAAATCAAATATTGGAGATAGAAATTCGACTCAAGGAAATTTTTTGTAGCAAATTTATTAATAAAAAAGGTCCATTCATTCGTTTTTTCAAAAAATAAGTTTTTCACAGTTTGCAGGACAAAAAAGTAATAAAAAACCATGTTTCCCATGTTATTTAAACGGAAAAACTTAACATGCGATGGAGGACCTCTTAGAATTGGGATTTTGAGCTCCGCTTTTAACAGGAGCTTTGTTGGAACATTTTCTGAGATATTTTGGGGTGAGAGCAAAAAAAAAAAATATCGTCGTTTTTTTGGCACACCCTAATATATATATATATATATATATATATATATATATGTATTAGGAATGTGCGAATCGAATAGAATATAATGATAAAATTATTTGTCAATTTTCAAATTATCCGAAAATATTAGAAGTATTTGTAACTTTTTGAATTACTCGTTTCGAATCGGGAAAATTCTGATCAGCTTTCAAATATTTAATTTTTATTTAATGGAGAGCTTCGTTTTCTAAAGTAAGCAAAAGTAATTTTTTCGTAGATTTATGTCTGGGCTCTACCTCTAGCAAAAATTTAAATTATTATATATAACTATGAAACCATAGCATTTCAAACAATAATAAATTCTCCATGTATTTTTTACTAGATCTGCACCTCAAAGTATAAATTTTGCACACCTCAAACGCGAAGCGCTGAGGGTGTCTTGTGAACGGTTTCTCTTCGACTATTTTATTCACACAAAAATATTTCTATACTTTTTTAATTACATCAAAATAAGTCAAATTGTATACTAGCATATAGAGAATTTATTAAGGAACAATTTGAACCTAATATTAAGTAGATTCGTTATTTTATTAGTTTAAAATAAATTATTTTAACTCAAGAAACCAGTGCTGTCAATTGTTACGCATGAAACTTCGTAGACACGATAACTCGATAGACACAATTAATCGGCCCAACTTTTTTTTTATTATCTTTGGATTTTTTATCACAAAAACCCTATGGAAAATTACTATCTAAATCCTTTTAGTTCAATTGTAATTAATTAAAAACGTAAAATTGATTATTCACGAAAAATTTAGCTGCCATTTTTATTTTTACTGTTGTTATTATTTTTTTCATTTTTTCTCTCCATCAACTAATGGCGGCAGCACTAGCGTAACAGTATAGGTTTGAAAAAAAAGAGCGACATCTAAGATAAAAAAGCGGGATATTTAAATCAAATGTTAATAAAAAAATATTAAACTGAAAATAATAAATAAAAAAATCAAATTGATAATTTATAAGTTGAATAAAAATTCATAATAATCAAAAAATAAAGTAATATTATAAAATTAAAGTAATGATTAAAAATAAAATGAGCGATTGAGGTGTGCACTTTTGAATTTTCCAACATTTTTTTCCTTTTCTTGTGGGAAAAATGGTTACATGGTAACAAATTGTCGCTTTAAATTCAACAAAAAGTCAACAATTTTTTTTTTTGTGCCACTTGGAATACAGTACAACTTTTTTCCCGCTAAACAGGGCAGGAATTTAAACTTCCAGTGGAATTATGATCAAAAATTTATTTTCTCAATATTAATTTCTACGAGTTATTGCATACCAAAGAAACAGACTAATTTTTTTTTTTTTTACACATTTCTTTGACACAAAAAAAAATATTTTTATATCAATGAAGTTGTTTTATAAAAATAAGAAAATACTTACGATTATTCTTTTTTTTGCCCATTTTGTCAAAACCTGCAGTATTCTGTAACTCCCATGATGAATCTGTACCCGTAGCTAAATCCCAAGCATTCTGTTTATTAAAAGAAAAAAAAAATTAACAATTTTTTTAATGACTAATATAAAAAAAAAATTTTTAACGCAAACAATAAAAAAAAAACCTACTGGATCACATTCAACATGAAGTGATTGGAACCCATCATTAGAATCTTTATTATTATTACTATTAATTGATTTAATTGGTGACAAATTGTGACTAACGTTAGAATCCCTAAAATCTTGACTATTTTGAATTGTTTTAGATTGTTGCGATTGACTAAATAAATCAATTTTGTTATCATTATTAATGCCGTTTATCGAATCACCGTTAATTTGACTAGAAGACATGTCCCATGAAACGTCAATAGTATCTTGGTCAATCTCATCATTATTGTAATTTTCTTCATAGTCATCGGACATGCTGTATTCAACGGGCTCTAAATATCCGCTGACAAACGTAGACAAACAAGTCATTACACGAACTATTTCATCCATTGATGGTCGCTCTTCAGGACGTTTGCTCCAACATCTTATAAATATTAATATTGTTATTAATGATATCTATATTATTAAGAGAATAAGGAAAATTTTGTTACAGTCATTTCTATGATAAAATTAGTTAATGTTATTGAATTTGGTATCGTTGAAAATTTATTGACTTGAATTTGTGCCTTTTCAGGTTTTAACGCTTTTTTATTGCCAAGTATCGAGATAAATAAATTTATCTATATCATTCGAAATATATTTAAATTACGCGGGAAAAAGATGATCGTATTTATTTTCTTTAAATAAATTAATATTTTAATTATTCTGTCACTGAAAATACCTCAATGTCACTGAAAATATATCTGTTGTCTATATTATTAAGAGAGAATAAGAAAAATTTAGTCCATGGCATGTCTCTGTGATAATAAAAATTAAACAAGTTTAATTTGGTATCAGTGAAAAGGTCTTGACTTTAATTTGTGCCTTTTAATAGTTTCAGATGTTTTTATGCAACAGTCAGTTCAATGTCTTAAGATTTATAAATAATTATGAATATATTTATAAATTTCGCGCCAAAAGATGTCGATATGATTTTATAAAATTACTGACATAAACATTTTTAAATATTTTGAGATTAGATACTGAATTTTTTTGTATCAACGAAAGACATCAGCCCTTAGGTAATTCCTCAAAATTTAATAAGTTTTTTGTATCTTTCATCGTAGTTGAGATATTTTAGAAAAAAAATATATTAGACGACTAATAAAAAAAATTTGACCGTGTGTAGATTTTTTTTAAGAACCCCATGATTATATACTTATCGAAATCAATAAGTTTGCGAATTAATGACAAGATTTGTCTTATTAAACTTCAATGATAATAAAAATAAACAAAATATCTGAGAGTAAATTGGTAAGAATTTAATAAACAATTAAATTTAAATCATATTTTATAAATTTGGTAGTAATACTTTGCCAGTATTACGTAGTGACCACAAGTTGCTCGTCATATGGACAATTCAATTCATTCATTTTGATGAAATAAAAAAATACCTGGTTATCAAGTCTTCAATTGGTTTAGGACAATTATCAATGAGTGGCGGTCGCTGCCCAACGTGTACGGCCCACATAATACGATATGCAGACCCACCAATGTCATCAAATGGCTTACGACGTGCCAATATTTCCCACAATATGACTCCCCAACTAAATATATCACATTTTTCAGTGTAACGAGAGCCCTCGAATACTTCTGGTGCCATCCATGCTGCGGATCCTTTGTTGTTCGTCATGTAACTGTTTAAATCACATGCGGTACCAAAGTCACAGATTTTTAAAGTTCGGCCACCGAGGATTAATAGTAAATTTGGTGGTTTTAAATCTCTGAAAATAAAATATGTTATTTTTCCAGAAGTAACATTTATTTATTTTCTATGGTTGTCTTTTTATTTTAAAATTAGTCGGTTGTAATTGTGAGGAAACAAAGTGTTTTAATTGGACGATGGTAATGATGATTGAGTGACTGTTTAAATTTGAGGAGACGTAATTTAATTTTGAGGATATGATACTAAAGATGTTTTGATTGGTTGGTTTCGAGGAGTAAGAAAATTTGCACAGATTAAGCAATTTACTATTTTATTTTCCTCGGCGATCATTTTAGTTGGTGACAAAACTGAAAGTTATGGCAACGATCTATTAAATATTAGACGCAATGGTTTATTTATTTTTGTTGTTCAGTTGCTTGCCAGTTCACGTGGTAGAGACAAATAATTATAACTAAATCAGTATGTCAACAGGTTGATAATTTAAAAACGATAACAAAATAAATTAAAACCCCGGCATTAAGTAAAATTACATCGGCCTGTTATTTGTGTACATCAGCCCGCAATAATCTCAATGACAAATAATTGTTTATTATAGGATTTTTTTTTAGTTGAATATGAAGATTTATCATCATTTAAATCATTAATAGAAGCATCTACGCATGTTAAATTAAATGAAGTACTACCGGTTCAATCGCAAATGCTGTGGTTTTGTGATGCGCTACTACGGAAAAATACGCAGGGGTCATTTAGAAAAGATGAAATTATACCATCGGCATTGGAAATAATGAAATATCCAAATAAATTAATAACAAATGATTATATAAGAAAATTAATAAGTAGTAAAGAAACAATCTCTGAACAAATGGAAATAATTTACGAAGAAAGTAAATTACAGGACATTGATTTGAGACTGCGATTTTTATTAGCCAATCAAATGGAATGGAGTTTATCTGGTATGTTTCCAAACGTCACAGCCTTACCGTTCGGCTTGACCATCAACGGGTCCGGTAAATGCGACTCGGATCTTGATTTAGTTATCAATTTACAAACAAAACCGGAGTCTAAATCAAGTCGCCTTGTATTCCATGCAAAAGCAGCGGCATCCGATAGACGCGGAAATGCAGCATGTCTAGTTCTTAAAAAGTAAAGTGAACATACCTGTGAATTAAAGGCTTAGGTTTCATATTATGTAAGTAAGCTACCCCTTGAGCACATTGTAATGCCCAACTTATAGCATGGCTCGCTGTATACCGCGGCTTAGGTTCGCAATGTAGAACTAAAAAAAAAAATAAATATAATACTCAATGACAACTAAAACTTAAATAACAATAATAATAATAATAATAAATATAAATACCATTGTATAACGAACCACCTTCAGCATACTCCATTACCAAACAAACAGGATCTTTAGTACAAGCACCATAAAGTCGTACAATATTTGGATGTGATACCCGTGAAAGCTGTCTTACTTCAACAGCAAATGCTCGTCTTTCACCTTCAGTATTTATATGTTTTATTGCTACGTAACGTCCACGCCATTTTCCTTTCCATACAACTCCAAAAGATCCTTTACCCACCACCTATTAATTAATTATCATATTAATAATATAAATAAACAATAATCATTCAAATAAATATAACTTAAGACTATTATTATTATTATTATTAATCAATTAATTTAATAATTGTTATGCGTGGCTTATTTGCTATAAATATATGATGATAGCGTACTGATAATCGAATCCACGAATTATCCTTGACTTAGTCTTAGAATAAAGTAAAGCTAGAGATAGTAAATGATTAGGATGCGAGTCGCAAGGAAGTTAATGACGTTACTGACCTAGAATTAATATAAGGACCAATTATTTATTAAGGGTTCCTAAAACATAGGAGAAGTACCAGTTAAGGGCCTGAGAATCTCTTGTTATGGTAGAGATGGATTAATTAAATAAGGATTACTATAATTAGAGTATTTATAGATTAGGATGTACAATAATCTGCATAAGTGCTCGCACGAGGGTAATTGGCTCATTTGATAAAATCGATTTATCCGCGATTAGTATTTTTTCAGTTTTTCAAAGTTACAGAGTTTAGCTGATGTCGATTATAACAGTATTCTGTATACTCTTACAAAAGATATTTGACACTCTGACGTAACTATACC
>OZ024706.1:10036703-10122391 GCA_964016945.1 Microplitis deprimator | reverse complement strand
TAATTATTTAGTAAAAGCTACTTTACAATCTACTTTACAAAAACTACTTTTCTGAATCAATATTTTTTTTTTTTAAACTTCTTTTAGCATTCGCTTAAAACAATATAATCTGTCTTCTTTCTTTAACCATTCAGGATGATTATACACGGAAAAAATCATGCTCAAAATTTTAAGTGTAGTTTATTTTCGACTTAAAATTAGTATATTCGATACTAATATCAAACCAGGATCATTACATATATTATAAAATGGCTATTATTTATATTAAAATTTGATACACATAGAAGAGCAAAATTTGTAATTTCGTATATTAAAATTAATATGAACAAGAATCGATAAATTGGTATCTACAGTTATTACTATTCAAATATACATAAAAAAATTAAAAAAATGAGGAACCGAAAAATTAGTAAACGTACATATTAATATTTAAAGATCTAGTATACTAATTTTTCATTTTATTATTTATCACTTATTCGATATATGTTTATAATAAATTAATTTATAATAACGAATAAATAACATTTTATATTAATTATTAGTCAATGGGATAGAATTTATAAAATAAGAGTTAAAAATTTTCGGTATTTTTATGAGCAAAAAATCAGTATCTAGTATACTAATTTTTCATTTTATTATTTACCACTTATTCGATTTATGTATATTGTAAATTAATTTATAATGATGAATAAATGATATTTTAAGCTAATAATTGATCAGTGATATCGAATTTATAAAATAAAAGTTAGTAACTTTTGCAATTTTCGGCTGGAAAAATCAGTATCTAAGATAGCAATTCTTAATTTGACCAATCATTACTTTTTAATAGATTATGCTATAAAGAAATTAATTTTCACTAATAAGTCACGTATTATACCTAAAAGTAATAATATTTGCTTACTTTTTGAAATAATTGATAGTAGTTTTTAGGAATCTACAAAAATTAGTAAACTACTTTGCATTAACCACATAATAGTACTAATTATTGATAACAGATTCCACTTTTTACTATTATTTATTAATTTTTAATATTCTGTTTTTTCCGTGTATTTAAAACCATCCCTGGTAGAAATGTTTCGAAATTTTCTCTGAAAAACTCAGTTCTAAAGACTTTTTCAGAGAAAAGTCCGAAAAATTTCCACCAGGGTCGTACATTAAACAGTTCTCTGCTGAGTTCTTGTATGCAAGATATTAATTAATAGTCCATTTCGAGTATTATAACAGTGCTGGTCATCTAGTTTTAGAACATTGTTATAAATGCACTTAAGGGCTTCATTTATGATGATTTTATGTATTAATATGCAACAATTATAAATCATTGTTTGATTTTCATCTATCCCAAAGCCTTACTCATATTTTCAATGCTTACATATTTATTTATACCTATAGGTATTATAATACCAACCTCATTGCTCTATTTTGCACTTTTTTCATTTTATCAATTATATTTTGTTTATAATTTAACATTATACTGCTACAGTACTCAAAATAGGCTGCAATAACTGTCTTATGAATAAAATTTTTTGTAAAGCAACTAACTTAATTGTCCAAACGATACATAGTATTTAATTTTCTGGCAATTTTATTGATTGTTGATAATAACATTATTTTTAAAAGTCAAATTATTATCAATTATTACTCCTAAATATTTTGTTTTATGAGTGTGAATGTCACAGACATCAGACAAATTTTAAATTATTAATAAATAGAATAAATAATTGATAAAATAAAATTAAAAAAAAATGCGCATTTAAAAAATTTTGAAATTAATAAGTGCATTTTTTATAAATATTATTTTTTTAATTACTTACTCTATTTATTTATAATTGAAAATTTTTTTGATGTTTGATACATTCACACTCATTTTGTTTTAGATACTTCCTTAATTTATAATAATAAGAATAATGATAATAATAATAATAATAATAATAATAATAATAATAATAATAAACCAATACTGATAAATTATCAGTAGGGTACGGAAGTTTGTGCTCAACAATAAGAATAAAAGAAAAGAATTCGCGCACTTTAAGATGTCTTTTAAAAGAATAAGACAAATTTTTTTTTGTCTCCTCACCTTTTTTGGTATTAATATGACATGCAAATGTTGGTTCCGGAGACAGAGGAAATTTGTGTTGTTTTTCCTGTCTTATGTCAATTAAAAATTCGTTTTCTTGTGTCAAGTCTTTTAAATAGATATTTTTTCGGTGACATAAATTTCTGATGATAGTAAAGTTAGCGGACATCTGACAATTTTTAAAACTTTGAAACAATAAATAAAAATGTCTACAAAATAAAAATAAAAAAATCCATGTTTAGAAAATTCAAAATTCAGAACATGCCTTTTTTTAAAATTTCATTATTTTAATTATTTAATTTTTTTATATATAATTGAAAAATTTTCGTATGTCTGCTGCATTAATACTCATAAATTTCTGATAGTTTTGTTAACATATTGGTACCTTATCATTATGTCAAAAAATAGCCTAAAAACTGATATCTTATAGATGTCACAAAGGCAAGTTTGCTACTTGGAACGTGAATTAAATTAAAAGATATATTCAAATATCAAATGTCATAAAAGAATGTCGAAATTGAGGCTGTGCAAAAAAATGTGTCAATAAGATAATCAGCAAGACAATTGTCTTGCTAATTGTCTTGATGTTGAATTATTTTCTTTTATTCTTATTGTTGAGTACAAACTTCGTACCCTGCTGATAATAGAGTAAACTAACCTCCTCTGTTTCAATTTCATTATAATCAATTTCTTCAACAAATTGTTGAAGTGATTTTTGTTTTAATAATTTTGGAGGTGGACTTGGTGATTTTCCTGATGATTGTGATAATTCTGATGACGCTGATGACGATAATGAACAAGATGTTAAATCAATTGTTTTTGTTTTCGTTGATCCTAAATTATCAATATCTGCTTTTTTATCATTGAAATCAATTAAATCCAATTGTTGATTGTCTTGTTTAGTTTTTTTCGACATCTCACTCAAATTCACACTTAGTAGTATTATTATTACTTTATTTTATTTTTTTGCACATTATTAGTATGACATTTCACACATTTGACGTTAAATGAACTTCAAGACGCATTTGATGTCTTATGTGGATATTTTTGAAAAAATTTTTAAATTCAATTTCTTTTCATATTTTATTTTAATAATTTTTTAGTTTCCTGATTACTGGATTAATTATTTTAATTAAAATAATTATATATTTTTAATTTAATTAATAAATAAAATTATGGTCAGTGATTTTTATGTGAATTATTTTTATTTTATTTTTCATGGTTTCTATTTATTTCTATACTTAATAATTGATGTTATTATTTTTTTTAATATTTAAGTTACTTCAATAACTTTATAATTAGTTTAATTATATTTATTAATATAATACAAGAATATATAAATAAAAAAAAAAAATAGTAATTGATGTAATTAAAGTAAAATAGGTGTCGGTATTTGTATCTGATAATTATTGTCGGTACAATATCATGAGTCAGTACTTGAATTGTGTGGGTGTGGTTCGAGGAATGATGATATGGTAGATATCATCTAGTCACCTAAGAGTTTAATGCGCCGTAAAAATTGTCGCACTTTCAATCCCCCCGTGTAAAAAAAAATTTTTCGAAAAATATTCGAAACTCGAACATCGAAACTTGACACGATTTAGTATATTTTTCGAACATTCAATGATTTGATATTTTCCGTTTAGAAAATTTTTCATATTTTTTTTTTCGAACGTATAGATTTTCAAATTTTTAGATTCGTTCAATCTAGAGGAGCGAGAAAATTTAAAAAATTTTTAATTTCTTCGAGTTTGAGTTTGTTTTTCTTAAAATAATAAGGAGATTTTTCGAACATTTTTCGAACACATTTCGTATATGAAATTTCTTCAATTTTGAGTTTATTTAAAATTATGTTATGTTATGTTGTAAAATTGGTAGTGAATACAGAGAAAATATAGACTTTATTGCAAACCTTAAATGCGAAGCTGTATTGGCGCCAAATTTAAAAGCCGAGTTTTTGTCAATTTCAATCACATTTTCAATAATGTTATGTAGCACTTACATAAAAAAAAGCACTAATACTAAAAGGACATTTCATTAAACAATTTTAATATATACACTGAAAAAAATAATCGGTAGCTACTACCGATTATCTTTCGGTAGCCGCTACCGATTATTTCGGTAGCCTTTACTGATTGGAATCGGTACCAGCTACCGAAAAAAAATTGGTAGCTGTTACCGAAAATTAGGTAACTGGTACCGAAATAATCGGTAGCGGCTACCGAAAAATAATCAGTAGTAGCTACCGATTGCCAATAGGTAGCTGCTACCGATTATTTTTAACTTCCCGCTAAGAAAATCGAAGATTTTCAAAAATTTCGGGAAGTTATTGTTTTCACCCCGATTTGCTCAAGGAGCTCGAAAACAGCGGGAAGTTTTGAGGCTGGCCCGCAGGGTCAACTGACAGACCGAATTTTTTAAGTGTAATTCAGTCATTTATTGAGTATATTTTAATAAAAAATTGATCTAAGAAAATTATTGTTAGACGTTAATAAGGAATTTGTAGAAAAAAAAAATCACATAAAAAAGTATAAGAAATTTTTTTAGTATCTAAGATAAGAGACCCACTACCCGATTAGGGAACTGGTACCCGATCACTTTTGTATTTGTATATCTATATGTATTTACAAAATTTTACTAAATATAGATGTACAAATATATAAAGTGATCGAGTATTAGTTTCTTGATCGGGTACTAGAGAATCTGGGGAATGTTCAACTTTTCAGAGGTATAAGTGATTAAAGTTTAAAATTAAATAGTTATTGAATTTCAATAAAAAATGAATTAAACTCAGATAAAATAACGTAAATTCAAACAGATGATACAATATTTGTAATGATAGTCACACTCTGTTAGAGACAATGTAAGCAAACAAGATTTTTAATCGTTAGTACGATGTGTACTCGATAGATAACGATTGTTAATAATTATTTTATCATACCTACCTTTTATATAATAAGTAAACTCTCAAGCTCTCTATTTGAAAAAAAAAAAATTGAACTTTGAAAATTAATTTTTTTGTACTTGTGATGAAAAATAATCCATTTATAGAATTTTGTATTAAAAAATATAATTTTACAAAATAAATTTAGTCGATTCCAAATCTATTGGCTCAATTTTATCTACTGTAAAATTTATTTTTAATTAAGAGTTTAATAAAATTATAATGAAATTATTTAACTAAAAATTTTAGACTAATTATAGACTAGAAGAACTTTTTTTTTTATATACAATTTTGTTTTTTTTAAACTTCTTATAATTTTTAACAAAAGCAATTACCTTTTATCGAAATAAAACAAAGTCTAAGTTTGTACAATAAGCGCACTAATGAGTCAAATGCATTATTTAGATTCTTATTCATTTAATTACCTAAGGCCAATTTACTTGTAAATTATCTGGTGGTCAAGACTCATTGCAATAATATTAATTGCAATCTTATGTGGATTATTTGAGCTTATAAATGGATAAGTTGAAAATATAATGAGATGAAGGAAAGGAAATAAAGAAGATAGAAGAAAGAAAGAAAGAAAGAATAAAAAGTAAATGTCGGGTAAAAAGAGATAAGAAGACATAAAAATAGAAAGAAAGTTAAATCAGGATAATGCTGAAGCGGAGGACAATTATTGTTAATCGAGTGTGACAATATTAAGAACACACTATAGTAGTATACATTTTTTTTTGTGTCTTACTCAATGCTTACTTTCATTAGGCAATACAACATATGTAATTGTATTAAGAAGGTTCGACCGAATCTAATGTAAAAAGGATTTTCCAACTTTAAGATTTGAAACAGTATAAGGTACCGGCAGGTAATAAGGCCTACCCTAACGGACCCAAATTACGGTGGGTTTACCGTAGATTACGGTAAATCCACCCGAATTTTATGGTAGATTTACGATAAATTAGGTCTGCTAGGGTAGCTAAGAGAAATTTTGAATAGAATCGATAATATTGCATGTAATTATCGAAATGTATCACAAATCTTTATTTCAATACATTAGCCATAAAATATAATGAAGTACTGGTAATTCATTCTACAAACAAACAAAAAATTAAACTTTTACAAAAACCATACGAATAGGCCTTATTTTACTACGGTTGGGTAATAAGGCCTACGGGTTAAACAAACTGGAATAGTTTAATTATACTTAATAAAATTGGTATTACAGATGAATCATCACTTAAAGTTAGCAACAATACTTTTTTAAAGACAGAAGACTAGATTGTTTTGCTCAACAGCACTTAAAACTATCAGTATACTTTTGAAGAGTCAGAAGACTAGATTGTTTTTTATAATTTCTTCTGCGCTACGACATCATATGACGGATGATGAAATATAGAAGACAGGGAACGTGGTATCGGGACTCTATAAACTTGTCGTAACATCTATATGCAAGACCCTTCTACTAGAGTAGCCTTTAGCGGAGACGGTTATTTCAAATATCATTTCTGTCACTTAGGCCTTATTACCCGACAGGCCTTATTACCCGCGGGTACCTTACATGTAAAGAAGTACTTTATCTATGTATTCTCAAAATTTGAATATGATCCACCGTCTAATTTTTTAGAAAAAAAGATTTAAAAATTACGTTTTTAAAGTTCTTATACACAGACTCTTATGGCGGACAAGCTTCCGTCATGATCAATTCGATTTTTTTCATTTTAACCTCCCAAGTTTAAAAAATAAAAAACCACATGCCATAAACTTGAATATTTTTAGAATATAAGATTTTAACAATATAGTTCTACCGTTGTAGTTATTTAAATAATTCAAGTTAAATTTTATTTTTTAATCTCGCTCATCGACAGAGATACATATTATTGAGGGCTTGGCGACGTCGCGGAAGCTGCTGAGAGAAAAAACAAAGATAGCAATACATTAATAAGAGAGACTAGATTAGAAATAAATTTTTCCCGCTTTAATTTGAATGTCGACGAGTAAGAAGTTAAAACGCGTTGTTGCCAAATCTTTTTATTAAATCATATGAGTCAAAAATAACCAAGTAATTTCATTACTTTCTTTAATTAAATAAGTAATAATTATTAATTTATAAATTCATTATGTTATTATAAATTAAAATAATGAATTTTTACAACTATTAGGAGAATTTAGCAAACAAAAAAAATTCAAACACTACTTTGATTAACTAGTTCCGGTTGAACCTCCTTAAGACGCTCTAATATGAAAATCCAGTAATTGAAAAATTTTTAGAAATCTTTTTTTTGGCAGGTCTGGTTCTAATGGGTTCAAAACCAATTGAAATCTAAAATTTATATTCTTTTCCTATGGAATCCGATAAAGAAAATTCAAATGGATTTAATCGGAAAATAGTTGAAATGAAAAAAAAAAAAAAAAAAAAAAAAAAACGTCCATTGGTTTCTATGCCGTTATCATATGCATTTAATGCAGCTAAACTATAAATGTGTTTTGTTCATTTTCTAAAAAATTTAATTTTTTTGATAGTTACTAGGTTTTCAAATGCGGCAGTCGATAAGTTTTATTATCTATAAATATAAAAATTATTTAATGATAACATTATACTTTTATGTCAAGAAGAAAATAAATTCAAGTAATCGAATTTTTTATTATTTATTTGTTGTTTTCAAACATTTTATCGCGCATAAATGGAATTTATTATTCAAAATTTATTGACCTATAATTAGTGTAATTACTTTTTAATCAGTTTCTTTGTGGTTAAAAAGAAAAGTTTAAGATCGTCGGTATCTATAAAAATCCATAAAAAAAATTTTTTTTTAATTATGTTGAATTTTTATTTATAAATATAAATATGGTTCCAGTAATTTGAAATAAAAATACATGATATTTTTATTCGTGTACAAATTAATTCAAATGCATAATAATAATAACCACAATAATCATAATTTTTTTTCATAAACATTGAAAGCGCATTAGCACAATCATTTTTTTGAGTCCTATACAATTGGTTGGTCTAACAATTGTACGGTAAGTAAATTAATCAAAATTACTTGCGATTATCATTCATTGATAAAATTAATTAAAGTATTTCTAGTAATAAGGTAAGTGTGGGTAATCCGATTTTAAATACACGAGTGTTTTAATGAGATATTTCATGTACCTGAAGATCGAACGTTTTTCGCTCAATGAAAAAAAAGTTGACGTAATTTGACTGCTTAAGGGGTAGTTACGGAGGTCGGGGGTGGCCTAAGATTCTCGGCTGACACACCAGCACCCACATGCGAAACATTTCATAAATCTAGTCATCCAGCGCGAAAAACGTTTCGGTCTTCAGGTACATGATATTTTCAAGAAGAAGAAGATATTAAAGTTTCTTTTAATATTGAATATTTATAATTTTAAGTAAAGGAATTATTTTTAAAACAATAAATATTTGGAGTGTGCGCAGAGAGTTCAAATTAAATTGAATATTACTACTTGATTTGAAAATAATATTTAATGATAATAATTCGAATATTTTTCATGTTTTTGAATTAATCGTAATTTTTTAAATAATTTATTAGTTATACATGTTAGTAATACACGTATTTGAAATGATGCAGACATGTGCCCTAGAATTGGTATATTACACACCTAGGGAGAAAAGTAGGACATTCCCAGCCAAGTGTATTAGTGGTCTACCCGATCCGAATGCTACCAGACCTGCATCTATAAGTTCAAATTTTTGCCTCTGTTTGTGGAAAAAAATAGCGCATGCGCTAATTTCTTTTCCCATAAGAGAATAGAAACACTTTCTTACCTCTAAATAGGGCAGGTCCTCAAAATTTCGGTGCAGGTTTAGTGAAATATTATATTGCACACCAAGGGAGAAAAGTAGGACATTACGACCCGCGTGCCGTAGGCGATGGTGACAAATACGAGGATTGGGACGTCCTATTTTATTTTCTTGGGGTGTAATATTCTATTTTACCAGATCTGCTGGTAAAGCCAATTTTTATTTTATCATAAGAGAAAAGTGCAACTTAATAAACATTTACATTTTAATTTCATGATGAATTTGATTCCATCAGTATTAAAAGTTGGTTATTTATAATTAGAAATTTTGGTTTTTTTCCGCTGATAAAAACTTCGTTAAATGAAAAATGTATGGTCAATAAAAAATTTTATCATTTCATTTTTTATTAAAAAGACAATTAGTTTCATTCTATTGCGTATAAGACAGTCATTATTCTATTAATATTTTTTTTTTAATTTTACTTATTACGTTGGATTTTTAAAAAGTACGAAATAACATCGTTTTTTTAACAACAGCAAATTTTATTTACGAGCTTATATTTATTTTTATGGTCATTAAATATTTTACATTTATAAAATACAGTGGTAATTCCAATCAATTGATAGATTTACTACTAGACACCTTCTTGAGCAGCAGTGATAATTTCTAAAACACTAAAAGTAATAAATATTTTTATTATTTTAAAATATCATTTATTTTATTTTGAATGTTTGGATCTGTTAGTATTATATTTAAAAATTAATATATTTTTATACATAATTAAAAATTTGAATTTATAAAAAAAAAAATTTTGCAATACGAAATTTGTGGAAATTAATTAATTGTCATTTACTGGATAATTTTTTATTTAGATGGTTAAATAACTACAAATTTTTTTTTTTGTATTAAAAAAAAAAAAAAGATTAGTACACGGAGAGAAAATTATGGGGATGGTTCCTAAAATTTTGTGAAATTCTTTCCTATACCAGTATAGGAATTACGGCCATAAATTATGGGAGCAGTTCCTATAATTATAGGAATGTTGCCCATAATTCTAGGAATGTTTCCCATAATTCTAGGAACTGCTCCCATAATTATGGGAATGCTACCCATACCATTATAGGAATGGTCCCTATAATAATAGGAATGGTCTCTATAATTATAGGAATGGTTCCTATAATTTATAGGAAGACTTCCTATAATATTATGGGAATCATTCCTATAATAGATAGGAACTATTCCTATAAATTATAGGAACCATTACTATAACATTATAGGAATGGTTCCATAATAGTATGGGAACGATTCCCATAATATTATAAGAATGGTTCCCGTAATGCAATTGGAATAGTTCCTATATCATTATGGGAATCATTCCCATAATATTATGGGAATAGTTTCTATACCATTATGGAAATCATTCCTTTAATATTATGGGAATCGTTTCCATACTATCATGAAAATATTAATTTTATAAAAAGTGTGGAAATCACTTCTACAATACACAGAAATATTATTAAACATAAAAACAAAAATTCAAACATTGAAAAAAAATTCGTATTTGGCAAAAAACATCAAATTTTTTAACAGAAATTTTTTGTCAGCGCAGAACATTCAAGAAAATTCAAATTTTGGAAATAAAAATTTTAATTTTGATAAAATCTCAAATTTTGAAAAAATTGCTACACCATATTGCAAAAAAAAAAATTTATGATATTATAGGGATGGTTCCCATAATATTATGGGAATAGTTCTCATAATATTATAGAAATACTTCCCATACCATTATGGGAATAGTTCCCATACCATTATGGGAATGGTTCCCATATTGATATAGAAACTATTCCCATATCAGTATGGGAATAGTTGTCAGAATGGAATGGGAATTATACCCATACTATAATAAGGATGGTTCCCATAATATATAGGAACCATCCCTATAATAGTATGGCTACAGTTCCTATACCATTATGGGAACTATTCTCATAATGCATAGGAACACTTCCCATAATTTTCTCTCCGTGTACAGATTAATTTGTGATGAAATTTCCTGTTATTTGAGTACCCACATCAATATATTTCAATAAATTGATCGCTAACGAACACCTCGCGGTTAATTCGCGGATGACTCGTGTCCAGTTAACAAAAAAATGACTGTATTCAAATATATTGTTGTTGGTATTCATTTTATAGGGAATTTTATCTAGTTTACGAAAATCAAATTTTTTTTATTTTTAAAAAATTTCTATATCTATCGGTAATAAACTGATACTTTCTTTCGAAATTTGTTAATATAATTTTTGAAAAAATAATTATTAAATATTTTTACATACCATTCCATTGGCAATACATTTTTTCGGAGCTGTTATTACAACAGTAATAAGAAATGCAAGAACAATGAGAAATAATAATAATTTCCTCGACATGTTTAATTGAAAATTAATATTATTTTATAGAGTTGAAAATAATCAGTAGTATGATTACACATACCATTAATTTCAAATTGTAAACTGATACTACGAAAAAATATTCTAGCCGTTTATATTTATAATCAGAAGTAATTGACGTTAATAGAATTGATAAAAAAATTAACGTTATTTTTATAGATTCTTTAGAAAATTTTCCATTACAATTAGATTTGATGGTTTTATTTTTATTGACTTATTATTTGTTAAGAAAAAAAAACAGGAAATAATTAAACGTAAGAGTTTATACATATACATATATATTTCCGTATGTATTATATGTATGTATATATATTATTTAAATAATAGAGTTTTTGTAGGACCAAATAGTAATAATTTTTTTCTAACATGTCTTTACGTTTTTGTTAAATTTATTTGTCCAGCAAATGACGTGACTCTAACAATAAGATGACCCTCTTAATTATAGGAACATCATGAAAGAAACGAATAAATTCCCAAATATATATTGTACGTACATAAAAATATATAGTAAAAAAAAAAAATTGATTGTAATGACAAAAAAAATATTTAAAAAATTACATTTCGATACAAAGACTGAATTTTTTTAACGAATGATTTTTTTTTTTAAATTCAATTTTGCATTTTGATAGAAAATTTAATATTTGGAAGAATCGGTCTTTTGTTTTTTGAAAATAATTGTCTATGGTCTTTAGAAAAATTATGGGGTAATTTGGTTTAGTCGGGTAGTCTGGCCATTTTGTAATTTTTATAAAAAACGCGCCTTGTCATCACGATGGCGCCCACAATTCTGACCACAATGCAATGAAACATGATACAGTTTTTTCAAATCAAAGTACATAATTATCTTGATCAAGTTTGAAAATGAGTAAAACTGTAAGAACCCTCCAAGGTAATTAGTATCTGTACAACTTTGCCTATTTTTGAATGCAAAAATTAAAAAAAAAAATTTTTTCCTCAATTGATATATCTAACATCAGAAATTATGTGAAATTTTAATTTAATGGAATCTTTTATTGGAATTTGAATTTTATGAAATTAAAAATTTTTCAAAGCCCAAAAAATTTCCTTTTATTATTTTATAGTAAATTTATAAACTTTATAAGGGATGAAAATTTATTTTGTAAAAAATTTTAAAAACTACAATAAAAAATTTTTTCCACATTTCTACGGTAATTAGAAAAATTAAGTAATTAGTATTGTCAGCTAATTAGTACACTAAAAATTTTGTAATTTCCCAAATTAAAAGTTCGTTTTATTAATAATTTAATATACCCGATTAATTCCTAATTCATATATAAAAAAAAAAATAAAATAAATGAGTGACAGATTGATAAAAAAAAATGTAAATCTGTAAATAAATTGAAATAATGAGAAAAAATAATGTTTCCGTAACTTGTTGATTTTTAGTACATACAACAGGTCAAACTTCCCTCTCTTAGTATGTTGCCTATATCTCGATCGTGGGTGGATGGGTGCTCAGTATATAAAGCTCACACCTGAGCATTACAATTCCATAGTTGATTCACCCTCGTACCCTTAAAGTCGCTCACAGGCTTGTCATCGAGCTCTCGTTTAAACTTTACCCGATTGACAAAAAAAATTTTATTTTAAAACCTAGAAATTATTTTATCATCTTCACAATAATTTTTTTTTTTTCGTCTTTTAATTAAAAAAAAAAATAAATAAGTGTGATTATTAATTAATTTATTATTTTAAAAAATAATGAAGTGAAAATAAAATTGAGGAAAAATACAGAATTTTTATAAATATAGGTAATAAAAACAAATAAATAATAATAATTAAGTAATTAATTAATTAATTAATTAGTGATGTGTAATTAAAAATAAATAAAATTTATAAAAATAATTTAATTTAGTAAAATATATATATTATTATTTTTATGTAATAATAATTATAATTGTAATTTACTATAGATACTGGGATGTCGTGTAGTAATAAAAAAATAAGTAAGCCCTCAGTGATCCAGATAATGAACTTGGAAACAAAGATGATTGCGTGTTTGTGGATCATCTTCACCCTCGTAAATGTTGCGTTTGGTCAACCGAATTTTTACACTCATGGTCGATATGGTAAACGTGAAGAGACTCTGCCGAGTAAGTACATTTGTACTTTTTATTTATTCATGTCATTTTTTAATTTTTATTTTATTTAAATTAAAAATTTTCATTTTTTATCACCGGTATTTTATAAATATTACAATAAAATTTAAATTTTAATATTTACTCTTAATATTTTTGAATTTACTTTCGATTATGGAATAGTTTATCTATTAATGATAGCACTTTGCAACTATCCATTGAATAGAATTTAAGTGAATTAATAATTATTCGAAAAAATGATATTTTATTTTTAACCTGAAAATTTGAATTTGAATTTATTTAAATTATAAATTATAAGAAATGAATACTAATCTAATAAGAATTTAATGATAAATTTAATCGTTACGACAAAATTATTGCAATTATATAAAAATTGTAATATTTTAAATTGTTCCGTTTTCGCACTGTAAATATTTTAACTAAAAATGTTTTTAAAAAATTAAAAAATCACTAGTTATAATACATTTTTGTAATATAATGAGTAAATTGAAAAAAAAAAATTGGAGCAAATCTGAATAAATTTTTTTTTATATATAATTCAATTTATTACTATCAACTTATTTAATTAATCAATTATAATTAATTATTCGAATTTATGATTATTAATTCATTTATGTACCAAGTATACATCTTTTGATACGTATATTTTATTCACTTGTATATATGTATTAGGGTGGTCGTTAAAAATTAAATTTTATCAGGCGTCTCATGAAAAACTTCTTTTTAGTGAAAAAATACGTGGGGAATTTGGTTTTTTCTTTTTAAGTAAAAAGAACACGTGCCGCAGGACGATCCAAGTTCATTTTTCAATCCAATCGCGGTTTTTTTTAAATATCTTATGATATATGCAGATTAAAGGAAAAAATTATAAGAACAATTTTGTAGGAAATTAAATTCTTGACAAAAAAGGTCATATTCATTTTTTTTATAAAATGTGTATTTATGAAGATATTTTGAAGAAACTTTTTTAGATCTTATCAATTGAGCATTTTAAGGATTACGAATGTTTAAAATAAAGTTTTTTCTTAAATATAGACAACTTCGTAACATATCGATCATTAATGCTTGTTGTAGTTTCTATATACTTAGAAAAATGTTATTTTCAAAATTTGTAATCCTTAAACCGCTCAATTCATCAGATCTAAAAAAAGTATTTTTAAAATATCTTCATAAATACACATTTTATAAAAAAAAATTAATATGACCTTTTTTGTTAAAAATTTAATTTCCTACAAAATTGTGTCCATGACTTTTTCAAAAAAACCGCGATTGTATTGAAAAATAAACTTTGATCGTCCTGCGGCACGTGTTCTTTTTACTTAGAAAGAAAAAACTAAATTCCCCACGTATTTTTTTGCTAAAAAGAAGATTTTTATGGAGCGCCTGAGAAAATTTAATTTTTAACGGCCACCCTAATATGTATACATACTTATTAGACTGGGCCAAAAAAATCGACTATTTTTTTTTTCTTTCGATACTGTGAAAATATTATTCCTGATGACCAAAAAAAATTATTGTGCAAGTTTGAGCCCTTAATATTGATATTAACAGGTGTATCGTTACGACTATTTGTTTTTTGACAGAAATTTCATTTTTTACCCAAAACTCGTAAATCATCTATCTTAAAAATTTGAGCAATTTATATTCTTAAAGGAAATTGAATTCCCTACAAAAAATCTTTCTTAGTAAATAGACGTAAAACGAGCCGTTTTCTTGTAACCGTGCCTTAAACATTGATTTGTTTTTTAAATTCTTTGTTTCTATTTTGGATTTTTGTAACTACTAGAAATATTAAAATTTTTTTAGTCAAAATATATATTCTTGAAGGAAATTTAATGCTCTACAAAAAAGGTCTCTTAACATTTTTTGCTAAATTCACTCCTTCGAAAGTTATTCAGGTTATTGAAGTCGTTTTGACTCAACTTCAATCTTGAATAACTTTCGAAGGAGTGAATTTAGCAAAAAATGTTAAGAGACCTTTTTTGTAGAGCATTCAATTTCCTTCAACAATATGTATCTTGACTAAAAGAATTTTAATATTTCTAGTAGTTACAAAAATCCAAAATAGAAACAAAGAATTTAAAAAACAAATCAATGTTAAAGGCACGGTTACAAGAAAACGGCTCGTTTTACGTCTATTTACTAAGAGAGATTTTTTGTCAGGAATTCAATTTCCTTTAACAATATAAATTGCTCAAATGTTTAAGATAGATGATTTACGTGTTTTGGGTAAAAAATGAAATTTTTGTCAAAAAACAAATAGACGCGATACACCTCTTAATATCAATATTAAGGACTCAAATTTGCACAATAATTTTTTTTGGTCATCAGGAATAATATTTTCACAGTATCGAAAGAAAAAAAAAATAGTCGATTTCTTTGGCCCAGTCTAATACTTATATTCATATACATAACATTGAATAATTTATTGAATTCAAAATGAAATTTGTTTTCATGAATTATTCACAACTTTGTTTGTTTGTTTACTTTTTTTAAATTATTATTTGGCCTTTATTAAAGTGATTAATCACTTATTAAATAACATTTACTGTAACATTAGGTATATTAATTAATGTCCTTGTAGTGAGCATCCTGGAAATTTTTTAAACCCAAAGATCGATAATTATAATTTAAACGAAAAAAAAATTAATTTTCATGATCCAGCATCGAAACTTTCAGTGTCTCTACAGCCAATCGAAACAAGATAATTTCAAGCCGATGCTGAAAACATCTACTAGCGAATTCGTAATTCACAAATACCTGCACAGAAAAAAAGGATTTCTTGGCGCAAAAAATTTTTACTCTTACCAAAAAAATTTTCGCATCATGAATTGAAAACGAAAATGTTTTTGAGGCGAGAAAAATTTTTATTGAGCCAAGAAAAAATTTATGTGGGAGAGAAAAAATTCTTAGTCCTAAGAAAATTTTTGTTTTCATTTCATAATGCAAAATTTTTCTTGACTCTAGCAATCCTTTTTTTCTGCGTGCATACAGTAGGCAGAAGTATGTGTTTCTTCCCTTGGGAAGAAACACAATTGTTTCTGCGCGGTGTTAGTTATATTTAATGTTCATTTGCAGTCTTATTACTCTCATTCATTTGCTTGTCACTTCAGTTAACTCATTCCATTTTTTAAGTGACATTTTTAATTAACCAAATAAAATTACTAAAAATGAGTGAAAATAATATTTTTGTCTTATTTAATATTTAATAAGTGACTGTAAATCAGATATTTCTCATTCTCTAACAGTTCTCCGCATCATCGGCTTTAAATTAACTTGTTTCTTACTGGCTGCTGACACTGAATCTTCAAGTTCCGATTCAGGTAATTATGAAAAATGTTGTGTGTAACGAAAAGATGAAACACAACTTCAGACTGCGGGTGATGTTAGCCAACTTCACCCTTGTCTGAAATCATCTTGTTTCATCCCTTGTCATACAATATACTATTAAAGCCAGTCAATTTATTCTACTAAAATAATACACTTTTTAACAGATAAATTAAAAAAAAATTATGTTTTATTTATTATTAATTTATCGAACAATTTTTTAATTTTTGATCATTATTTTATCAACTTCTTTAATACGTATATCAATACTTATTAGATACGTATCGCACATAAAATTATTAATTTTATAATTTTTTAAATTCGTAATACCATGGGAACTGGCAGTGTTGTTTACTAACAATAATCTTGCATTGATTATTAATTTCAATTAATCATAACTTGTTTTTTAACAATAATTAATAATTTTTATTTTTGATTATTAATTAATTTGATTAATAAATTTATTAAAATTTTGATAATTTACATCAAGTTTGTTTTTAATTTTTTAAACTTAAAGGTAAATTCGTCCTCAAACTTGCTAAATAATAACAAATTTATATCAATTGAAAAATGCTTACAAATAAAATTATTTTTAAAAAAATTTATTGTACAAATAGCAAGGAGGAAAAATTTGCCTTCGTCTTTTCAAAACAATTGTACACGAGGTCTTTATATTTAACTTTTTTGCTTTTAGCTTTTTTATTATTATTATATTATATTTACTTAAAATAACTAACAGTTTATTTATCTGTCCCATTAATATTATTTATTTATTTTATTTTTATCTACTATATACTAATAAAGGCTCCTAAAAGTGCGTTATATATTATTTCATTTCTTTAATATCGTTATAAATAATTATATAATACCATCGCGTATTTCAATAATTATATTTAATTATCGTAGTAATAATAATTATTATTATTATTAATAATTGATAGCATTTACAGTGCAGTAAATGTTAACAATTGAGAAGAAAAGTAACAATATACAATATTAAAAATAACAAAGATAAAAAATTACAATCAACTGGCACTGCCGGTTAATTTTTGAGCGTCTACAGCTTTTTTTTTTTTAATAAATAAATGTAAATATTTACACTGATAAAAAAGTTGACTTAATTCAAGAGAAAAAATCTTTAATCAAGAATTCCATTTTGAAGAAAATAATTTTCTTGAGTCAAGAGAAAAAATTCTTGAGCCAATAAATTATTCTTGGGTCAAGTAAATTTCTCTTGGTTCAAGAATTTTTTCTCTTGACTCAAGAAAATCATTTTCTTCAAAATGGAATTCTTGGTTCAAAATTTTCGCTCTTGAATCAAGTCAACTTTTTTATCAGTGTATAAAAAAAAAACATTATTTTGCCTATTTGATAAATAATTATTATCTCATATAATTATTTTTCAAAATTTATTTAAAATAAAGAAAACCGGGCAAAATGGGCACCTGAAAAAAAATACTAAAAAAATTTGATACAATATGTAATACCAAAAGTCGAATTTATATTTTTATACTTTGAGACTTAAAAACTTTATTTTCCATGTAATTTCCAAAGCCGATCATTTTACATGAAAAAAATTCAATGCAACTCTGTAATCCAAAATTCTATAAGTTGTGTAGGAGTTATACATATATATGTGCCCTGCTTTGCCA
Source organism: Microplitis deprimator (assembly GCA_964016945.1). Classification (NCBI taxonomy): domain Eukaryota; kingdom Metazoa; phylum Arthropoda; class Insecta; order Hymenoptera; family Braconidae; genus Microplitis; species Microplitis deprimator. The sequence goes on along the minus strand of OZ024706.1, from coordinate 10,104,055 downwards.
TGTCTAATTAACTCGTTACAGATCAGCCTTCTAGTTAGCGTCACTCGATCCTGGCTAAAAAATCTCTCGGACTTTATTTTACTTTGTCTTTTTTTTACTAAATACCCAATAAGACTAATCTACTCCGACGCATTGAAATACAATAGAGTATACTTAAATTTATATTTAGGTTATTCTATCACACATTGAGCTCCCAGTATACAATTATCATCCGAAATGTCGGGTAAGCATTAATTTAGTACTCGTTGTCCGTCAATACGACGACAATCGAAATCGGAGAGTCAGCATACATTCTCATTCATCAAATTATTTACGTTCATTTAAGGGGAAGGTGGGGCAAAATGACACACATTATTTTTGTTCACAAGAATTTTTAATTGGCTCACTGACACGGGCTGATCAACCTGCCCCTCTCTTTAAAAAAAAAAAAAACCAAAAAAAAAAAGTTTAATGTTTTTTAATTTTTTCAGAGTCCATTTTACCCCATACTGAATTTTTTTTATGATGGTCATATTCGCGCCAAATTTTTACTTCGGTAAAAAAAATTTGAATGAGAAAAAATTCATACTATTAAAATTTTTTTTCTGGTACCCTTCCCCCCAGTTAATAATTTTGTAATAATTAATACAATAATTAATAATTTATGTGTTACCAGCGGATCAATTAAATTTCAATTTTGGAAGCCGATATGGACGAGGTGAAAAAGTCGAATTAAAGGCAACAAATGATAATAATGAAAAATCAAACGAAATAATGGCACGAGTCGACCGTTTTTTTCTTGGAAGTCGTTATGGAAAACGTGGAAGTAACAATAATTTAATTGATGACAGTAATGAAAAATTTATTTACTTAAATAACATCAGAGATGCACTGAGATATTACTACCGTATACGTCGAGAAGCTAAACAATTATCGAGTGATGATATAAATAATACTGATAAACACAATGAAAACTATATTGATAACAAACCAGCACTTTCAAAGGTATATATATATATATATTTATTATGGAGGCTTTTTATTATATTAATATAATAGTATTCTGAAGAGGAGGATCGCATGATAGCTAGAAGGTTTTACGAGTTATCAACATAACATAACATAGAATACTATAACTATCGATAATGTAGTTATGTTCGATAACCGATAATCCACAGGGCATATATTTTTTTACGATCAATTTATTAAAAAACACTTATAGTAAAGTTATACTATCCTTTTCTTATTTGATGTTTATTACAAATAGTATAAGTACATAAATTTTATGTAGATTAAAATGTATAGCTTTTTTATACATCTGGGAAAAAATAGTCACATATGATCATATAGGGTTCAAGAATGAGCAAATTTAGTTTATGTATGATAGTGTTGGGATCGGAATTTATAAGGCATAAGCATATATGATCAATGATCAGATATGATCATATATGTCCCGATTTGTCATGTGTAAATTATTACGACGGAATCAGCAATATGTGTGATATCTGATTATTTATGATCAGATATGAGCATATATGATCATATATGTTCATGTTTGATATTATGTGTAATCTATAAGAACAAATGCATATTATATATAATATGATTATTAATATATGGTCATATATGCTTCTATCTGATCAGATACGTGTTCATATATTATATCTGATCTGAGAGTAGTTTTCATATATGGCCGGATATGTATTAATGTCTGTCATATATGATTATATCTGATCTGTTATGAGTTTTTATAATGATCGGATCATTTTTTTCTATATAATAATATCTGATTAGAAATAAATGTTCTTATAGGTCATATCCGATTATATTTTATCTGATATGAATTTTCATATATGATCGTATAAGATCGGATATAAGTGTCGATATATGATCATATATTATTTAATATCTGATATGATGTTTTAGTAAATGACCATATCTAATCATATAAGTGTTTATGGACATATATGGTCATATATATGATGACACTTGACTATTTTTTATCAAAATTTTTTCATATGAAAAAAATGACACTAAGAAGTTCATATTTATCATATGCACGAAAAAAAAATTTTTGCTGACTATTTATGATATTGATTAAAATTCATAAATTCATGTTTCAGGCGGATTCTGCAGAGCCAATGAACAGCGAATAAAATTTTAATAACAAGAAAAAAATCTTATATAGTATACCAAATTCCAAATTCTTTAATAAAATTTGCTAATCTCAAAAAAAGCGCAAACAATCATGATAATAAAAATATGTATAAAAAAAAAAAAATTAATTTTTTCTCACAATGCTTTTCTAAATTTAAAATTAAAAATTTCATAATAAAGAAAAAAACTGAATAAACAAAGCAAACATATCAAATTTATTCTGTCACTAATTATAATGAATAATAATTTATCTCTAAATTAAAGTATATTTTCAAGCGTAAATAATTATTCTGACTTGTACAAAATAGTATCCTCGTAATTATTTAAAGGTCAATTGAAAAAAAAATAATAATAGTACATAAATATAATAAATATATACAAGATATTTCTATTAAGCGAAAGTCTAACGACGGTCTTGAAGATCGATTATCGAACCTGTCATGCTTGATACCCAACAATTTTTTTTTTTATTCATACACCAACTTCCTACTATAATTTGTGAAAATACTTTTCTTCAATAAATATATATACACGCTTTTAAATAATTTATCATTAATTATACATATATAATTATATTTATAAATTACTAACAAACTTAAAATTTATGTACATGAGTTACAGAAAAAAAAAAAAAAAAAAAATTACATCTTACATTTATGAATTTATTGTTAATTTCGTAAAAGCTTATATATGTGTATATGTATATGTATATGTTAAATATAACAGTGCAATTATTTTTTGTATATTTTTTAATTATTTATTTAAGTCATGCATTCACTTTCACTGCATTGAAAATACAAGTTCTGTCTTTTTACTTACAGCGATACGGAAGTTTAATGTCACATGAAGAATACTTAATGGATTTTTTAAAAATCATATATATGTATATATATATGATGGTGGATATATATTGTTGTGGTGATATATAAAATGAATGTTGATTTTTGAAGAAAAAAAAAAAATGAAAATTTAAGCAAAAATATGAATTTATTATTTATTTACATATATATATATATATATATATATATATATATATATGTATATATATATATATTTATTTGTTAATAAAGGTCAATAAATTATAATAGCATTCAAGGTCGAATCTCTTTGTCTCTCGACAGCATAATATGATCGGTGATGTGTATTTTGAGACCTACTTTTCTACGGAGAAAGTAAGAGGAATCCTTAAGTTCTTATATACTTGTGAAAGTAATGTTTATATATATATATATTGAGTATAAAGTATATTATTTACACGGAGAGAAAATTAACAGAGCGAAATTACACGAAATTCACAGGAACCATTTCTATGTGGGAATATAGGAACCATCCTTATATATTATGGGAAATATTACCATGATCATAGAAAAGGTTCTGTAAGTATGAGATCCGTAGAAAGGAATAGTAAACATAAGTATGGGGATGGTTCTCGGAATTATGGGGATGGTTCTCGGAATTATGTGGATGGTTATCATAAGCATGGGAATGGTTACCGTGAGTAAGGAAATGGTACTTGAGGATGGTCCCCATAATTATGGTGTTACTTCTTATAAGATATGATGATGGTTCCTACAAGTATGGAAATTTTATTTGTGTATTGAAATGGTTCTTATTTGTTATGTGGATGGTTCTTTTACTGAACCATTTCCCGTAATTATGGTAGTGATACTATCTTATGATGTATAAGGATGGTTCCCATGAGTATGAGAAATTTTTCCATGCTTGTGGACATGGATCTTAGAAATTATGAGAATGGTTCTTAGTGAAGAGAGACACTTTCCATACGTATGGGAATGTTTCTTATAGATTATGAAGATGGTTCCCATAATTACAATAAAATTTCTCATAATTGTGGTACTTCTTATAATGTACAAGGATGGTTCCCATCAGTATGAGAAAATTTTAAATGTTAATGGCCACCGTTATTTAAAGAGATAGTTTTCTCAAGTATGTAAATGGTTATATGTTATAAGGATGGTTCCCATAGTCATGATGTTATAAATTATAATGATGGTTCTCATAATTATGATTTTTTTTCATGTGTTCGTATACATTATGGAGATGGTTCCTATAACGTCAGATCCATTCCCATAAGCACGGGAACCATTCCTATAATTTTGGATACTGTTTTGATAATTTTTAAAAAATGGTTCCAATAAATTATGGAAATGGTTTCCGTATTAGCAAAATCATTTCATGTCATTGTGGTAATTTTTTTTTTTGTAAAAAAATTTTGAATATTTCTAAATAATTTTCAACATTAAAAATATTAATTGAATTATTTATCGATTAATTAACCTCATTGACTTTCCACTAGATGTTTATTAATAAATTATTTATAAAAATCTTAAATAAAACTTTAAGCCGGATGTGGTTTGGAAAGTATTTTGATCGACTTTTACATTAAAATCACTGTTATTTCAAATTAATTTGTTTTAATGTTATAAGTTCTGATAGATGATTATTTTTAATTTGAAAAATCAGATGATAAACCAAGAAAATTATATATTTGCTATTAATAGTATCTGATAAAGTAAAAGTTAATAAGTTCCAATAATTTTTTTTCGTCTAATCTCTTAAAATTGAAAAAAAAAATTTTTTCAATTGCATTCTATAAAAATGGATCTCAAATAATCTAAACCGAAAAAAAGGATTTCTTGGTGCGAAAAATTTTTACTCGCCCCTAGAAAATTTTGATTTTGAATTCATAGTGCGAAAGATTTCTTAGGGCAAGTAAAAATTTTCTTGAGCCAAGAAAAAATTCTTTGCATAGAAAAAAATGATTTCTCGATGCAAGAAATTTTTACTTGTCACCAACAAATTTTTACTTGCCTCAAGAAATCTTTCGTATTATAAATTAAAAACAAAAATTTCTTGAAACAAAAAAAATTTTCTTAGAGCAAGAAGAATTTTTTGTATCAAGAAATTTTTTTTCGTCTTAAGAAATTTTTTTTTTCAATTCATAATACAAAAATTTCTTGCGTCAAAATTTTTTCTAGTCCTAAAAAAATTTTCGCTGTCATTCCGTAACGTAAAATATTTTTTGCACCAAAGAAATTCTTTTTTTCTGGGTAAATAATCGTTAACCATTTAAAATTACAAATGTTAACAAATTTATGTTACAATTAGCAAATAATTAAAATTGTATAGATATTTAGTAAACATTTTTTTTCGAACAACAAAAAAAAAAAAAAATGGTAATTAATTTACAACAATATCCACTTTGACGTTACAGTAAGTGATTACAATTGTGAAAGATTACGAGGTTAAATTTACAAGTGCGGAACAAAGTAATCCAACTAAAGGAGACAAAATTGCGAAAAATTAACTTTTCAAAATGTCTTAGTATCCAACGATACGAGACGAGCTGAACAATAACTGCTAATCTATTATAAATAAAATAATCTTTGTCTCATTTCCGGTTGCACAATATTTACTATCATATTATTTAATAATAATAAATAATAAACAATAAATTTATAAAATACTAAAAAATAAAATGCGAAAAAAAATTTTTTTTGTCACGACAAAATTTTCTAAGAAAGCATTTTTTTCTTTCACGCTCTCGTTAGGCAGTACAATAAGATTGTTCTTAAGAAATATTGTACACAATGATAACAATCGAAATATAACAAAGATTGTTAAAAGATAAAGAATTCGAAATTTTTTAAATATGACGACTGTTTTATTTTTATTTAAATTGCTAATAAAAAAATTATGAATTACAATGGACACGCGAGTTTAATTCTCAAGAATTTATTTATCACATAATTGCGCAATTATTTACATCATTAATAAAAAAGTAGTTGTTAATAAGTTTTTTGTTATAATTATTATTAACTTGTAATAATGATGAGTTACTGCCTAAGTATTGGTATCAAATTTATAAAATATCATTTAAATTTAATTGTTTATTAAATTCTTATCAATTCACTCTCAGATATTTTGTTTATTTTTATTATCATTGAAGTTTAATAAGACAAATCTTGTCATTAATTCGCAAACTTATTGATTTCGATAAGTGTATAATCATGGGGTTCTTAAAAAAAATCTACACACGGTCAAATTTTTTTTATTAGTCGTCTAATATATTTTTTTTCTAAAATATCTCAACTACGATGAAAGATACAAAAAAATTATTAAATTTTGAGGAATTACCAAAGGGCTGATGTCTTTCGTTGATACAAAAAAATTCAGTATCTAATCTCAAAATATTTAAAAATTTTTATGTCAGTAATTTTATAAAATCATATCGACATCTTTTGGCGCGAAATTTATATATATATTCATAATTATTTATAAAATTTAAGACAATGAACTGACTGTTGCATAAAAACATCTGAAACTATGAAAAGGCACAAATTAAAGTCAAGACCTTATCACTGATACCAAATTAAACTTGTTTAATTTTTATTATCACAGAGACATGCCATGGACTAAATTGTTCTTATTCTCTCTTAATAATATAGACAATAGATATATTTTCAGTGACATTCAGGTATTTTCAGTGACAGAATAATTAAAATAATAATTTATTTAAAGAAAATAAATACGATCGTCTTTTTCCCGCGTAATTTAAATGTATTTCGAATGATATAGATAAATTTATTTATCTCGATACTTGGCAATAAAAAAGAGTTTAAACCTGAAAAGGCACAAATTCAAGTCAAGAAATTTCCAACGATACCTAATTTATTAACATTAACTAATTTTATCATAGATATTACTGTAACAAAATTTTCTTTAATCTCTTAATAATACAGAATAGATAAATTGATTGACTATTCATCTAAAAAAACTAATTTATTGAATTGTGTTATAATTGTTATTAGCTCGTAATATCGATAATAAAATTAAAATAATTAATTAACATAAAAAAAAAAATTGTTATTATTATCGTTATTGTTATTGTTTGGAATAAATATAACCATAATAGTGGGAGAAGAGAGTCACGAGAGAGTTTATAGCAACCAAAATGAAACTACTTCGTCGGAGAAAGTGAGAGCTAGTCCGTGTTGTCTTGTAACGTTTGGTTGTATATCGTGTTGTGGTATAGTGGGTACTGCTGGTTAAGCCACTAGCAAGTTAAGTACAACCGAGTCCATTTGTATCGGATCGGTTCGGATCGGTTTTATACTTTGTATTTATTCATTCAAAAATATCATTAATTTGAAATCTCGCGGACTCGCGGCTTCGCCTCGGCCTGTTAAAAATTTACTTACCCCAAAAATTCAAAAAATAAAAAAATTCGAGGCGAAGCCAATGATCGTGATCAGTGATTTTAAAGTGAATTTTAATAATTAGTGTAAAAATGCATGTGATGATAAAAAGATTGAATTTTAAACATAATTAAATTTTTTTTTTTTTTTTAAATACTAAAATATGAAGAAAAAAAGTTAATGTTTTTATGGAAGTGAATAATAATAAATTAAGTTATTTTTTAAATTAAATTTTTTTTTCCCGCGAAATGTAATTTAATTGGTGGCTATTAAATAAAATTGAGGAATTTAAATAAATAAAATTTAGGACTTAAAATAAAATAAATAAATTAAGTTAACAAAGTAAGTAATTTTTTCTTAATTCTTTTATATAAAAAATAAAAAAAAAAAAAAATTATCCGTTACACAATGGAAAGTTATTCGTACATATGAGATTAAGAAAAAAAAGGATTAAATTAATCAGAGCATAAAGAGCATTGTTTCAAGGCCACAAATGAAAAAAAAGGAAAACAAAATGATAGAGAGAAGGGACTAGCAACAATTTTTTTTTTTTTTTTTTTTTTTATATAAAAATTTATACGGGAATTAAGTAGCAAGTCATAAAAGATTTCTTTCGGCATAAATTAAACAAACGTGTAATCCCCCAGATGGAAAGAAATCGAAAGCGCTGCCAATCGTCTGAAAAAAAATTAATAAATTTCTCTTTCATGACATTAAAGTTAAGTCCCTTTACTAAAATATCATTTTTTGTACAAACAAATCTCGTATGATTTTATGGTACTAAATTTAAATTAACAATTTAAAGGTCTATACTTTCACGTTCATTTCTTAAACATTTATATATAAATATACATATATTTTTTTTATACATATACATACAAAAATATATATATATATATTGATGTAGACAGATAGAAAAGAGAAAGATATATTACTTTCAAGCGATGCATCTCCTAAGAGACCAGGTGAAAGTTCGCATGTCTTATAGATTTTAAAAATTAAAAAAATAATTAAACAGAAAATATATAAATGTATATCTATCTATATATAAGTATATAAAATAACAATAGCCAGTATCGGGAAAAATGACCTATTGAAGAAGGAAGTCGATATGTATAACGACCATTAGAATTGCGGTAAATATATAAACTGAATCATAAGAGCGTGAATGTGAACGTGAACGTGAACTTCAATCCTTGTTCCTTGATATAAAGACACATGCACTTTCACTTCTTGTTTTATTTCTTTGTCTACCTGCAGTAGTATTTCTTGTTTTTTTATTATTATTATTTTTTTATGCTAATACGCGCGTATAATTGATTATTATGATTTATGAGTTACTAATAGCGAGATTAGTATATTTATTATATTTATGGAAATTGGCTATTTCGATGATAGTGATAAGGCAATGAGTTAATGACCTACTGATATATAATTTGTCCAAGGTCATTATTGTTATTTTTTAAAATGATCCTGAAGTTAACAGACAATTTAAAATTTTAAGATTTTTTTTTCAACGAATCAATTGCAAAAAAATGAAAACTAAAAATATGCACATGTAGAAAATTTCAAAAACTGTAAGTGCAATTTTTCAAATATTTTTTTTTTTTTATTTATGGTTTTAAAAAAAATTCAAAAATTATTGGGCGTTGGCTAGCTTCAGTTTCGTTTTTTAAATGGGGTTTAAATTGAATTTTTTTTTTTTTTTTGGAAAATTAGGTCGTTGTTTCCACTTCGAAAATATGAATGGTTTTTGAAAGGACGTTTTTAAAAATTTTTTGTTTTTCTTTCCATTGGTTACAAATATTGAAATAAAAATTTCCTTAAAATTGAAAGTGAATTTTGATGGAAACAGAAGCCGCAATTTTTGTTATTATTTTTTATTAATTTTTCTCTGCATCGACAAAAAATTTGAAATCCTTAAAATTAACAGAAAAGTAACTGTACCAAAATTATTGACTGAGCTCCATTCAATGTCCGGGTACACAGAAAAAAAAATTTTTTTGGCGCAAAAAATTTCCACCTGCCCCTAGAAAATTTTTCATTATAAATTAAAAACAAAAATTTTCTTGGGGTAAGAAAAAAATTTTCCAGTCCTTAAAAAATTTTTTTCTTCAGTTTATAATGCAAAAAATTTCTAAGGGCGAGTAAAAATTTTTTGCATCAAAAAATTTTTTTTTTTCTGTGAACCTGAAGATCTTCAAAAATGAAAGAATTCAGAATTTAATTCATGAAAAATTAAAATCTACTAACTAAATATTTTTCGTGAATAAAATTTTCCAATTTTTAAATTTGCAAGGGTCTTTAGCTGGTCATTAAATGGAGCTTAGTCAAAATTTGGTACTATCACTTCATATCTGGTTAATTTAAATTACAATATCTGATTTTAAATCAATTTACATCAGTTTCAAATTTATATGTAGTTGGTAATGATTATTATTATTAAAAGTGCTATGCAGAGAGAAATGTGATTGTAATTACACAGTAACTAATCTGATGACATGCAATGTTAAACGCTCATCTAAGCACTCAACAAAACGTTTTGGTTGAAGTATTTTAGTTACTGCAAATTGAAATTTCTCTGAGTGAACTTAACTGACTGGAATTATATTAGTTTCAAAAGTTTTTTCCGTGGAAAATTCATCATATATGGCCATATTCGGGGTTAAATTTAACACCAGGGTAGCGTAGACTTCCACCGGTTTTTTTTAAGTGTACAGCCCCAAATCAGTAGTCAGCCACCTCATGTTAAATTATATCTATATATATTTTGAGCCAATGTTAAAGTATAGGCCCGGCTGGGTACTGGTGCTCTTACCCTATATGTTCATATACAGAACATATCGATACTGCCATTCTAATATGCCCTATCCTACAAAATTTGACATTTTCACTTTTTTTGAAAAATGGAATCATTGTAACAATGTGCAGCTTATGTAAAAATTTTAGAGGTCAAATTGTTTATTTAGTATTTTTAAATAAATATTCTAATATGTCGTATCCCACACGCAGACTTTCGCGCATTCTAATATGTCGTATCCCACATTCGTATAAGTTTAGTCACGCTTAACATTTTTGATTTTAAGTTAATTTTAAGGAAGCAATTAACGATATGAGTATAAAGGTAATGATGCATAATTTTTACTCTTCTTACAGCATATAATTCAAAATTATTTATTTACTACAAGTGTCTGTATTTTATGAAAACATGAAAATAAATTTGTAGGTTATACCAATGTAAACATAATACAAATAATTTTTCTTTGCCGACCGTGAAACGTTTTTATCGTCTCCTGAAAAATTTCCCAAATGTGGGATAGGGCATATTAGAATGGCAGTATCGATATATGGGGTAGACAACCTGGGTCAAAAACAAAACATGATTCAGGCTCTCTTCATCTTTTTTTCATTTGAAGTTATCGATTTTCTATCTATTTTTCGATAAGATCTCGACTTTTTCGACAAATTATATTTTTTTCAACTTTTAGAACTTTTTTCATCTTAGTTTCAACTTATTCGTCTCCATTTCGAGCACGATAGTCATTCACCTTACTTTTGACTTGATCAACCAAGTCAAAAATAAGCAGTATTTTTTAGTGTAAAATTTCTTTTTCACGTTTCACCCTAGTTTTAACTTCTTCGCCTTATTATTTAAGACGAATAAGTCTAAACTAAGTCCATTTGATTTAGAATTTTCGTCTTAAATCATGACTAAGTAAGCCAGTTAACTCTAAACCAAGACGAAAACTCAATGTATTTCATCTCCGTAAAAAAAAGTCGAGTTTGTCTGGTGAAAAAAGACTAAATTTCGACTTGGCAAACCAAATCTGAATCGAATTCTATTTTTGACCCGGATAGTGAAATTTTTTTCACATAGTAATCAACTAATTAGGCTTTACATCGAGTGAATTTTGTTTTTTATTTTTTTTTATTTTGAAATTGAGAATTTTTAATTTTCAAAATTTTAGTTGTCAGTTACTGTACTCGAAAATAATTTATTGTAGTCGAAAATTAATAAATAAATTAAGTATGTCGTCAAAAATTCTTGACTTTAATTAGAATCTATTCTTATACTAATCCGTAGTCTTTTAATTTTATTTATTTACAAAATCTTAAAATTAAATTTATCGATGGCATTTAATTCAAATTTAAAAATCCTCAAGTGCAGTATTAGTTAAATAGATAAACTATTAATTTAGAGGTTATGAAATTTTTTCAGTGGATACAAGGTCAAAAAAAAACTTTCATGCTATTTAAGTTAAGAGCTAAGATTTTGTGAAATTTTTTTCCGTTTTCGAAATTGACTGAGAGCTGGACCTTGAAAATGTAAAAATCATTTAATTTAATTTACATTAATTTCTTAAAAAAAAAAAAAAAAAAAAAATCTGGATACAATTTTTTTATTCTTTTGACATAAGTACCGCGTGAATTGATGTAAACAATGAGATTTCTTTTACAATTTCAAAATAAAGGTGTTTAAAAAAAAAAAATTTATTAAATTTTTAAGTTGACCCATTTAGTCCTACCTCAAAAAAAATCATTAATCTCATTTCCGAGCGATTAAACAATTGCTCAAAATAAATATTTGAGACTTCAAAAACTGGTTCTATTGTAGACATAGGGTTAGAAAAAAATAATTTCAAGGTCATTGACTAGATAAGATTTGAAACCGAAGCCACAAGTATTTTAAATGAAAATGAAAATGAAAATTAAAATTGAAAGAATTACATAACGAAAAATAAACAAATGTATTAAGAAATAATAGTTGAAGTTATATATATAATAACAATAGATAAGTAAAAATGAAAATAAAAAAAAATCACGATATGATTCCGGGATTACCGATATTTTGTGAAAGTCAACATCCGGATTGGTAAAATTTACAGCACACGGTTACGAAATGATTCGCTATTTATAACCACATAAAAAATGTCATCAATGGTTGTTGTAATATATACATATATACATATATATTGTAAGTGGAGCTAAAGATGTGTGGGACTCACTTTTATTCATCATCACCGTCACATTTTTATGTATGTGTATATATTATATATGTATGTATGTATATGTGATAAAGAAAAGGAAGACGAGCCTATTGCCACTTTCCCTTGTTGTTAAAGCCTTCAACCAGTTTTGTAGTCAATGATACATCGCTTTCCCTATTTCTTCGTCATATAGATTTATTGAGTTTCTATTCATTATTATGAACATTTGATACTTATGAATATTTTTTTTTCATTTTTGTACCAAGTATAAAGAAAAGACAAAAAAAAGTTACATTCTAAAGTAATAAAATCCAATTTAAAAATAATAAACAACGATTTTTGCTGAGCGTTTATTTCTTCAAGTCGTTTATCGTAAAAAAAAGAAAATAATATAATTTGTGTGTACTCGGATGATGAGATGCCTTTTTACTTTCACTCCATTACGAAGTCACCAGTGACGTAAAAGACTATTTTACAATGCGTTTAAAAGATTATCTATTACTTTGTATTCAATTTGGTTAGTGTAGATTTAGATATAAAATTATGTGGATAAATAGCAGCTTATAGTTGAATGAAAAATTTTATTTTAATTTACGGAAGAGGAAAGAAAACAATAGTAGAATACTAAAAATGGTCGAATTTAATATTTATGGTAAAATATGAAATTACAGTGTAATTTAAGAAAATAATAAGAGTTATTTGTTTAAATAGTTAGAAAAAATATGTAAATTATAATTAAATTTAATTAGTAAAATTTATAATTAATTAGTCAATTTTAATGATTGTGTATAACAACAACTATAATAACAAAGAAAAAACCTCAGTAAAAACAAAAAAAAAACCGGAAACAACAACAACAACATTTACAACAAAAACAAAAACAACAACAACAACAATTAGAACAAAAACAACAACAACAAAAACAATTAGAACAAAAACAACAACAACAACAACAACAAAAACAACGACGACAATTACAACAATACCAACAACAATTACAACAAATACAACAACAACGACAATAAAAACAACAACAACAAAAACAACGACGACGACGATTACAACAACTAAAACAACGAAGACGACAATTACAAAAACAACGATAATTACAACAAGAAAAAACAACAATTACCACAAAAACAACAACAACAACAACAACAACAACAACAACAATGACGACGACAATTACAACAATACCAACAACAATTACAAAAAATACAACAACAACAACAACGACAATTACAACAACAAAAACAACAGCAACAACAATAAAATAACAAATTAGAACAACAATTCATTCAAGATGACTAAACACAATGATAATTATAAATCTATCAAAATATCAATTTTCATAAACGTAACTTGAAAAAGTATATTGATAAGTCTGAAAATACTTTTAGATAAACTGATTAACTCAAGCGTCAAAATATATATATATATATATATTTTTTTTTGTATTAAAATTATTGTATTGAAAACATGAAATTTAAGTAAAAATATAATTATTACCTATATTTTTTCAAGTTGTATTTTGAAACCATTAAGGAAATATTAGAATGATTTTGGCGGCAATCAATAGGATTTCGAGACTGAAATAATTAAATTTCAGAGTCGTTCGCATCAGTAGTTTCTTCACTTAATAAATAATGATAAAATTAGTAAATTGTATCTGAGGTCTTTCGTAATTTATATTTCTCGAACAAATTGACCGATTCAATTGCTACTTGCGGCAATCGAAAGAATTTACTGAGCGGTGCATAATTAGATTTTCAGATCGATCGCCTGAGTGATTTTCAAAGTTATTAAAAACAAATATTTTTTTTGTTCTTTTAGTTTTTTAATATAATGACCCCACAGTCTGCCGCATTGATTGCGATCTTCATCAATTTTGGAGTGTCTTTAACAATTCAAACAAAATGCGATATCTATATATAGTGATAACTGGGTCACGACGGACCATCTTAAAAATTTGCCACAAAAAATTTTTTTTCGTCACTGCCATACTGAAATGAGTTTGATATATTTACCAATTTTCAGAGCAATACGAGATATCTAGGCTATAACAGACCCCTAAAAAAATTTAAAAAAAAATCCCTCTATATTAGATAGTGTGGTATCTTATCTCAGTCAAAAAATGTCAATTTTCTATTATAATTAAAGTGTTTCAAACAATAATTGGAAAGTAATGTCTTAGAAATTAGACAAAATCGGGTCTACGACATAATACGCTGAACAAAAAATGCTAACTATTACCATCTTGCAATCCCCCATGAAAAAAATTTATAAAAAAAATATATGTTGAAATATAAAAAAAATATATTAAAAATACATAAAAAATATATAAATATATATAAAATATGTATAAAAAATATATCTTAAACAGCTAACTTTTGGCCGATTTTCGTAAATATTATATATATTCTAAATATATTAAAAATATATCTTAGAATATACAAAAAATACATGTATAAAAACATACAAAAAATATATTTTTTTTATAAATTTTTTTCATGGGGGAATACACTCAGAAAATTAAGTAATTGTGTTTGTTATGCTAAATTTTTAATTCCAATCATCTAGAATGATTAGAACTTTTTTCAATGCAAAAATAGTTAGTGTTATCATTTTTTTTATTAGGATTAATAATTATTGGATGATAACTGCTGCAATAAATTTTGTAACAGGTACTATCAGGATGATAACAGTTACCATCAGGATGATAATATTTACTTCTGCAATAAATTTCGAAACAGTTACTATCAGGATGATAACAATTATAATTTCTGATGGTAACTGTTACCATCTGGATTATAAATATAACTTTTTATAATAATAATAATAATCAACTCTAGTTAACATACAGGATTGTAACAATTATCATAAATGTGGTGAATATTACAATCTAGATAATAATCACTACTATCTGATTGATGGTAGAAATTTTTACCATAACTAGATAGTAACTCCTATTATTTAATTTTCTGAGTGCGGTTATCAAAAGCCACAAAAAATAATTAGCGGCTCAGGGGGGGGGGGGGGGGGGGCGTCATGTCCCTATCTTCCCTACTTTCATTATATATTTCAACTAAAATCACTACTAAGACCCATACCAGGCCTATGCCAAAACTGATTCCTAAAATTTATAATTTTTTTTATCCCTAAGTTTATTTTTTGCCACAATAAATTTTTCCCTTCTCTGATATCCTCATACTTCAGTTCTGATATTTTTTTTTTAATTAGCACAATAAAAATAAAAATATATATAAGAATCGTAATTATTCAAAAGCTAGAAAATTAAATATTTAAATATTCTGTCTTTTCCCGCCTTTTCTATAATTTAATATTAGTAATTAGAAATTGTATTTATTAATACTCGTAAGCAATAAATTATTTACAATTACAACAAATTACTTAAAAAAACTAATTATTGTCTAAATTTAAATGAACGGGAGTGAAAGTCGCGAATCATAAAAATCCTTAATGAATAAACTGAAACTTTATTTAATAAAAAAAAAAAAAAAGTCATTAATACAACTGTCGATTAAATAAATAAATTTTTGATACTTTACAGAATTACAATGATGCCGATAAAATGTAAATGGTATAAAATGGCACTGATATTGACCTTAATGGAATTTATTTATCTAACTAATGGCCAGTCACCAAATCAATCAGCCAGCAATATAACGGATACAAAAAATCGCACTAGTAATGTACCACATTTGTCAACACGAAGAAAAAGATTCGTAAGGTATCCGTCAGCTGGTAATTATTTATTCGAAAATAATCCACCGGGAGTTAGCGCGAGAATCGGTTACCCGATAGCAAGATTTTCTCCAGTCCAGTCGTTTCAACCGGCGCCGTCTGTCTGGCGCCAGGCGAAATCATCATTTTGGCGATCGCCCATTGAAAACTTTCCATCGAGACCTGTTTTGGCCCATAGAACTCCCAGATTAATATTCCGCGATGACTTTCCAACATTTCCTGCCAGTGGAGTTGGTTCATCTTTTTTCCAAACGAATCAATTGTCGCCTGAAGTTGATGACGACTTTCGAGGTAATTTTTTTATTTCTATTTTATTAATTACTAAATTTTTTCATATTAATATTCACATATTTTAATATCAAAGAGGTTCGATTGCTGCCGGGGTTGAAAAAAAATTTTTTTTGGTATCTTATTAAATCATCATATAGTCGACTGCCCGTTATAAGCCTGCCCCTAATAAGCTTCTTCCCTTTAATCAGCACACTGATAAAACAGTTGAGTTGATTCAAGAGTGAAAATTTTGAACCAAGAATTCCATTTTGAAGAAAATGATTTTCTTGAGTCAAAAGAAAAAATTCTTGAACCAAGAGAAATTTACTTGACCCAAGAATAATTTATTGGCTCAAGAATTTTTTCTCTTGACTCAAGAAAATCATTTTCTTCAAAATGGAATTCTTGGTTCAAGATTTTTTCTCTGGAATCAAGTCAACTTTTTTATCAGTGCAGTTACTAGGAACCCAAACTTCCCCTCCTTAATTAATCATTTGAAATTTGTACCAGACTGCCCCTTATAAGCCTCCGTTAGAATTTTCAAAATTATAAGCTATGAATCGAAAAAACAGAAAATGAGGAAAATTTACTATTGATATTTTTCAGAGTTTTTAGCATATAAGCACTGGAAAAATTAAGGTAACGGCATGTAATGAAACGTGAATATGATATTTAAAATTATAAAATGCAAGAGGCTTATAACGGATAGTCGAAATTTTTCATAGAATAAATATAAGACTTTTGGATGAGGTTACAAAATATGTAAAATTGTGAAATTTAGATGGAAAGTATCGATAGGAAATTTAAAATTCAAGTGCAGGAAAATGGAGTCAAGTGGACAAAATGGCGGAACTGAATGCGCGCGCAAAAAATTGAGGCATATATTTATTTACTATACTTTTATTCATGATAGGGTAATTTTTTTTTTTTAATTTCAAGTCTTCGTGATGAAATAATTTTTAGAAAATAAGTAAAAACTGAGGATTGATAATTTATAATAGAACCTGGGGCAAAATGAAACTTGATACTTTTGATCGATGTCCTGAGCACAATGAGACGAAAAAATTTGTTTGAAAACGCTTAGTTACAGTTTGTAGAAAAGGGTGGGGCAAATTGGTCACCCAGGCAGAGCGGCGACTTCAAATTTTCAGTATGAATTTTTTTTTCCGTGTTTGTTAACTGAATTATTTTATTGAAAACTACCAAAAGCTGATTCTGACATAAAATGGGCAACTGTAGTACAAAAAAATTATTTTAGACTAAAAATTTCAAATTTTCATAGTTTGGACTGATCAACTTTTTCTGGACACACCAAAAATATGAACTCATTTTACTCCAAGATTTCCAAATTTCGAAAATTAATTTTGTAAAATTTAACATTACGACAAAATAAATTATTGTTTTTAAAAAATTACAAATTTTCCCATTAATTTTAATGAACAAATTTGATTTTTTTCGGTTAAAATAATTTTTGTTGCACCTGAATTTTTAAAATTTGATTTTTCCACCCCTAATCTCAATTGACTCATGCAGCATCAGACCTCCCCCAATTGAAAATAATAAACAAAATGAAAATTTTTTCAGATCAACGGAAACAAATTTTTACCGATTATCCGAAACTTGAAACCGGTATGATAAAAAATAGTCATTTTTACCATAATAATATTAATGTTTGAACCTCGCTTGTTTGTGTCACTAACAAATTTTTACATCCATACCCCAGGCTTGAGGTAAAATGGGCAACCAAAATGACTTCTTTTCTTACCATGCCTAAAAATGGCCGGATTTAAAAAAGTCATAGACATTTTTCGTACAGAATTTGATGCTCTACAAATTTTGATCACAAAATTATTCTGTAACATCAACTCTTACCGAGTAATTTGCAAAAATCTCAAATAAACATCGTAAGAAAAAAATTTTTTTTTAAATTTCTGCCCATTTCACTTCTAATTTTCCTGAGTAATTATACTAACTAATAACGCAGTAGAAAAGCTTTTCACGTAGAGATGTCATAAAAAAAAAAACGGATGTTAGAATATGATGAAACTTACTGATAATAAGAGGCTACAGAATAACGTCACGCTGACTAACCTCGATAATCTTCGAAGAATTTAAGATTATTATTATTATTATTACTATTATTTTTTTTTACACGGAAAAAAAGGTTTCTAGGACAAAAAATTTTCGACACTAAAATATAATAATAATAAAATTGTTTCTTACATGACAAATATTTCATTGACTTGGAGTAATTTATTAAATTCGACAATGACATATTTATATTATATAAAAAAAAAAAGACAATTACTGATGAATATATGTTAGTTGAAGAGAAATACCATTATATTATGTGTACAGAGAAATCGCGGACCGAAAAAAAACCAGCATGGGAAGGTGACGACAGTTTATGCTCAGACGGACGAAGCTGTGAATTTTTTCTTAAGTGTTGGATGACATCTGGGCTATTGGATGGAAGTTGTGGTGGTATTATGTACGCTTGTTGTCATCGTAAAGACGCTAAAGCTATTGCCGGTGATTATAATCTTATTGAAACGCCTAGAGAACAATTATTACATCCCCAGCTTGCTTCGCCGGACAATACGAACACCGAACATGTCAGTGACGATCATCGTAAGTTGCCAATTGTCATGCATGCCATTTATTTTACTGTTATTCTTTATAGTGCATGTATACATTTGGCTAACAGCAAATTTCCCATTTTAATATATATTACATATAACATTATTAACTTAACTTTTATTAATTACTCCAAGTCTAATGAAGTATATAGAGGCTAAATATAAATTTTCGTAAATTGCATTGTTATTAGATGTTAATTTTTTTTTTAGAATGCGGAATTTCGTCCAGCAAACAAACGGCTCAGAGACGGATCGTTGGAGGTGATGACGCTGGTTTTGGAAGTTTTCCTTGGCAGGTATTTAATGTCATCATGTTATTTTATTTTACTTTTTTTCGAAAAAATTCTATGATCCCCTGAAACCAGAGTTGCAGTTGCTACCCAAAAATTGCTAATTAGACGTCGATTTGACGGCAAAAGTTGGATTCCCAAAATTTGGTGTCAGATGATTGTAAAACAGCGAGGAAATTTAGTGTAAATTTTTTGTCGCAAAGGGATGTCATTTTGGCGGCAAAAATTGTAAAGCAAAAAGCTGCTGTCAATTGGCAGCTAGTAGACATCAAGCAGACAGAAAATTTTACTTTATAATTTTTGCCGCCAAACTGATGTTTACTTAAGACAACAGATTGACACAAAACTGGTACACGTTTTGACGTCACTTTGTTAACGACGGGTTATTGGGGATGTTATGAAGTTATTTTTTTTGTTTTTCTAAACGTGATGTGATAAAATAACATCGGAATTTTAGACAATTTGAAAACTTCAAGGTTTACTTTTTTGGAATTTTAATAGTAAAAAAAGTAGTTGACTGTATGTGGACGAATTTTTAGTCAAATAAGAACGTTTTCAAACCAAAATTTTGGAAACGTATTTACTACATTTTCCTCTTACATTATACAGTTTTAAAATTTGAGATCTTTGAATTTTTTCAGAACAAAAGAAAAATGTAGTAAAAATACGTTTTGACAAATGTTTTGAAATCATTCTTATCTGGCTTGAAATTTGTCTTCGTAAAATAAATCACTCATATTTTTTACAGTCAAAATCTTCTAAGTTCAAAAAAAGCTCAACTTAAAGTTCTAATCTGTCCCTAATTCTAAACTTCTACAAGTCGAATCTTTTTGAAACGAGTTCTTGAACATGGGTCGCCTGTGTCCATGAATTTTCAAATATTTTACTGTAAACAGCCTACATGCCTCTGAATTTTGATGAAAATCTTTATTGCAAAAGGGTTTTTCGGGGCTGTCAACAACGCTATCGCATACACGGAGTAAAATGTTGTCGGCCAATTAAGAGTAAAAATTACCCCTAGCGGCTGTCTTAATAAATTCTCTCTAATTCAATTTTTACTCGTAGGTTATGATAAAAAGTTGATGATTCAATTTATAAAATTTATATTGAATTACAATAAAAATTACAATGAATAGGCTGAAATTTCTATAAAAAATCTAAGAACTATCTAATATCCTTAGAATATGACTTAAAATAAATATTTTGAAAAAGAATAAAAAAAAAATTACTCGTATTGTGTTGAAAAAGAAAAGATACAATTTTTTTTTTAATTTTAAAATAAATATTAAGTTATAGAGAGATAAAGAGATCGTCTTTTTTCCAAGCATACGTTTGTGTGCGTAACATGTAAGTTGTCGCGAGCAAAATAAAAGACATTTAATCGAAGCCGATATTAACCGGAGATTAACGGAGACTACTGAAATATTACTCTGCAGTTTAAAGTAAAAATTACTTCCATAGATAAGAAAATTTATTCGAGTTAGAAGCAGTTTTTCATCATAAAATTAATGGGTTTAAAAGAATGGTATAGTAGAGAGTAAAAATTAATCGCATGGAGTAAAAATTAATAGATTAAGATGAGATATTCACAATAATCGATTAAATATAAGACTTTTAAAAAATTACTCAATAATAGAGTAAAACATAGTCCAGCAACGTTAATATTTAAACAAAAAATTTAAATTTAAAACAAAAAATACCAATTTTTTGCAACGGCCCAGGATTACTCGAAATCACAGAGTAATTTTCATCAAAAAATTCTTTCCGTCTAGATACTGATAAAAAAAGATCCAATCAAATTTCTGAAGAGCTACAGAAAACCAATAAAATTTGAATTTTCATACACACAACATTGAACTAAATGAGAAATCACAGCTTTCACCTAATTTGTTTTTCTCTGTAGCTCTTCAAAAATTGAATTTGATTTTTTTCTTATTGTTATCTACTAATTTGTCGAATTTCATTGAATTCCGAACGATAATTCCAAAACTGACAGCAATACTTTGTCTATGTTTCTGTAAAAATGATTCAAATTAATGAACAATTATAATTGTCATACTATTTAGTGTACAAATAATGATTTTTACACAACAAATGATTGTATTTTAATGAATCATCAAACTTGAAACTTTGGCCACAGTAATTTCCATATACAATATATATGTATATATATATATATACCCTATACAATACATAAGGAAGTTGTTTACGTGGATATATCTGACCTTAAACTGTAATTTCCTTTTGTCCTTTAGGCTTACATACGAATAGGATCAAGTAGGTGTGGAGGGACGTTAGTCAATCGTTACCACGTTGTCACGGCTGGTCATTGTGTTGCTAAGTAAACTATCAATAGTCATGGTCAAAATAAAAGCCATTATAAACCATGAGTATCATGGTTGTTTTGTATTGCATCACTTAAATAAATTAGTTATGTAATTGTAAAAATTAACTTTTTTACAGGGCGTCGGCGAGGCAGGTGCAGGTCACTTTGGGTGACTATATCGTCAATTCGGCGACGGAAAATTTACCCGCTTATACTTTTGGCGTAAGGGAAATCCGAGTTCATCCTTACTTCAAATTTACGCCGCAGGCTGATAGATTTGATGTCGCTGTTCTGAGATTAGATCGGCCTGTTCATTACATGCCTCATATTTCTCCGATCTGTTTGCCGGATAAAAATGAAGACTTTTTGGGACAATATGGATGGGCTGCTGGTTGGGGCGCTTTACAAGCTGGTAAATTATTTTTATTTTTTTTAATTCATTTTTGGAACAAAGTAAATTCTTTACATAATTTTATGGAGATGCATTATATAATTGTTCAAATGGCTGTATCTTTTAAAATATCAACTTTACGTTATTTTTCATTGAGATAAAAGTTGTAGGAAATTTAATTTCCTACCATTATGATCTCTGTAAAAATGATCTTAGAATCAATAGTTTAGAAGATATAGTCATTTAAAGATGAAACGAGAAGAATTTTGTTACTGAAAAGTATTTAAGTGTTTAAACAGCTGTAACTTTGAAACTATTGAGTTGAAGATATTTTTTAATAAAAGTAAAGTTGTAGAAAATTTGATTTACAATAATTTTGGTATGAGTGAAAAATTTCATAGTGTCAGTAGTTTAAAAGATACAGTCATTTGAAAACTTCGAATAAAAATTGCCAGCTGAAAAAATAATTTTATTGTTTGAGGGGTTGGAATTTTTCAAAAATGAACTTCACAATATTTTTTATTGAAATTTTGATTGTTAAAAAATTAATATTTATATAAATATATGTTTATATTAGAGCTGTACGAATAATGATCGGATTGAATATTGATGTTTGATTCAAAATTTGGATCAAAGAATTCATAATATCCGTAAAATTTAGAGCTCAAATACTTGGCTCAAATTTTGAATATTAAATTCTTAACTTACCTACGATAAATTATGAAAAATTTTAATCAAAATTTACCAATAATCCAATAAATTACTAATAATTCAAATTTCTCGTGTTATGTCCAGCTTGTAGCTTGTACAGTGATATTGGACAATTAATTATTATTTTTTATTTTCGGCCCTAGTCTTTCGACCAACAGACCGGGATCACACTGAGTATAATTATCTGGAAGGTGTTTTGAAATAAAAGATTTTGGATATACGTATTAACTACTATATATTATACAAAAATAAATTATAATGTTATGATTACAATAGATCTCAAAATTAAATTATTTTGTAAAAGTATTCGGTGGCTGAACGTCAGTGTTAATCGTACAAACAGTTGTTATCTTGAATTCAAAATTATAACAGAGTTACAAGGCGGCCATGTGCCTACACTTGCTCGTATAATTAGAATTTTACAATAAAGTATACCTTATAATTTACTTCCATTAACAAAACCATAAATTTGAAATTGAAATAAATCGTATAAGGTTTCAATTGATTGGAAATTTGTTTAAATACAAAAATTATAACTTAAGCTTACAGTTCCTGAAGGTTTGGTGACTGGATTATTATTTTCGCTGTTTTCACTGATTTTATGTACTATTCGCGGTTATAATTGCTCTTAACGTTGAGTTAATATTAATAATTGATTTAGTCACTAAACAATATTGATTTATACACTAATAAAATTAATTAATTAATAAAATTAAGTGTGAGGACACTTGTAATAAAAAACTAGTACGGAACTAGTGTGGAAGTGTGAGAACACTTGTAATAAAAAACTAGTACGTAACTAGTGTGGAAGTGTGAGAACACTTGTAATAAAAAAACTAGTACGGAACTAGTGTGGAAGTGTGAGAACACTTTTATTGGAGTTTTGCTGTCGTTCTTGACCCGGAACTGAGAATTGAGTATTGAGAGTGATCGATGCTCAACTATGCTTTTTATAATTTCCTATCGGATCTTGTTTGGTGTATTGTTTGGGGGGAAAACTGTATCCAATCGGAACACAGTTCCTTTGGGTCCTTGCCCTTTTTATGTGCTCCTATCGGATCCTACTTCGTCTATTGAATGGGAGAAAACTGTGCCCAATCGGAACACCGTTCCTATGGGTCCTTTCCCTTTCCCTATAATTTTCCGTTAGGGAAGTGGAAAAGACACACCCCGATGTGGGCCTGTTTCTGTGCGCATCCACACATACACTCACATGTACAATATATTATTTATTACAATATCTTAAATTTATTTATAATTATTTATTTGAATATTATTTGTTTGCATTTAAGTTTATTTAATTAATTATTATTCGTTTGAATACTATTAATTGAATAATATTCTTTCATTTAAATTTATTTATTTTCGTCATTCTTTTGCTAAATGATTATTTTGTCATTAAAAACTATTTTGTCTATTTATTTAATGATTCCGAAATGTTCGACAAAAGTGCACTCCCGAGTCGAAAAATAATTCCGGTTTTAGACCTCAAATGAAAAATTTTGAGGTTTGCTTCAATTTGTCCTGACCATTTAAAATTCATATATATATTTGAGATGAGGTTAGTCTCATTTTGTGCGACTTTTGCAACTTTCAGGCGTACATGAGGTTAACCTCATGTATATATTTCTCATCGATGAGACCAATATGAGGTTTATCTCACGTATAGTTCTTGGGGATGAGACCTAGATGAGGTTAACCTCATGTCTCTATACTTTTACGATGAAGCCAAAATAAGGAATGTCTCGAGTGTATTTTTTTCTTCAAATTTAAATAAACAAATCCATTTTTAAATTACTAACCATTTATTTAAACTGAAGTATATGTACATTGTAAACTTTAACACATATTTTAACCATAAATTATTATTATATTTGTTAAAACATATACTTTACTAAAATACAATAGCTATATTTATTCTTCGTCGAAAATAAGTGAATGTTAGCTCTATCAAAAATAATAAACCAATCTTTTTGATATCTTTCATTTTGTTGTTTAAATTGTTGTTTTCGATGCTGGCTTTATTGTTGCTGGCTTTGTCCGGGTTCTACTGTAAAGTAAATTGAAACTCAGATTATTTATTAAAATCAAGAAAAATAAGAATCTCAATAAATAACTGAAGTATTTCTCTTAATTAATTAACAACGTTTTAACTAGAAAAAATTAAAAATATACATAAATAAATAACAGATGTACTTACCGTTCATTTTAACAACTTTAGTATCCAAGTAATCATTTCGTTTAATTTTTGAATCTTGCCATTTCAGTTTCACTGTCACATGATGATAACGAGAACGTTTTGAAATTTGAATTATTGATATTATTTGTAACTGCTTTGTTTCAAGCCCAAAAATTAAAGCATATTCTTTGGATATTTTTAAATTAAAAATTCATAATAACAGTAATTAAATCATTTATTCCAGTTCTTGAATGTATAGACATAGAAATATACGATGTGAACGTCCTGAGAGTTCAGAGACGACTGATTTTCTATTATATTTATACCAAGGAATTTACTTCCAGAATTTTCTTTAAGATTTAATAATTTTATGTCCAAAACTCTATTTAAAAAAAAAAAATATAAATATCATGTTCTTGCACATGTGGCCAACCTTTTCGGAGAATAGCAAAAGTTTACTAAGTTGAAATTCTAACAGTTTATTTTCATCTAAAAATGAAACATAATTTTTTATAAGTTCCATTTCAAACTCATTTTGCCATCAATAATAAAAGAAGCTAAAATTATCTCTAAGTCCCCATTTTGAACGGATTTTGTCCTCATGTAATGATATTCACGTTGAGGGCAAAATGAGACTTAATCAATTAGTTAAGCTGTTGAGGCTAAGTTGAGACTTATCCAACAAAAACTGCCGAATGAGACCTAAATGAGTCCAAAATCCACTGTTGAGGCCAAAATCCGGAATTATTTTTCGACTCGGGCTTAAAATGAAAGTAAGGCTTAAGATAGTGTAAAGATTACTCATTTGTTTAAATAAAAAAGAATTCATTTTAAAATTTATTTACTTCTTACCCATTTTAATTACTCTTTTGTTGATAAATATTTTCGGGTATTCTAGAGGAAAATACTTCCAGGTGACCTTTGGGCCTTTATAATTACTTAAGTAATTAGGGTAAAATTTTAGGGTCATTTAAACTACATTGAGATTTTTGCTCCAATATTTCAATAGATTTTTGAACAACGAATCTAAATCTTTTAAAATGATTTTTAAAGAAATACATTGTATTTTATCTCTCTAGAGTTATTTAAGAAATAAAATTTGGTCGCCAGACGAAAGTTAATTAAGTATATAATAAAATGCAAAATATAAAATTTGAGAATAAAAATATGATGTTCAGCATTTAGCTGGACGTAACACTCGTATATTTTCTAATTATTCAAAAAATCCAAATTATTGGTAAATTTTTTTTTAAACAAATTTCATTATCTATAACATCAAAATTAGCAATTCGAAATTCAAAATTTGAACCGAATATTCGAATTCATGGGTACGAATTATTTGCGACCCCTAATATATATATTATTAATATATCTAGATATTTCTTTATAACTCGATTCATTAATAAAAATTTTGAAAAATTGTTTTGTTTGTAATAAAGGTTCGAGATTAAGACCAAAAACCCTGCAGTCCGTGGACGTTCCAGTGATAGATAACAGAGTCTGCGAACGATGGCACCGCTCTAATGGTATCAATGTTGTTATCTACGATGAGATGATGTGCGCAGGATATCGCGGTGGTGGAAAAGATTCATGTCAGGTGATACAGAACATTGATTACAATGATAATAATTATTACTATTATTATTATTAGTAAAAAATATTTGAATAATTAAATGTACTATCGGATGTTGTTTAATATGAACTCTTACAGGGTGACAGCGGCGGTCCTTTGATGCTTGAAAAAACCGGCAGATGGTATCTTATCGGTATAGTATCCGCCGGATACTCGTGTGCCCAACCAGGACAACCGGGTATTTACCATCGAGTTGCTAAAACAGTTGATTGGATTACCTACGTCATTAATTCGTAATCTACAGTATAATTTTTTTTTTAATTATTTAAAAAAAAAAAAAGAAAACAGTTTGTTGTTTTTATGTTTTAAGTATTTTAATGCATACAATTTATAATTAAATATTTATTAATTAGTCTTTAATGAAGTATATATGAAAAAAAAAAAAATTTTTTTTTAGAATTTTTTTCGAGCAGATTTTACTGAATAATAATATTATAATGTATGGTTTAATTATTTTATGTAAAGTATTTAATTGTGATATGTGCGTCATGTATATAGTAACAATAATAATTTGTTATAAAACGTTGTAATTAGTTATTTTCA
This sequence comes from Microplitis deprimator, assembly GCA_964016945.1. NCBI lineage: Eukaryota > Metazoa > Arthropoda > Insecta > Hymenoptera > Braconidae > Microplitis > Microplitis deprimator. Next base: position 10,076,965 of record OZ024706.1, on the reverse strand, counting down.
ATAACAAAAATTTTTTTTAATTATTTTATTTGTACTTTTCACTCTTATTTTCTTTAGAATTCTAAGGTTTTTTGTTTCTGAACGCGATAATTTCCCATGAAAAATGAATCATATATGAACATATATAGAGTATATATGAAAATGGGCCATATATGAAGGATAGATGTATCATATGTGCATCATATATACTTTATAAACGGAATATATATAAAGGATATGATTGCGATTTTCGTATATGGTCATATACAGATCACATATGCTTCATATACAGATCATAAATGCTCCATATATGATGCATATAATTTTCCATACATGAATTATATATACTCTATCTGTGAATCACATATTCTTAATAGATAATTCATATATGCTCCATATGTGAATCATGTACATGTATCATAGATAACTATTTTTTGTATTTGGCCATATATGGATCATATGAGGTACATATATAAAGCATACACGACCATATATGATTCATGCATGCTCCTTACGATCCATATATGGTCATATATGCTCCATATAATTCATATATGGTCATATATGCCCCATATGATTAATATTGGACATCATATGATTCATATATAGTCATGTGCTTCATATATGGCCATACATGAATCATATAGAGCATATATGACCCATATGATTCATACTGGACATGATATGATTCAAATATAGTCATATGTGCTTTAAATGGAGCATATATGACCACATATGACCCATATGATTCATACTGGACATCATATGATTCATATATAGTCATATGTGCTTCAAATGGAGCATACCCATACGAAAAAAATATATATCCGCATATATCTGGGCAAATCTGCATATATGAGGCATATATTTTATATATATTTATATATATGTTGCATATATGCGATATATTCCAGATTTGCCCGGATATATATTTTCTTCGTATGGGTATATACCACATATGACCCATATGGTTCATATATAGTCATATGTGCTTCATATATGGCCATACATGAACCATATGGAGCATATATTACCATATATGCCCTATATGATTCATACGGGACATCATATGATTTATATATAGTCATATGTGCTTCATATATGCTTCGCATATGGTCATATATGATTCATTTTTTACGGGTTGAAAAGTGCAAAATGTTGACATGAAATTTTGAGTTCAATAGATTACTCAGAGAAGAATCAATTTCTATCTTATGCTTATCCGCTTCATTTTCTATCTTTAATAATAAATGAGGTGGAATTTTTTGCGTTTAACCTTAAAGTTCATATTAAATCCTCCAAATCATAATAAAAAAGTATAATCTGGTTTTATCAGAAGTCGCCTGACAAAAAATTAAAAATATTGTTATTCCATAAAAATTACTTTTTCATCAGTAGTCTGGATAAAAAGATGTCGCTACCTCCACACCTTTTCGCAATTTTCTATACATATCACCCGAACTCACCCTTAAACGGGGAATATTGTTATATATACCTCATCGATGTATTCGAGGTCTCTATCAAGCCCAATAGCCGCCATCAATCGAGACGGAATTATTGCCCGGGTCCGGCTTATTTATGGGGTTTAATTCGCCAGGAGATTGCGCTCGCCTACGACGACGATATACTTTTTTTAGTCCATTTTATCGGGTTAGGATTTATTGTCACTCTCTTTCGGAATAAACGACGAGATTTCTTGGGATGAAAAATAAAAATTAAAACCTTTTATACATCGATTTTATACACCCGTTTATTTATTTCGTACCCTATATATAGACTATAGTCAGCGTCACCATTAATTTATGGGGCCTTCGCACATTCACACATTCAGACAGCAGAAAACAATTAATAAAATTAATAAGAGAATAACAGGATAAATTAGGTGGGAAAATTTGTTCACAATTCACTAACTGGTCACTCGTCACTAGCCACTGGTCAATGTGGTTTTATATTCTCAATATTATATTGGGGTGAGAAAAATCAGACCATTGAAGCTGAAACCATGAAATTTTCCACCCCCGCAGATAATGTGGATTTGCCCAGATGTCCATTTTAAATGTCATGGGGTCAATCGTTGTCAGATAGTTAGAGTTTCAAATCGCATTCGGAGTTTGAAAAAAAACATCGATTATGTTTAATCTTATCGACAATTTATTTATTGCCCATTTATTATATAGGGTAAATGTAGGTTTTACTGCGGTCATGGTTAAAATTTAATAGTTTAATTAAATTTAATGATTCGTTGGCTAATAAGTTATAAAATCATACATTAAATTTTGCCGCGTAATATATGACGAACAACCTACAGACCCTATGTGACTGACGAGTAAATTTGATTAAAAATTAAAAATTTTCAATGTATATTCATATTAATGTTAAAAATTTATCATCATAAAATCTTATAAATATATTTCTCTTGTCCCTTCTTTTCATTAAAAGTCAGTTTAAATTCATAAAAGTTATATTTATGCAAAAATAATAATTTGATAGTGTATCTTATAATGGAAGAAAATTTTTTACATGCCCGGGGTCGGAAAATTGAACCTCCCAATCTGAAAAAAAATTCGTTTCAAAAAGATTCCAAAAGTGTTCGACATGTAGAACTTTTAAATTTGAGACGGATTAGAATTTGAAATTGAACTTTTTTCCAACTTTTAGTATTTGAATTGACGAATTTTGAGTCAAATCAGAACGTTTTTGAAACATAATTCTAAAAATGGATCCATACTACATTTTTCCTTTCCAATTTTTGTTTTCCAAAATCATCAATTTTTGAACCTTGAATGAACGCGACAAAAATTCATGTTCGAAAAACAGCTCAATAATTTTTTTTGTACACGAATACAAATTTCCATGGATTTGAAAAAAGTTCCAAATTACAGATTTTGGAATGAGGGAAAAATAAGTTTTAAAAACGTTTTTTTTTACTCAAAATTTGTCTGCATAAAATCCTAGATCAACAATTTTTTTTTACTAATAATCATAAAAGTTCGAAAAAAAAATTTCAAGTTCTAAGTTGTCTCAAATTTTGAACTTTTGTGTCGAATTTTTTGGGATCTCATTTGAACCACCTCAAATTTAGGCCGCATATAAATGTGTTCTAGAACATTATTTGAACCTTTTTTCCCATTTGTTATTTTCCAAAATATCTGTCCAAAATTCGTCTCTTACCATAAGACCCCCGACTAAGCGTCTCAAAAATAAATATAAATTCGATCATTAATCAGTAGATGCGAAATGGGTGGTAATTAAAATCAGCTCAGCTTGAATAAATAGCATCTGTTAATTTGTTATAGTCTGAAGGTAAGTTATCACTTTATAAATCTACATATATATACATAGATATATATTAACTGAGTAAGCTCGGGTATCTATAAAGCGTGTAGGGGCTGCGCTGAGAGTTCGCATAATTGGCTTTGAGCATCACCACCTGAGACCTGCTGTGGAGAATTCTCAAACAGATTGAAGCGTACCACTAACTCTACTATCTCTGTTCGCTACTACTGCCACTTACTATATATATATTTATATAGTATATTACAGGGCATTTCGTATCAGGAAGACGTAATGTACTGTTATATACATGGTAGCATTAATCTACTGCCTTATAACTATCTTATATAATATATATATATATATATATATATATATATAAATATATATATATATATATATATATATATGTACATACATATATATATTTGCCAGTATAGTATATAAATATATAGAAACTGCCTGCAAAACTTCGTCACACTAAGATAAATATATATATATATATATATATATATACCACTAAGTATATATATATATGCTTAGTGGTATAAGTAGTGAAACGGTATTCGGTCGTCTAACAAGTAAGTATAAGAGCTACCCGCAAACTCTGTCGGCAAACAAAACTCGTAAATAACACAAGAGAGAGGTTGGTAGTAGGGGGTGTTCTGTAGTTTTCTGTAGTCTACCGTTCACAGCTTTACTAAAAGTTATTTTTCGTATTATCTAGCCGACTACGTATACATCTCAATGGGTAAATGTCCCTCTACCTTTTATTGTTACTCATTGTCGTGGCATAACTTACGATACGCTTTATTAGATTCGCTCAATATATACAAATATTATAGGAAACACTAAAAGTATGTATATATATATACATAGTTTTTTTGAATTGTTGGTTGGGCATAATCGATTTTCATAGTTACTATGGGCGGTTTGTGTACATGTTTTCAGGAACGGATTTTCATTATCACACTTTAAGAAAATAATAAATCAGTGTTATTATTGTCAGTAATTGGACAGAAGCGAAAAATATTTTGAGAGGTTTATTTGCCATGGAAAAAAAATAGTTTACGTAAAAAAACGTACTTAAAAAATTTTTCAGGATTTTTGGCATGAAAAATTAAAAAAAAAATTATTATGCAGACATTAAAAGTTTTAAATTTTTTAAAAAATTTTTAGATAAAAAAAAAGGGATTTTTCCATCACAAAAAAAATTATTTTAGCAATAGAAGACTAGCTCAAGTCAAGTAATTTTTTTCAGAATTAAGAAATTTTTCGACGTAAAAAATTTTTTGAGATAAAAAAATCTGGACTAATCACTCGTCCATTAAAAAATATTAATATATGTCAGAAAATAAAGTGAAACTATGTAATTTGTTATATACATACTTAGTATTGTTATATAAGTGATAAGACTCAATAACTAAAGTCGCCATGTTAAAAAGCTATTACTGGGCGTGCAGGAATAGCCTTGATAAATAAAACTAAAAAAAAACGATAGCATCGATAATACAATTAAGATGGAACAAGATTAGGGTGCTAGTAAGACAATAAAACAATTCCTGTAACATAACTGCTAAGGAAAATAGAGATTTTACCGAATTTATAGCGTACCATCTTATCATTTCTTATTATCTCTTCGATGAGTTGACTAGATATTATATTTTATTTATACTCCTTTTACTTTATTGGCAATCTCGAGTTGTAAAAAAAAGCTAAAAGTTATATATATGTATATATAATATTATATTCCAAGTTGATTTAGCTAAGATATGAGCTAGTATTCGTAGGGTATGTATGCTGTAGGATGTACATATGTACACAGTCTTTTGTTATTTATGAGGAAACACGATAATAGCACGTATGATGGGACTCTGAAGCTGGATGGTGAGGGCAATCTTTATTGTGTTGCCTTGGCAACCAGTGGAGGAGGAATTTATACGGGTGAGGGTAGTCAGGGCGGTACACGCCGCCTGCCATGTTGGTCTTCAGCCAGCTATCGATAATAGCGCAGATAAAAAGTTTTCTTTGTTTTTATTTTGTTTTTTTATTAGCTATTATATAAAAATAAATTAAATTTTATTTCACGGATTATTTGTTTCAAAATTTTATTCTGGGGTTAAATGGGTCATCGTTAATTTTTTCTTTGTAATTTAATTATTTGTGGATTCATATTTAGACTAAAAAAAGTTTTATTTATAAACAATCAGGTTGGAGTCCTACTCTCAGAAAATTAAGTAATTGTGTTTATTATGTTAATTTTTGATTCCAATCATCTAGAATGATTAGAACGTTTTGCAATGAAAAACTAGTTAGTGTTATAATTTTTATTAATAGAATTAATAATTATCGGATGATAACTTCTGCAATAAATTTCGTAACATTTACTATCAGGATGGTAATGTTTACTATCAGTATTATAACAGTTACTATCAGGATGGTAACAGTTACTTCCAGGATGGTAATTTTTACTATCAGGATGATAACAGTTACTTCCAGGATGGTAATTTTTACTATCAGGATGATAACAGTTACTATCAGGATGGTAATATTTACTATCAGGATGATAACAGTTCCTATCAGAATGGCACTCTCTATACATGAATTAGTGAAATAAGTGAATATTCACTAATTCATGTTTACAGAGTAATATTGACTATCAGGATGATAACAGTTACTATCAAGATGATAATATTTACTATCAGGATGATAATATTTTCTTCTACAATAAATTTCATAACAGTTACTATCAGGATGGTAAGAATTATAATTTCTGATGGTAACTATTACCATCTGGATTATAAATATAACTATTTAGAATAATTATAATAATGAACTCTAGTTAACATACAGGATTGTAACAATTATTATAAGTATGGTGAATATTACAATCTAGATGATTTATACAATCATCTAGATAATGTTTACTACTATCTGATTGATGGTAGAAATTTTTACCATAACTAGATAGTAACTCCTATTATTTAGTTTTCTGAGTGTTGACTAAAATTTTTTTTTCTTTTACAATCATGGCCTATTATAACATGGAGTAAATTTTTTTGAGTTTTCAAAAAAAAACTATTTTCTAATAAAAATAGTAAATTACCGTACTGACCAACTGACTCCATTTTTTTTTACGAACGAAATACTGTCATACTTTTCCCTGGGTCTAAAACTGGGCCACTTATAAAAACCTCGACATCCCTTTTGCTTTTCTGGACCAATCAAAAATTTAAAATTATTTCAAATTAATCCATGGCTACCATACATAAAATTTATTTAACTACTTTTATTTACTTACTTCTTATCAAATATTTACTGTCAGATACCCATAGATACCAGTAGTGTATACAAGCAGGTTTTAGATGAGATTAAAAAATTTATTTAGTTACAGTTAAGCTTTGTTAAAAATAAATAACAAGTTTATTGTAAAAAGAAAACACCGCTGGATGTTTATCCTTCTAACTATTTACGATAATACCTTTTCCAACGTCCTTGACACAATATTTTGACGTTTAAACATGATTCGATACACTAGTGACTATGCACTTAGCAACTTAGCATTAGCATCATCTTTAGCTTAATGGTTCTTAGTAAGAAAGTATCTTACAGGGCGTAAAGGAACCTAACTATCCTATATATAGGATACTTAACTACATAATACAACAGTATATAACTGTATATGGGTATATTTTTGGTGAAAAAAAAAGGCTTGTTGGCTACTTCCTTCTATTATGCAGACAGAATAGTGTTAAAACTAATGGTTTCAAGTGATAGAAAAGATTATTGTTGGCAATCATTTATTATAATTCGGAAGCCGGGCGACTTCGGGTGGACCTATAGGACAAAGACTCATTCTAAGCGCTGGCATAGGGTGACAAAAGGGTTCAGACATCTCTACAGGAAATTATTTATGTGACAATAATTTTTAATGCTACGAAATGGACATGATGGGTTTTTGGAAGGGTTATTTTAACATTTTCGGACCATTTAAAATTTCAATGGAATATTTATTTTTTTTGCTAACGGGTTTAGTTGAGAAGAGGCGGGGCAAGATGAAACGGGTGTACAAAATTATCATCTGAAAATTATGAAGAGTGAAAGTTTTTAAAGTTGGGTATATGAGACAATAACCACTATTTTTTTTTTTTTTTTCAATTATTGCTTTGGGGGCATGAGAGCACGTATTTATGCGCCTTATCGGCGCTTGGAAACCATAAGGATAAATAATTTTTTTTTGCTAATCTGCACTTGTCTAGAATAAAAAAAAAGGATTTTGAAATTTTATCATTTTTTAGGTTCAAAGGATAGATACCGGGAACCATAAGAGGGTAAAATTTTTTTTCTGATAATTGATGGATTTTTTATTTAAAAGAATCGAAATGAAAAAAAAATACACGCGCTCCTGGTTCCTGGGATAGGTACCGAGAACTATAAGGGCGTAGATAAAATTCAAAATTTCAATTTTTCCGTTTTCAAACTTCTAGAAAAAAGAGCATCGATTAATCACACGCAAATTTTTTACGCGCCCTTATTGTACCCGAAATTTATAGCAGGAACCATAAGGTCGTATAAAAAATTCAAAATTTGTATTTTTTCGTTTTCAAACTTCTAGATGAAAACTATATCGATTAATCATGAAAATACTCTTTTTACGCGCTTAAGGTCTCACGGATAGATACCAGGAACCATAAAAGCGTAAAAAAAATTTTTTTCTTTGATAATCGAGTTTTCGTTTAAAAGTATCAAAGTGAAATAAAAATTTATGCGCCCTTGTGGTTTCCGGGAACTATAAGGGCGTGAAAAAAATCTAAAATTTGTATTTATCTGTTTTCAAACTTCTAGGAGAAAAGTACATCGATTAATCATGAGCAAATCTTTACACGCCTTTACAGTACCCGATATTTATAACAGGAACTATAAGGTCGTATAAAAAAATTCAAAATTTGTATTTTTTCATCTTTAAAATTCTAGACAAAAAATATACCGATCAGTTCTAAAAAAAACTTTTTATAAGTCCTTATATACTTTTTCAATAGTAACATTTCCTAAAATACGTCCTTACAGCATTTGCTACGTGATATTTCTCATTTACTTTTATGTTCATATTTATATTTGCTCACATGCAATAATAATTATTGTGATACAATTGAGTCATAATTTTTATATTCAAAAATGATAGTTTTGTTTTTCATCCCTTTGTCATCAAATCATTATAAAAATTTTCAAAAGTGATCGCTTCAGAAAAAACACTTTATGGACATGTGAAAAAAAATTTCCAAAAATTCCATTTAATTTTTATTTACAGAACTTAATACTTTTTAAAACTAAAAACTTAGACATGATTTTTATTTTCTGTTAATTTGGGTAATTTGTTAAAACGAAACGGAAGTAAAAGCTATTGTGCAAAGACTCGGTCAAGGCTTCTAAGCAATAGTATATAAGTAAAACGACAATGTGAAAAATGTATATCAAAGCTTGTTGTGATTTTTAAAAAAATCTCCAATGGGGTGCATTAGTAGAACTGGCGTGACACGTGCCGCTACAGCGGGGGGTGGAAACCTTGTACTAAATATTTTGGAAATATTGACCGACTGGCCTACTAAGTCCACTGCACAGCCGATAGAAATTTATATAGAAAAAAAAAGGAAAAGAAAAAGATTTACACAAGTGTTCGCTTAAATTGTCTAGTAAACTCAAGGGCAATTTTTCTCTTCCCTTTCTTTTTTCTTATGATCTCGATGGCTTTCCGAAACGGTTTAAGTTAACAATCGGAGAGTTTTTGTGTCTATCCAAACGTCGTCATAGTCAAGGTGCCATTTCCGTTAAGATGGCCGGGAGGAAATTTAGCTTGTAAGTTATAACTTGTATTTGTATGTCAATTTGAGCTCAAAAGCGAAAGATGAGAATGAAAATTAGCTCCTGGAATAAGGCCCTTGACAGACATCTTGGTTGTTATTGTGTTTGTTTAAGGAAAAGGGCATGTCCTCATCTATTTTAAACACAGTTCGCTTGTAAATTCTCGTTTCACCACTTTCCAATTTTATGATCTTGTTTTTGCTTATGCTTATGCTCTTTCAGTCATATTTAATAAAATTAGGTTAGGTATACGAGTTTTGAACACTTTCTCAAATTTTTCAAGGTTATGTAACGTCTTTATTTATTTTAGAGGGCACTGGCCTCTATTTCGGGTTGGGTAACTTCATTTATTCTTTATATTGAAGAGCAAAGGAAGAGATTATTCGTAGTAAGAGAATTTGAAAATTACTAGGGTGTGGGGATAGGGTTAGAAAATTTGAGAAATGGACGAGGATCAAATCTGAAGTAAATGCGGAACGGGTGATTTTTTATTTATTTAATTTCCTTGGAAAAAATTCACTCCGAAGGGAGCAATTTTAATATCAAAACTGCGATCAGATGGAGATTAAAATAAAATTGACGTTACCCAAAAATTACTCCGCTGAAAAAAAACTTCTTATTTACTATGTATGCGGAATAATTTCTGTAAAAAACCCGAAACTTCTAGTGTACTGTAAAAGATCAGGAGCGAATTTGCAGTGATTACGGATTTTATTTAAATCATAATTCACTCCGTCACTCGGAATTTCGGAGTTAAAAAAAATCACTCCGCATACGAAGTAAATAGGGAGTTTGTTTTTTCAGCGGAGTCATTTCGGAGTGACATGAATTTTCTTTAAAATTCGCTTTGACTCTGATTCGAAGTTTTAATATTAAAATAAACTTCTTTCCCCCATGAAAAAAATTTATAAAAAAAATATATTTTTCATATAAATAAAATGTATTAAAAATACATAAAAATATATAAGTATATATAAAATATGTATAAAAAATATATTTTAAATAGCTAACTTTTGGCCGATTTTCATATATATTTTAAATGTATTTTAAATACGTTAAAAATATATCTCAGAATATATAAAAAAAACATATATAAGAATATAAAAATAATATATTAACAATATATTTCAAATATATAGAAAATGTATTTTTATTTTAACCAACAACCTCGGAAAAAATATATAAAATATATATAAAAAATATATTTTTTATATTTCCATAATTATATTTTTTATTGACTGGATATATAAAATATATACGAAAATCGGCCAAAAGTAAGCTATTTAAAATATATTTTTTATACATGTTTATATATTTTTTTAATATGAAAAATATATTTTTTTTATAAATTTTTTTCATGGGGATTTAGGAGTGAATTTCATTATAGGGATTAAATAAATAAACAGCCGTCTGCTCCATATTCAATCCGGATTTAATCCACGTTCACTCTGAAAATTTTATACAGTATGGAGTAAATTCGGATTGAAATAAAATTCAATTTACTCCTGATTTTTGACAGTGTATGTTATATTTACGTAAAAATTCATAAAATATTCAAAAAAAAAAAAAAAAAAACACTAATATCCTTGACAAACGATGAAATACTTCAGTAGACGGACTGTTTAAACATTTGAATAAGTAAATTCTTATGAAAATTTTTTATCAAAATTAATCGAAAATTAGCATCAGAAATTTGACACTTTTAAAAAAAAAACTAAAATATTGTCGATGAAATTTATCGAAGATATTTTTCATCCAATTAATGGGGGTAATTTATTGGTCGAGTTTACTCTAGTTCGAATTGAATTTTTGAATTATTCTAAAAATCTTAATTAGTCGTAAGTTTTCGAATTTGTAAAATTTCAAATTCATCCCGAAAGAGAGTTACATATTTTTATTATTTATAAAAATCGTGGGGTGACATACAAGGAGTAAAAATTCGCAGATTAAATGATAGCCCAAAAAGAATCCAAATCATCCTGCTGGAAAAAAATTCATTTATTTCATCCGCGAAGTGATTTTTGGAAAACCGAAATTACGCGCCGTATCAATATTTTGAATTTAAAACATCATTTTGTCTATCACAGCATCAAAAATTTTTCGGCTTTCAATTTCACTCAGTAAAATTTATAAAAATTTCAAAATAAACAAAAAAAAAAATCCTGTACTAATTTAAATTTTGAAAAAAAAAAAATAATTTTTTTTTCAGTAGTAATTTATTTTTGCGTCATGATGGACCATAAATACAACATCATAAGGAATTTAGTAAAAGTTAAGACCTTGAAGAGCAGTAGCTAAAATAATAAAATTTTGGTGGACACCTGAAGGTCGAATATTTAAAGATGAAGTATGAGGATCCAGTGAACAGACATAACTGATGAAATGTAGCGGGATGGATATGAGACAAGACTAAAATTAACTTGAGAAAAAATGAATAAGAAAATTTACGATAATGGAGGATAGGAAACTATGGTTTGTCAGACTCCAGCTCAGCTACTGGGCTTGGAAAATCTTTTAAATGATTTACAGTCTTCTTTATACTCACTCAAAAAATGACGACAGGGCAATAACACCGACATAAACTGTTTAAACTGACTAGAGTTGAGAAGTTTATAAGGCATAACCTAGTCTATAGCTAAGGTTAAAAATTTAGTCATGTGTATATACCAAACGCATAAGGAACTTCCATAAAATAATAAACCCGCTATTAGGGTTTTAAACCCATAACGACCGTACAATTTTTTAGCTTTAATTTTTTTAACACCGGCAACTCGACTAGACTCGAAACTCAACGGAAAATACTTAGGACTTATCAAAAAATACACCAACAAGTAGCGGCAACGGAGCTTTTATGGTTCCGCAACACACCTTAGTATAAAAAAAAAATTTTTTACGCTCGTAGTTATTTATTATTAGTCACTGTAACGAATTTTCTAAAAAAATAAATAATTTTATTTACAAAAAAAATTCTATTCTGTAATTAAAAAATTTTTTTTTATTTATTTAACAAATTAATTTAATGGTTTTTAATCTGAGAAAAAATTTAAACTTAGTGATAAAATATAATATAATATAAAAGTAAATAAAGAACCTTGTAAAAAACTTACTGGCTAAGATAATTTATTATGTGGCGGAAAAATTTACGATGGACAATATTGGATCAAATGAATCAAGTCTCGCTTGATGGAATTAAAGCTGCTTCAGCGTATATAAAAGATGTATATTTTTTTTTTACTCCATATATACGTAGAGGTTTATATTATTAAAACTTTAGAAAAAATTTATCTTGGGTCGTTAATTATAAGACAGAAAAAAAATTGAGTTTTTAAAATTTTAAATGGAAATTTCAAATTTTATGAGTTCACAGGGTGGGGGGTAAATGATAAAATAAAGTTTTATAAGAGAAAAATGGGCAGGTAAATTTTATGAAAATTCTATGGGGTATTTTGGGGACGGTTTGATGATTTTTAAAATTGAAATTTTATTTGGATAATTAAATAGAAATTTTGACGATTATTTTTTTTTTATTAACATTTTTAGTGTATAAAAAAGTAAGGGATGAAAATATTTTTAATAAAATTAAAATTCGCGACTAAAAAAATTTTTTTTAAGGAAAAATTACAAAAAATAAATTTTTGAAATTTTTAGTTGAAGCTTTTGTGGGCTTGGGTAAAAATTTTTTTTTATTAATTTGTTGATAATTTTCAAAATTTGTCATATGAACTCTAGGCCTAAAGCCAAAAAAATTTTTCGAGGTAATTTATAAAAAAAAAAAAATTATTTTTGAATTTTATGTTTCAAAGGCGCGCATTTTCCTCTTGAATTTTTTTTTACAATGAGGCAATTTTGATTTTAATCACTTATTTAATGATAGTATAAATTACAAAAAGTGGAAAAAAAAATAATAATAAGCAAATTTGTTTTATGACACAAATTTATTTGAAAAAATTCAATTTTAAAATGCATCAAAATTACTCTGCTATTCCAGTTTAAATGAAAAATTTATTATTTTAAAATACTCTATTTAAAATTTGAAAATTTATTTAGCCATAAATACGTTGCATAACTAAATTAGTTATGGATTTCTTGAGGAAATTAAAAACGTCAAAATTTCATTGTTACTAAGTGACTTCATAAAGACACATAATAGATTTATAAATCCATAGTTAAAACGAGAGCACAACATTATTTGTCCATGGTAAGTTAGGACGAAGTAATATTTATGATTATGAATGCAAAGAGTAAAATTTGAAACTATTATTTACGCAATAAATACATTGCGTAAGTTGTATTTTGTGGAGCCATATAATCTTTAACTTACAACTAAATATTTTTCTATTATTGTAGAAAATTTTACGTTTAGTTTCTTACGCTACTAAGCTAACGTGAACTGTTACGGTAACGAATACAAATATTACGGGTAATTGTAACCTGAAGCATCCCTCAACTCAAAAATATTTCCTTTTATTTTTTTTTTTTCGCTCATCTTTACCTACTACTCTATGGTGTATAATAAACCAAAATAAAACCATCAAAAGATTTACAGCGACGAATTGCCCACAGATCCTTAAGGATGTGAATACAGGCCTCTAGATGACCATGCCGACGTATTCGACACGACCTCATCGTTCAAAATTGTTTTCACTAAAATCTACAATTGTATCGGCATAATTTATTTTCAGATACATATATTTTTTTTAAAAAATTTATTACAGAGCCGAGGGCAAGACGGTACTCTAAAGAATTTTATTAGTTTATTTTCAAGTTAACTGGAATATTTTAAATGAGTTTTGCGTAACTTATTTAATGGGTTTCAAAAGGTTGAGAAAAAGGGAGAATGGTCACTTTTGAAGAATAAGAAAATTAATTTTTTGCGATCTTTATTTATTGGGACTAAATGGGTAGTTAAGGAATATGGTTGAAATAAGCTGGACTTAAATTTTTTCATTTTTGACTGAAATTTTTGTGGAAATTATTTGTATCGTTAAGAGAATTAAAAAGGAAAATTTTGTTACAGTTATAATCTATGATAAAATTAGTTGATGTTATTAAATTTGGTATCATTGAAAATTTCTTGACTTGAATTTGTGCCTTTTGAAGTTTAAACTCTTTTTTATTGCCAAGTATCGAGATAAATAAATTTATTTATATCATTCGAAATACATTTAAATTACGCGGGAAAAAGACGATCGTATTTATTTTCTTTAAATAAATTAATATCTTAATTATTCTATCACTGAAAATACCTCAATGTCACTGAATATATATCTATTATCTATATTATTAAGAGAGAATAAGAAAAATTTAGTCCATGGCATGTCTCTGTGATAATAAAAATTAAACAAATTTAATTTGGTATCAATGAAAAAGTTTTGACTTTAATTTGTGCCTTTTCATAGTTTCAGATGTTTTTATGCAACAGTCAGTTCAATGTCTTAAGTTTTATAAATAATTATGAATATATAAATAAATTTCGCGCCAAAAGATGTCGACATGATTTTATAAAATTACTGACATAAAAATTTTTAAATATTTTGAGATTAGATACTGAATTTTTTTGTATCAACGAAAGACATCAGCCCTTTGGTAAACCCTCAAAATTTAATAAGTTTTTTGTATCTTTCATCGTAGTTGAGATATTTTAGAGAAAAAATATATTAGACGACTATAATAAAAAAAATTTGACCGTGTGTAGATTTTTTTTAAGAACCCCATGATTATACACTTATCGAAATCAATAAGTTTGCGAATTAATGACAAGATTTGTCTTATTAAACTTTAATTGTAATAAAAATAAATAAACTATCTGAGAGTAAATTGGTCAGACTTTAATAAACAAATAAATTTAAATCATATAATTTTTTTTGTACGAAATATGTAATGAATTCTCTTTTGATAAATTGAAAAATCCACAGAAATAAAATTTAAAAAATTATTTTTTATGGGTTCCAGTTGCCCGGTCAATAAATCTGTACTGATAAATCAATTAGCCTCAAAAAAATATAAAAATAAAACTAATATTTCTATTTACGATTTTTTGAACGCAGCTATTATGAAATACGTGACCCCTCTTCCTCCTCACGACAATCTTTCTATAACATAAATTCCATCCCCTCTACTCATGAGTATGAAGACTATTTAAGGGTTGAAAGATATATTTTTCTCTGATTTCCAAATCATGGGGCAAATCAAAAAATATAAAAACTGAAAAATCCATGGATATTTTCTTAGTATAAAAAATCTATTTAAAGTAAAAAACAGCTGTGGGTATGGACTATCGAGTCGTAAGTAAAATTAAAAGAAAAAGAAAGAGATAATTTATGATTCGATGACAAAAGTATCTGAATACACATGTACCCAATATTTTAGAATCGTCACGGTGGATGCTGTGTTGTGTATTATATCGTCACAGGATTGTTTGAGTATTATGTAGTAGTCGAGAAGATACAAAAATAGCTGCGTAGCAAATATTGAGCAAGGTCAAATATTTGTGCGCATTTAAGTGGTTTACCTCTGTTGGCCAGATTTGTGGTAGACCTCTAACAGTTGTTGTTAAAACACAAAATGTACTTGTGTGCTTTTAAACTTTTTTTAATCTTCTGTGTTTCCGGGTTTTACATAAGCCAATGTTCATGGGTAAATTTGAAAATTTACTATATCTGACCTTTTATATGCTTTAAAAGTTTGTAAAAATTTTTTATCGAAGTTTCTCAAATTATTGATTTCACTTATAAAAGAGACTCGGTTCTGATACTTTTTTTTACCTTCCCGCTAAGAAAATTGAATAAAATTCAGGAAGTTGTTGCCCGTGTAAAAAAAGTTCGATCCAAAAAGATTCCAAGAAAGTTTCGCATGTGGAACTTCTAAAAATGAGACAGATTAGAACTTCGAATGGTACTTTTTTGGAACCTTAGTAATTTTGATGGAAAAAAATTTTTATCAGCAAATTTAGAGTTAAAAAAGGACGTTCTTGAAATTTTTTATGGGACATTCCAAAGAAGTTCTAGAATCACCAGTTTTGACCTATTTTTGGAGCTAAGAAAGAAGTTCCAAAAACACCACATTTGACTTTTTTATGGACTGAAAAAAAAAAAAAAAACGTTTCAAAAACATTCCAAAACCACTACTTTTGTAGAGTAAAGACGTTTTAGAAACATGCTGAAACAGTTCAAAAATCACTACTTTTGAATTTTTTATAGAACGAAAATAAACGTCCATAAAAAATTCCAAAAAAGTTTGAAGAACGTCCTTATTTTACTCTAAATTTGCTCATAAATACTTTTTTTATTCCATCAAATTACTAAGGTTTCAAAAAAGTTCCATACAAAATTCTAATTTGTCTCATGCTTAGAAGTTCTACATGTGGAACTTTTTTGGAATCTTTTTGGAACCAATTTTTCTTACACGGGAAATGAAATTTCAGTCCAATTCCCAAAAACCAAATTTCTATCAGATGTTGACGTTTTGAGGTTCAAATTCTGACTAATTTTAAGATGATGTCCTAGTGTAAGTGTATGTATGTGTGTATGTACGTACGTATGTAAATATCTGAAACTTTTGGACGGATGAACCGATTTCGATCGTTAAGGTGTTATTGGAAGCGGCTTATCAATATTTGAAAGCTGTAAAAAATTGAGCTTGATCGGTAGGGCTCGTTCGGAGATATTCCAAACATAAAATTTTTTCAAAAATGCTGTTCGCCCGGGTCAAAAAAAAATCTTAAATTTGACTTGATTTAACTTAATTTCCTTTGAAGTCGTCGATATGCCGACAACTGTAGTCCACATTTTAACTTTTTAAACTTTTTTTGACTTAATATTGACTTTTTTTAACTTTTTTGCCTTAGATTAGACTTTTTTTGACTTAAATTGTTTAGTTTCCTTCAATTTAACTTTTTTTGGCTTAAATTATTTCATTGCCCTAAATTTGACTACTTTTGTCTTAAAAAAACAACTGGTTATCGATTCGAAATCTAGTTCTATATTTGACTTAATTTTAAATTAAAAATTAAGTCAAATCGAATGTGGTTTTTATACTTATTTATTAATTAAACTAATCTAAAATTAAAACTCAATTTTAATTATAGCAAATTTTTTAAAAATTATTTCTGATTAAATTAAAATTACTATTAAAAAAATTTTTATTGCAATGATTTGTTTTTATTCTGTTCCTGAAAAATTTGTATAAGCTCTTGTTTACAATATCATTCATTTTCATATTGATTAACCAATTCTGAAATAAACGTTTTATTACCTGTATTAATATAAAAACATACCGATAGTAAATTTTCGACAGGAATCGCAAATACATTTTCAGTTACAATGAATTCATATAAGTATGATAGTTGGAGAAGTCTGACAGGCTCTTTGAAAGTTTTTGTTTGCAGAAGAGTTATTATTGCAAAATGATGGCCAAGGCACTTAAAATTACTAATTTTTTGACAATCGCATATTTATTAAATTTTTCGTTGTAACTGTCTAATTTTGTTTTATTCTGACTTTAATGTAACTTTTTTTGTCTTAAATCTGAATAAACTATATTTCAATTGAATCAATTTTGACTTGAATGAAACTTTTTTTAACTTAAATTTAAGTAAAATTATTTAAATCGACGAAATTCTGACTTGAATGTGACTTTTTTTGTCTTAAATCTAAAGGAAATACAGTCAAACTGAACTAGTTTTGATCTACACGTGACTTATTTTGTCTTAAATCGATCCTAACTAAGCCACAAAAAAGTAAAATCTAAGTCAAATGTTATGGAGATTTTACAGACTAAAAAAATTAAATTAATTGAAATTTGAAGGATTTTAACTTAAATTTTAAGTCATAATTAAGATTTTTTTTCGACCCGGGTCTGCATGGATAAGTTTTGATGTGCTCAGTGGATTGATTCCAAAATCTAATCAGCTCTAAAACTTTATAAGCCGCGTCGAATGCCACTTCAATCGTCTCAATCCGTCCGTCAAAATAAATTTGTTTTCACAACACCGAGTCCTGAGTCTGTATTTTCTCTGTCTTCGTTAAAATTCGTCTCTTACTATGATTTTTGTACAATTTCGAGTTTTTCAAAATTTTTTTCCGGAATTTTTTCAGTGGACTCAATGCATCGTCGACTATACAAATAACTTATTCGGTGTCTTCTTCGCAATGTTTAAAAATTTTTTTTTTACTTTTCTTAGGATGTGGTCCGTTTTGTCCGCCAGAAAAAAAATTTTTCTACCGCGATTGGAAATTTGGTCGAATTCTTCGAATGTAAGGCATAAAAAAGAAGTGGTCGCATTTTTCCCGCCCTTCCACCATATCTTATCTTTCTCAGATTTGAACTTGTTAATAACCAAGTAATTTTGTCCAAAATTGAAGAATACTTTTAACAGTGTAAGTAATAAATTTAAACAGTGTTACGACCAATCAATATTTAATATAGTATACACAAAATATATATTCTCACAGTTTATAAGTTATGCTTGAATAATTTCTATTGATGAACACAATCACAAATCGATATCGTCTATATCTTATCCATAATATTAGTCATGGAAAATAATTTATTTCCAATCACACACCAAAAGCTCCCAAGCAATCAAATCGATGTTATTCCTTGTGATATACATACATAAGTTTATGATGTTTATATGATATAGTGAAATTAAAGTGATATGATGGAAACATTGAGAGGGTGAAAATATTTATACCGATTGATATAAAGCCCAGAGCATATCACAACAGTCAGTAGTAATTCTATTTATATAATAACAGGGTGATTCGATATGGAGTTGCGTTTATGAGGGAAATATTGCCGTGTAGGAGATCGAACGACCGATTAATTTAATAGGGATGTGCGTGTGTATTAAATTGATTTGAAATACTCACAGGTTTTATTGTCATCGATTACAATCTAGTCATTGCATTTTCAAATATTTTTTTCCCATCGGCTAGAAAAATTTTTCACCATAATTTTGTTAGATAAATTTATTATTTTAACTTAACTGATGACAACTTTATTTATTGCTTCTTAAATTATATTTTTTAAGTGTTGAGAAAATATAATAAAAGATTCACAAAAGGGTTGAAAAATTTTTCTGAAGAATAGAAACTTTAGAGTTTTTTAGAAAATATTTTTAACGCGAAATTGTTTCGCAGGTAAAAAAATACTGGGAGTATTTTATTGTTTGACAGCTACAAGACTTCTGTACTTTAAATATTTACAAGTTAGGAAAAAAAAATGATTATTTCAAAGATGAGTAAGACTTCAACATAACGTAAGTTAGGGCTGGGTAAAATGGGGAGCTGAAAATTTTTTAATATTTCTTAGAAAAACTACACAAAGTCGGAAAATTGACCCCTGTTATAATGGATTTATTTTTACTGTTAAAAATAGTTTTCTAAATTTATTAATTTTTCGTTTTTTTTATAATTTTTTAAGATACATAATTTAGGAATTCCGATCCAAGCCGAAAAACAGAAGCTTTAGTATCTTCTAGAAAAATGTTAGCACACAGAAGTGAAGGAAAAAATTTTTTCTCTCAGCAACGAGCTCTAAGTCTAGATTTTCGATCGAATTTCTACAGAATTTCTTAAGCGACGATCCCGACCAAAATTAAGTCAACCGTTAGATGTTTGGAAGTCTTGGGAGTATCAGACGAGTCTTTTGGAAGAAGACTAGCATACAGAAGCGAATGAAAAAAATTTCTTGTCTTCGTGCTCAAAAAACTGTTAAGACACAGCAGAACATACATTTCACTGAAAAAAAAAATAATTTCTTCCGATGATATCTTTGGAACGAAGCTCCAATATCTTTTTGAAATAGTGAATCGATTTTCACGTTCAAGGTGACATTCAACGCAGTTTTTAAATCACAAATGTTCAAAAGAACATCGTCATCAATTAGTTTAACAATTTAGATTTTATCGAAAAAAAAAAAAAACACTTTTTCGCAATTCTTTCGACTTCTTTCGGTTTCTGTTATACGAATGAACCGATTTTGATGGTTGAGGTGACATTTGACGCGGCTTATAAAGTTTTAGAGCTAATTAGATTTTGGATTTAATCCATCGAGTACATTACAGGTTATTAAAAAAAAACAGTTTTGAAAAAATTTTAATTTCGAAATATTTCCGAATGTACTGTACCGATTATGTTCAATTTTCCAAAAATTGTTGGAATTAATGAGCCGCTTTGAGCGCGACCTCAAAAAGCCAAGTCGGTTGATCTTGAAATTAGTCAGAATAACTTCTTACTCGGAGAAAAAAATTAAGTAATTTTTACTAAATTTGAAAAAAAAAGTTACAGTCTGAGAAGTAATCTCGAAACGTTAAAAAAAATCAAAACTTGTACAAAACTCAAAGTAAAAATTACAACATATTATTTAGAATAATAATTTCTGTTGATTATAAAAATTAATGCATTTAAAATAAAATTTACTAGCGACAAATAAAAATTATAATGTACCAATAATTTTTACTATTGTACTTAGTAAATATTAGTTAACGCGCTTTGTGAAAGATGGATTCTGGTGAGTAATTTTTACAATCCAGATAGTAATTTTTACAATCTCAAATAGTAATTTTATCTCCCGGAGTAGCAATTTGTCTTACCGACATTCTAAAATGTACAGTACCTACGTAAAATTGCATTGGAGATGTAATATTTATCAACTACGAAACAAAAATTGCGACTAATGTACTAACTTTTAATAATTCTAATAACAATTTATACTTTTTGTAAGATTTAACTATTTTTATATGAATAAGTAAATAGTTATTTTTTCCAAGCGAAAATTTAACGAAGCTTTATTGTAATTATTATGATAAGTGAAAATTACAATCTAGAAAGTAATAATTTAAATAAAATATTAATTTTTAACAAATCATCGTAATTTTTTTTATGGATTGTTATTTTTTATTTGAGATAGAAAATTTTTCAATGTGATTGTAATTATTATTTATTTTTGACCTGCATTTTTCTCCGTGATAGAACCTCAAAACATCAAGATCTGTTAGAAATTCGATTTTCGAAAATCGGACCGAAACCAATAACTTCCTTTTTTGAAAATTTTCAATTTTCATGGCGGGAAGTTAAAAAACAGAAGCTAAAATAATTTGAATAAATAATAAATAAAACTAATTGACATATTAAAAATGATAAAGAGGATAAATTGTAAGTTGTTAATATATATAAGAGCAGACTGGCAGTATGTTGGATAGACAAACGTCACAGGGGTTCTTATCGGTTATTGAAAGATGAGCACACCAAAAAACGTAACCGTGGGCGGTCTGTTACTGTTGACTGCTGTGTTCCACGCTTTCACTAAATATAATCTCTTAAAATTTAAGCATTTAGCTTCAGACTTTTCTTATTCTTTCCCTTGTTCCAGTAAGTTGTGACTTTTCAATTAGCCACAGACTCGCCTTCACCTAAATATTGTGCTTCCTGTCATGCTTCACTACTGCTAATACTCTCACTACTGCTTAAATTATCTTCTATACACCTTTTACTATTTCTTTATTTATTGTTACTTATGTCCACTTTACACTTAAATATTTTACTCTGCTATAACCAAATCTAATGCTTCATTTTTTGACACTTTTTTTTTACACCAACAAAAATTGTGTTTTTTTTTTTTAATTTGATGCCCTGCTCACTATTTGCTCAGGTTGAAAATAAATAAATAAAAATATTAACTTTTTTATTGGATCTTATTTTTATCTGCTCAAATAAAAATACATTTTTTTTAGATTATTTTTTTACTTACTAACAATGCAATAGCTTATTTCATATTTATGGTGCTGGTAAATTTAGCGGCTTTCTGTCCTTAGTATATTTTTTTCAGGTAAAGCAAAAATTTGGGTTTTTATTGTTTAGACAAAAATTATATTTTTTAAATTTATGATTTTATAGAAAAAAAAAGCATAACTAAGAAATCCTTGAAAAATTTTCGAGTATAAATAAATAAAAGTTTTTTTTTTAAAAACCATAAAAAACTACATTATTTTAAATGCTCATAACTTTTTAAATTTCAAATTTATCAATTCGTACTATAAGACCTTTTTTGTACAGCATCGAATTATCTACAAAAATGTATTCCATGCTTTTTTGTGTAAAACTGAAATTCTCGTAGATATATATAAATAAATCTAAAATTATATGTCCAAAACCAATACATTTTTAAAAATTTTAAAATGCTCATAACTTCTTAAATTTTCATTTTATCAATTTATATAATGAGCCCTTTTTTGTTTATTATTAAATTTTCTATAAAAAAGTATTCAATAATTTTTTGTCTAAAATGTTGGGAGCAATGACGCATGCACTATACTTTGTAATATAATCTATAATGTGTTAGCCCTTAAGGTTCTAATTATTCTTCTTTGGTATTGTAAGTTAGTTCGCCTCAATAAATGAAGCAGAGTAGACATAAGTCTAATAATCCATAGTAATAATTTCACACCAGTCCCATTGAATCCAACAGGTTATGGGCCCAGGGAGCTGGTGTTAATTTAAAGTTTAAGGTCTAAAGTAAAGTTAATAGTGAAAAAAAAAAAAAAAAAAAAAAAAAAAAAAAAAAAGGTTACAGTTACAGTTAAGTTTATGATAAAACAATAAAATGGCTGAAAGTAGTGCTATATCCAATTCTACGGCTTTCGGTATAGCTAAACTAAACGGAAATAATTATCAGGTTTGGAAGTTTAAGATCGAAAAATTATTAAAGCGTGAAGGCACATGGAAAGCAATCAGTGATCCTAGACCAACAACGGAGACAAATCAAGCAGCAATTAACGAGTGGGATGTGCGCGATGACAAGGCACTCAGTACCATTTGTCTTTTAGTAGAAGATGCACAAATTCCACATATCAGAGGCAAAACCACGGCAAAAGAAGCTTGGGATGCGTTAAAAAATTACCATGAAAAAGCCAGTGGAATTAACAAATTTACTCTTATAGTGGAACTATTGCAACTCGAATTCCAAGACGATGACGATATGGAGAAGCATATCACCAAAATCCAAGAGCTTATAGATAATCTTTCCGCTCTTGGAAATAAAAGCGCTGTGGAATTTGGCCCCTGGATTATCCTTCGAAGTATGCCATCATCCTATCACACATTGATATCGGTTTTAGCTTCAAGGCCAGAAGAGGAATTAAGCATAGACGTCATCAAAGCAACTTTACTCGGTGAATATAAACGGCGTAAGAGTTTAACAACAAACAAAGAACTTGACACGGCTTTACGAGTAAATTCTAATCAAATTGAGTGTTATTTCTGCCACAGTCGCGGACATTTAAAATCACAATGTCTTAAATATCTTGACTGGAAAGCAAGACGAAATAAATATGAAAAAGCGAGAGTTGTTACGGAGAATTTAGCACTTAGTGGTGATGACAGCGACACAGATACCGTACTACACCAAGCATACGTGGCAGGTTCAAATATTTTAAAATTCAATTGGTTTCTGGACTCAGCAGCCAGTAGCCACATGACCAATGATATCAATTTTTTTGAAACAATAGATACCAAATACTCATCAACGGTGCGCGTAGCAAATGGACAGGAGTGTAAAGCATATGGTATCGGCGAAGGAAAAATCGAATGCACCACAAGTAAAGGTGACTCTAGTGCTCTTAGGCTAAACAAAGTGCTATACGTTCCAGACTTTGACTGCAGCTTAATATCAATAGGTTCACTCGATAAACTTGGTTATCAATTGAAAATAAAAAACAACCAGATGATAATATTTGGAAGCAACGGCATCGAAGTAGCTGTTGGGACCTCGACAGGACAAGTTTACAAATTAAAAACTCCGGAATACGCATATGCAGTACTTCCGCAACATCCTGACAATTGTATACACCGATGGCACGCTCGATTTGGTCACCGCGATCCAAAGGTAATAAGACACTTATTAATTCATGATTTGGCCAGAGGCATAAAAATTAATGATTGCCCAATAAAGCAGGTGTGCGAGCATTGTATCAAAGGAAAAATTTCGAGGAAACCATTTCCACAAAGATCAGACACATACACTGATCAACCCTTAGACCTCATCCACACTGACTTGTGTGGTCCTATGCCAGTTGAAACACCGGGAGGTCGCAAGTATATCATGACGTTAATTGACGATTACAGTCGTTATACGTACATTTTTTTATTACGCAAAAAATCTCAAGCAACTCAAGCAATAAAAGATTTCGTCGAATTTACCATCACACAATTCAAGCGGAAACCTAAGGCTTTCAGATCGGATTTGGGAGGAGAATATATCAATTTGGAGTTGCAAGATTTTTTTAAACGCAACGGAATTACTGCTCAACACACTACACCATATACTCCGGAACAAAATGGTGTAGCAGAACGGAAAAATCGATACTTGATCGAAGCAGTCAGAACTATGCTCATAGATTCCGGACTATCAAACAAGTACTGGGGAGAAGCAGCAGTTACTGCAATATACCTTCAAAATCGCCTGCCAGTTAGAGAAAAAGGATCAACGCCTTATGAACTCATACACGGTAAAAAACCTAATGTCCAACACCTTAAAGCATTTGGATGTAAAGCATTCGCCCACATTCCAAAACAAAAAAGAAATAAACTAAATATAAAAGCAAGAGAATGCATCTTCGTAGGTTATTCGCCGGATTCAAAAGGGTATCGACTACTAGAACAATCATCAGGTAAAATTATTACGAGCAGGGACGTCAAATTTATTGAGGAAGCTCGTACTCGAGAGGAAGTTAATAACAGCATTGAATTTCGTTTAAATCATGAGACCAAACAGATAAAAAGCTCTGAAGAAATTGTATATGTACCTTACAATTTTTTAAATGACTCAGAAGCGACAAAACAATCAAATTATGAAATTAAACCTGATGAATTAGAGAAAATACAATCATTTAGCGAAGCAACCAATCTTGAACCATCATCACCAGAAGAATATATAGACGCAGAAGACATTCCTTTAGCAAGTCGATTGAAATCCACCACTCCAAACCTAGAACAAGAAGAATGCACGATAGACGACAATGATGAAGAACCTAAAACATATGAAAAAGCCCTTGCAGGTCCCTACGCTGAAAAATGGAGAAAGGCCATGGCAGAAGAACTGGAATCTCTTGAACAAAATGACACCTGGAATATTGAGCCAATCCCGAAGAACAGACAAGCAATCGGCTGTAAATGGGTTTTCAAAATTAAACGAACTTCCGATGGTTCACAAGACAAATTCAAGGCCAGGTTAGTCGCACAAGGTTTTAGCCAAAAATATGGGGTAGATTATGAAGAAATCTTTGCCCCCGTTGTTAAAGCTACCACAATAAGATCCGTATTATCTATAGCTGGGGAAAGAAATTATTACGTGAACCATTTAGATGTAAAAACAGCTTTCTTGAATGGGAAATTAAAAGAAATCATTTATATGAAGCAGCCACCAGGACACGAAGAAAAAGGGCATGAAGATTTTGGGTGCAGGCTAAACAAAAGCATCTACGGTCTTAAACAATCAGCTAAGGAATGGTACGACACTTTAAATGAAGTATTAACCAAGTACAGATTCACGCGTTGTGAAAATGACCCTTGTTTATACAAACACGGCAACAACACACGATCATATCTAGCAGTACATGTAGACGATATCCTCATTGCAAGTCAATCAAAAACAAGAATAAATGACATTATCAACCTGCTTAATGAAAAATTTAACATTACTAATCTTGGTGAAGTAAAATGTTATCTTGGAGTGGAGATTAATAGAAGCGAAACTGGAGAATTTTTAATCAACCAAAAAAATTATATAAATAAAGTCCTCACACAAGCAAGACTTCAAGATGCAAAACCATCAAACCATCCGATGGATATAAATTACGAAAGGAATCGCTTAGAGTCACCTGAGATTACAAGTGATCACTATAGGAAAATGATAGGTAAATTACTATACATCTCAATTCATTCACGACCAGACATCGCTGCACCAGTTGCCATCTTATCCCAACATATTAAAGGCACTCGACAAATAGACTGGAATGAAGTGCAAAGAGTATGCAGATACCTGAAGGCTACAACAAATTACCAACTTAAATTAAATGATCAGACATGTAAAATAAAAGACCTCATCGGCTATGCAGATGCCAATTGGGCAGAAGACCGGACATCACGGAAATCCAACACCGGTTATTTATTTAAATTATTTGGTGGCACAATTAGTTGGGCAAGCAAAAAACAGTCATGTGTATCAGTTTCATCAACTGAGGCGGAAATCGTAGCCCTGTCAGAAGCATCACGGGAATGTACCTGGATTCGTAAATTATTGGAATTCCTAGATCAAAAACAAACTTCATCAACAATAATCTACGAGGACAATCAAGGGTGCATAAGTAATATTAATTCGGCCGGCCAAAGTCCCCGCAATAAACATATTGATACACAGTACTTTAACACACGTGATCTGGAAAATAAAGAAATTGTTAAGGATACATACTGCCCAACTGAATCCAACCAGGCGGATTTATTGACCAAGGCTTTGGGACCACAAAGGACCTTAACATTAGTGAAGATGATAGGATTCGAAATCGAAGAAATCAATGAATAGCGTCATTGAGGGGAAGTGTTGGGAGCAATGACGCATGCACTATACTTTGTAATATAATCTATAATGTGTTAGCCCTTAAGGTTCTAATTATTCTTCTTTGGTATTGTAAGTTAGTTCGCCTCAATAAATGAAGCAGAGTAGACATAAGTCTAATAATCCATAGTAATAATTTCACACCAGTCCCATTGAATCCAACATAAAACTCAAATTTTAAAAGTTGCGACTGATTTTATGTAAATTTAAATATAAAATCTAATTCATGAGGATACTGCCCAGTTTTGGAATTTTGTGAAGAGCAAGAGGCGCAAAGACTCAAATATACCTAGTACGATGCACTGGAGTGATAAAACTGCCAATACCGGTGATGAGGTAAGCAATTTATTTGCATCATATTTCGAAAGTATATACATTGAGGCACATGACAGCTCGGTGGATCAGCTAAAAAAACTACCTGCTTATTGCGACGCAAATCTACCCCAGTTGGAGGTACGCTATGATGAAGTGCTGAAAGTTATGAAGAATCTTAATGATAAAAAGGTAGCTGGTCCGGACGGAAGACCTAACCTCTTTCTCAAGAATTGTGCAATAGGACTCTGTGAGCCAATCACTCATATTTTACACAAATCCGTTGAAGAAGGAGTCTTTCCACGCGAATGGAAACTATCATACATCTGTCCAATACACAAATCAGGATCCAAGTCCAGTATCACTAACTACCGTCCAGTCTGTATACAATCATCTCTGGCAAAACTCTTCGAAAAACTTATACTCTCACAATTAAAACCAGCATTTAAAAATATTATCTCAACCAGACAACATGGTTTCATAAGTGGTAAATCCACCACAACAAATCTCTACGTGTATACTGATTACATATATACTGCCCTGGAACATGGGTTCAGCGTCCACGCACTGTATGATATTGCAGACAATTTAAGCTCAGAATATCTTTTGTATGCTGACGATATGAAGATATTTCGAAAGATAGTTGCTGAGGATGATATAATAATATTACAGCAAGATCTGGATAAACTCTACCAATGGTGCTTAGAGAATAAATTAAGGTTAAACATCGATAAATGTGCTGTTATGTTGTTCACTAGATCTCATAGTCTCTTCCCAGTTGACTACAATATAAATGGCCAGCTGCTACCTAAACCTCTTGCCATGAAAGACCTAGGTGTGCTGGTTGACACCAAGTTAAACTTCAATGAGCATGTGGACAAAATAGTATCGAAGGCATATAAAACTCTAGGGTATATAATTAGGTCAGGTAATGACTTCAGGGATGAAAGAACACTAATGCTTTTATTTAATACCCTTGTCAGACCGATTTTAGAATATTGCACTGTAATCTGGTCGCCATGCACGACACAAGCTATCGATAAACTAGAAAAAATACAATACAAACTGTGCAAACACCTAGCTAATCGTACATTTATGTCTACTACTCAAGAAGCCTACAGAAACTTCCAGATCAGCAAGCTTTCCCAGAGGAGACAAATATAAGACTTAATCTTTGCATTCAAAATCATTAATGGGTACATTGACTCTCCAGAGATTCTGGAGCAATTTGGAATCATTTGCCTTAGGCCAAACTTAAGATCAAACCGATTAATAGAGACAATTAAAACTACTAAACGTTATATATATAATAGCCCGAGAAATAGGATCACTAATTCAATCAACGATAATTGCTCAAACCTCGAATTATTTGGCACTTCGATCACATCGTTTGTATCATCGGTTAAACGGATACTTCGAACCAATCACCACCAGTCTGTTGAAATGTAATTTCTTCTGTTTGTAATAATTACTTTAAGAAATACTGTTTCTATACTGCTTCTAAGTTAAAGTTATAAAGTAAATGAAATTAATTTAATTTTAAGTAAATTTTAATAAAATGTTTATGTTTTTCGTCTAAAGTTTAAATTTATATGTATGTAAACTTAATGTATAAAGCCGATTGGCGTTTGAATAAATAAAATAAATAAATAAATAAAATCAATTTTCGTTTTTTATTTTTTGAGCCGTTTATTGTACAGACAATTTTGTGATAATTTTTACACGAAATTTTTTTTTAATATATACTTGATAAGACTAAAAAAAATTTCTAATGAAAATGATTAGTTTCGCTTTCATTTTTTTCCAAGTGTAAATTTATGAAATAACGTCTTTTTAAAATTATTAACTAAAATACACCCAAGTATATGTATATATATATATATATATATATCTATGAATATGCCTCATGATTGTATGTTGAGTACACAGCACATCTTAAAACATAACCAGGACGAGTTTTCCTCTGTATACAAGAATTTGAACAGCAATCACCATCTTCCCAACACTAAAAAATATTCAAATTAATAAATACCCATGTACAATAAACCTATAGGTTTGATTTCGATGTATGAGAGTAACATTATTTGCCCAAAAAATCATATTTACATGTTACATAAATAATTTATATTTATTTACGTAATCAACAGAGGTTTGGAATCAAAATTTGTACCCCCAAATTTCAAATAAAAAAAAAACTTATATATGCTTCGAAAAAAAATGTGCAAGTTATCCCGATTAGAAAAAATTACTCAAGTTAACTGTGTATATATTTATGATAAAAAAAAAAAATAAATGATTGAATCATACCCTTCCTCGAGTCAAACAGAATTCTTGAACGGCAGCACTCAATTCCATTAAAAACAAAGCGAGAATAATTAAAAAAAATATTTGCATTAATTTAAACATTTTTATTTTATCAGTAATGTGATATCAATAAAAGAAATTCGAATGAAATACTTTCGATTGTTGGAATCAGTGACTTAAATATTGAAACGCATTAACAATTAACGATAAAAATAATTTCCGGGAATTACTATTTTTATAAATATATAGTTTATTTTAATCAAGATAACGTAGTTATAATCAGTTTAATATGTTCATAGAATATGTTGACATAAAAATTTATTATTGCAGTACATATTTTATTTAAAACGCATTATGTATTTGAGATATTTATTTTTAGATATCAGATTTATACTGCGAAGTGATTGCCTGAGATTAGTACCAAATTTATAGAATATGATTTAAATTCGATTGTTTATTAAATTCTTGCCAATTTACGCACAGATATTTTGTTTATTTTTATTATCATTGAAGTTTAATAAGACAAATCTTGTCATTAATTTGCAAACTTATTGATTTCGATAAGTGTATAATCATGGGGTTCTTAAAAAAAATCTACACACGGTCAAATTTTTTTTATTAGTCGTCTAATATATTTTTTCTCTAAAATATCTCAACTACGATGAAAGACACAAAAAACTTATTAAACTTTGAGGGTTTACCAAAGGGCTGATGTCTTTCGTTGATACAAAAAAATTCAGTATCTAATCTCAAAATATTTAAAAATTTTTATGTCAGTAATTTTATAAAATCATGTCGACATCTTTTGGCGCGAAATTTATGTATATATTCATAATTATTTATAAAACTTAAGACATTGAACTGACTGTTGCATAAAAACATCTGAAACTATTAAAAGACACAAATTAAAGTCGAGACCTTTTCACTAATACCAAATTAAATTTGTTTAATTTTTATTATCACGGAGACATGACATGGACTAAATTTTTCTTATTCTCTCTTAATAATATAGACAATAGATATATATTCAGTGACATTGAGGTATTTACAGTGACAGAATAATTAAGATATTAATTTATTTAAAGAAAATAAATACGATCGTCTTTTTCCCGCGTAATTTAAATGTACTTCGAATGATATAGATAAATTTATTTATCTCGATACTTGGCAATAAAAAAGAGTTTAAACCTGAAAAGGCACAAATTAACTAACATTAACTAATTTTATCACAGAAATGACTTGAACAAAATTTTTCTTATTTTCTTAATAATATAGACATAAATCACTATAAATTAATCTAATAAAATAATGAAGATTAATTTTACAAAAACAACTCACAAGTCAAAGAGAAAATCTAGTAAGTCAATTCTAATCCATAAAGCTCTGGTGTACATAAAGGCGTTTATCCAGAATAATCTTGTTCCGTAAGGGAATATACTCATACCCATGTTCTCTCGTTCACGCTTACCATGAAATACTAATGGGGAATATAATACAGGGGTTAAACTTATCCTCCCCTACTGTATAATATCCACCAAATGGTTCCCCTCTATACCAAAGAAAAAAAGCCATACCAGATTGACTTAATTGACTGGGATACATTTCTTTATTCGAAAATCTACGGATCATCTCTATTACTCTTACATTATATTATATTATATTATTCACTATATCATCAACTGTCATCTTAAAGTAATTGCTCTTAATTGCACCCAATAACCAACGCTCGCTAATTACATCCATGCAAAATATTAAAAATTAAGAGGTTTAGGATTTAAATAAAATTTTAATTAAATCAATTTCATTATTTGTATAGACATATATATATTATATATATATATATTATTTTATTTTTTTTCTAATGTCTTCAGTTCTCTCATAGTTGACAATTATTTACATTTATATATTTCATATATTATTTTACATTTACGGTAAATTATTAATGTTAATAGTTACTAATTATTTACCATTTTAATAATAAATTAAAATCTATGCTAAATCTTCGGCTTACTTTTAATAATTTCTAACATAATAAATACCTAATTATTTACAAATCAACTGCTAAAAAAACGTGTATCAAAAATAAAATTCAATTAAAAATTACCTTAAAAAATTTGAGCATAAAAAAAAAAAATTATAATCAACTGTCAATTTGTTTTTTTAATGAAAATTGTTACATTTTTTTATACGTGGCAACAATTTTTATTTTTAGGCTCAAAAAAAAAGAAGAAATGGGGGAAGTTGGTCATCTTGGTGGTTACTACAATAACACGCAATTCTAGAGTATGGTGCAAATTTTTAAACTTCCCACTATGAAAATTTAAAATTAAAAAAAAAAACAATTTTTTTAGTTTCGGTCCGATTTTTGAAAATCCGTTTTCGCCATTTTGAAAGTCCAGCTTTCGCCATTTTGAGCTCTTAGGAAGTTAATCAGACCATTTTCGCACAGACGCCAGCATCTTGCATGTAAACTAAATTTTGTAGTACGATATCTTTGGAACGAATCAACCGATTTGAATATTTAAAAAAAAAAAGAACGCAAAAATTTACAAATACACTAGTCCCAAAAATTAAGGGATCGAAAAAAAATTTTTTTTCTTTTAATTTTTTTTTTCGTTACATCCGCAATGATTTATCATTGTCAAAAAAAATTCGTCAATTTTTTCTTTACCGCCGGCAAGCGTAAATCCGATCGAGCAACCTCCACGTGGTACGCTTTGGATAACGCTAATGCCGGTGGTAAAAAAAAATTGACGAATTCTTTTTGACAATGATAAATCATTGCGGATGTAACGAAAAAAAAAATTTTTGAAAAAAAAAAAATTTTTTTTTCAAAATTTTTTTTTTTCAATTTTTTTCGATACTCAATCTTTTTGATCAATGAAATCTAGTTTGTTGGTGAAAAAAATATTTTGAAATCGAAAAAATGACCAAAAACCGAGAAACTACCAATTATGGTGATTTTTGGCAAAATCGATAAATTTAAAGCTTCGGGACACTAAGAAAGAAAAATCGCAGCGCTTTGAAATTTTCAGGGTTTTTTTCGGACACTTTGAGGTTGAAAAAAAAAACGACAATATCCTTTGTTTATCCGTTATATCCAAAATTATAGCAAGATTTCCGAATATCCTTAAATATGCGAATTTTGACCTCTTTTTTAATAAACATTATCGCTTCAAAAAAAAATTTTTTATCAAAAGCGACTAATTTTGTCTTATAGAGAATGTTTTCCAGTTTTCAGAACCCTACTTCCAGTCTCTGTACGACTAATACGTCCGGAGTTATTGATTTTCAAAGCCAAAATGGACTTTTTTTGCTTTGATCAATGATAACTCGGCGCCAACTTGTCGTAGAACAATTTAAATTTTTTTTTCGACGGTTTGCTTAAGATTACTCTGGAACCGTGCATGATGAAAAAATTTGAGGGCCAGATCTGAAAACTAGAAACTTGAGGCTACAATTTCCTTTTTTTTTTTTTTTTCTACGACCATTTTTCACTGAGTTACAGCATGTTGAAAATCACCCAAAAATTTCAAATTTTTTTTCGATCCTTTAATTTTTACGACTAGTGTAATAAAATTTTCAAAGCTTCTGAGCACGAAAACAGCGGAAAGTTTAAAAATTTACCGAAAGTGTAAATTGTATTGTAGACTATTTTTTAAACTAGAGATTGAATTAGTGGTAGATGACCAATTTGCCCCAGTTTTTTTTGTAAAAATGATAAATAGAAATTTTAAAAAAATATACGGTCTAAATTTTCTACAATATTTACAAATCATTAAAAAAAAATCTATTTTCACGCTTTTTCAGAAACATCTGTTTTGTACGGCTGGAATAATTTTGGAGGTCCCATTTTAGAAGGACTAATACTCGAAGACATAACTTGAGAATTGTAATGGAAATTAATGTCTTTGCTTTCGAATGCGCTTTGAATTGATTGAATTTGTGCTGGAAAACTGTTCAATGTTAACCCAGCTGGTAATTTAAGAGGTGGGGTTTCTTCCCGGCCATTAGAATTATTATTAACATTAACATTTGCATGATGATGATGAACAGATCCAGCGCAATCGCAGTCACTTGAAGTATCAGAATGAACTGGACTGAGTTCTGCGAGATGCGCAGGTCTGTAAACTGAAGGCGTTGGTATCTGCTGAGCCGTGGGCGTACCCAAGTTTTGATTATTTCCAACCCCAACGATACCCGTTAAATGTAAGGGTGAGATTCCGTGGGATTGAAGAAGATGCGGGTGCGCTGGATAACCGGGTGACTGCGGATGTGGTCGATGGAGTCCATTAGCAGGAGGACTTCCAACATAAGGATTATATCGCGCTGCATTTGCATATGCTGCGTATGCTGAGACTGGATAACCACCAGGAAATCCTGCCGGTGGATGATACGGCGACTGTGGTAATCCAGTAGCAGCTGCTATTAATGTCGCAGCAAAGGTTGGGTCAGTGTACATTGCGTAAGGCCAGGCCATTGCAATCCTCTGACGTTTGTCTTTCATCCGCCGGTTTTGAAACCAGACCTAGAATTTTTTAAAATAAATATTATTAGTATACAATATAAGTATGCCGAAAGCTATTGCTAATTGATTCAATTGACACCTCAAAGTTATAACTCAGGGACGTTTGTTTGCTTTAAGTGATTGTACTCAGCCGACGTTTACTTACCGGCTAGGTCATAATCACCGATCAAATAAACCTGCTACTGGCTTATATATATTTATATATGTGAGGAATACTCAGAAAATATTTTAATTCTGTTTTCGCTCCCACCCTTCAAGTTAGAAAAAAAAGGGACGGGGAAAATGGGCCTTCTAAAAAAATTTTTAATATTTGAAAATTTTTTTTAATGTCTTTGCAAATTTCAATTAATGAAAAAAATTGAGGCCCATTTCACCCCAATTATTCGAATTAAAAAAAAATTTACTGCTCGAGCTTGAAAATTTAATTCAAATATAAGAGAGCAATAATTTTTTAAATTCTAACTCTGAAATATGAATTTTGGAAAGACGCTCGAATTTTGAATGCTCGAAAATTTTTAGCGACAGAAAAAATTTTCAAATTAATGATCAAATATTCAAAGTTTTATTAGATCACTTGGTAATTATTTATTTCTGAGTACTAACTTTTGATTTGAAAATAAAATAAATTTTTTTTCACTAAAATATGTATGTACACAGTGTGATATATACTTATATAAAAATAATATACCTTAATAGTGCCTTCAGGTAAATTCAATTGAGTAGCAAGTTCGCATCTACGTGGCCTGCTGACGTAATTTTCCCTAAGAAATTCTTTTTCCAAACGTGAAAGCTGTTCGCGTGTAAACGCGGTTCGGTACCGACGCATGTTCGGGTCCATATTTCCCATCGGTTGTTGCTGTTTGTTTGGTGAATCTGCCGAAAGAATAAAGGAAATAGATAAAAAATGAGAAACTCAAAGGACATTAGGTGACCGCATGTCGACATGTTTCAGAGAACCGACTTCCGACCGTTTATTCTACTCTTTGAAATCCACTTTGATGGTGCCGCAAATTCAAACTCCCGTTTTAAAACTTCTCAACAAGGGGTAGTTTTTAACTGCTAAGAATTTATAAGAAATTTTAAAACTAACAAACCTTTTTCGGGAGACTTCGGTGCCGAAGTGACCGGACTATGGGGTGGCGATAATTGATATTGAGGTGGTACCAAATCCACAACGATAGTCTCTTCATCTTTGTATTGATCATGGTCATCGAAAGTTCTTTGATAGTTTTGCATTTTAAATTCACTATTCATTTCTTTGTCTTTTATTCACTTAATTAAGTCTTGTTATTTATTAAATAATCTAAACACTTGCACTTAATACACTTAAAATACTGATCCACAGCATAACACGACTGTTAACTAATAGAGTTTAAAGTCGACTGAGGTTTGAATTGAGTGGAGGAACCCTTAGGACTGAGCTTTGGAAAAGTTCAGGGGAATTTTATAGTCGGTCTCTACGGAGTGGGGTTTTGGTGGTTGCTAAAATCTGGTTGGTCTGGTACTTGAATACTAAAATACCATTGGCTGATGTGGGAAGACCCGCCTACTTATTTTGGAGATGAATTTTGTGGAAGAAGCGAAACTTGTTATTTTATGCTATTTCTCTTCTATGTATACTAAATGGGTTATTGGATTGAGAGGCGAGGCTGCTTATTCGTGATTATTCGATGTGTTAATTTTTTTAAAAGAGAAAATTACAGTAATTGGATACTAAGGTTTCCATAAATAATTTTTTTTTTAATTATTTTTGAATTATTTTTTAAATAATTATAAATAAAATAAATATTTAAATTTTTCGCCGTAAAAATGTTAAGAAAATAAATTACCCGGTAGTAAAAATGTATTTTTTTTTTTTTTTTAAGATTTTTGCTCTATTTTAGATGGTTTTATGAGCGGCTATAAAATAGTAAAAATATATTTTGAATATGATCACAAAACGTCAAGGGCGAGGTTTAAAAAAAATGTGATCGTTTTACTTGCGGCAATTTTTTTTTTTTGGGACCAATAAAAATCGATAACTTGATTTTTGAATTTTCAGAGTGAATTATGACACTTTTTATGCTCGTCAATACCGTTGCTCCAATTTGGTTTGACTTCTTTAGTTTAAGTTTGGAAATATTTATTGTCTGCAGGCCATATTTTTTAAGTTTTAACCTGAAGTGTGTTTTAGACTTTTTTGCTTGCTATGAAAATAATTATCCGTGAAAATATTAAAAATATTTTGAACTACATTCAGTTGTCTATTCTAGTATTGTTATACGACGGAAATATTTTTTTCAGGTTTTCTTTTTATCGCGCAACGGTAAATTTATAGAAAATTTATTGGAGCGACGTTTGAATTTTTTTAGGAAATTGTTTTAATTTGTAAAAAAAAAAAATTTCAATTTTTTTTCATAAGAATTTTTGCTTATGAATGGACGTATTGGGCCCATATGGAACGGGGGTACGATGGGATACTCGTAATATCGAAACAAAGTTTTTATCCTGCTCCGAAAAAATTTTTTTTTATAAGAATTTTGCAGAAATATTTAATTTTATTATTTTTCATTTAATTTTTTTTTAGCAATTCTTGCTCATAATTAATTATACTGAGCCAGTGAATTAATAAAAAAAATTATTTAAGTCTAACAAATTGATAAAAAAAATATTGAGAATTGAAATTCAAAAATTATTATTTTTTTATTTGAAAATTAATTTTTCTGAAACTTGTTTGTAATTTAATGATTTGTATTTTTAATAACAACGATTGTTTTTTCGTGATTCGCGCAATTAAACTTAACCCGAGTCGAAAAATAATTCCGAATTTTGGCCTCAACAGTGGATTTTGGACTCATTAAGGTCTCATTCGGCAGTTTTTGTTGGATAAGTCTCAACTTAGCCTCAACAGCTTAACTAATTGATTAAGTCTCAGTTTGCCCTCAACGTGAATATCATTACATGAGGACAAAATCCGTTCAAAATAGGGACAGATATAATTTTAGCTTCATTTATTATTGAAGGCAAAATGAGTATGAAATGGGACTTAAAAAAAATTATCATTCATCTTTATAGATAAGAATAAACTTAATTAGAATTTCGAATTAGTAAACTTTTGCTATTCTCCGAAAAGGTTGGCCACATGTGCAAGAACATGATATTTATATTTTTTTTTTTAAATAGAGTTTTAGACATAAAATTATTAAATCTTAAAGAAAATTCTGGAAGTAAATTCCTTGGTATAAATATAATAGAAAATCAGTCGTCTCTGAACTCTCAGGACGTTCACATCGTATATTTCTATGTCTATACATTCAAGAACTGGAATAAATGATTTAATTATTGTTATTATGAATTTTTAATTAAAAAATATCCAAAGATTATGCTTTAATTTTTGGGCTTGAAACAAAGCAGTTACAAATAATATCAATAATTCAAATTTCAAAACGTTCTCGTTATCATCATGTGACAGTGAAGCTGAAATGGCAAGATTAAAAAATTAAACAAAATGATTACTTGGATACTAAAGTTGTTAAAATGAACGGTAAGTACATCTGTTAATTATTTATGTATATTTTTAATTTCTTCTAGTTAAAACGTTGTTAATTAATTAAGAGAAATACTTCAGTTATTTATTGACATTTTTATTTTTCTTTATTTTAATAAATAATCTGAGTTTCAATTTACTTTACAGTAGAACCCGGACAAAGCCAGCAACAATAAAGCCAGCATCGAAAACAACAATTTAAACAACAAAATGAAAAATATCAAAAAGATTGGTTTATTATTTTTGATAGAGCTAATATTCACTTATTTTCGACGAAGAATAAATATAGCTATTGTAATTTAGTAAAGTATATGTTTTAACAAATATAATAATAATTTATGGTTAAAATATGTGTTAAAGTTTACAATGTACATGTACTTCAGTTTAAATAAATGGTTAGTAATTTAAAAATGGATTTGTTTATTTAAATTTGAAGAAAAAAATACACTCGAGACATTCCTTATTTTGGCCTCATCCTAAAAGTATCGAGACATGAGGTTAACCTCATGTACGCCTAAAAGTTGCAAAAGTCGCACCAAATGAGACTAACCTCTAGTCCAGTCAAATAGACCTGATAAACGGAAACAGGTCCAGCCAGGTCTGATTTTTCAGGTAAGCTTTGGAACATCATTACAAAACATATACCAAAAAATCAAGGTAAAGTTTCAATTAGACAGGTGAAAAAAAAATAAAAAACACTTTTAATTAGCGTTTTATCGAAGAATTACATGAATTTCGATGAAAAGTGCTATATAAAAGTTGTAGAGAAAAAAATATAGAAAATTATGAGTACCCTCAGTTTTATTGTACACAGGTAGTAAAGGTAACAGAGCATCTGAAAGTTTAAATGGAAAGAATCATACGCAAAAGCCCCCTTGCTCTACGCTTTTGGTAAAAAGGACACAAATATACGTCTACACCATAGCAAAGGAAACTTACGCGTGCGTAGTATTATAGAGACAGCAATATAGACCACACTATTCCCACTTATATTAATATCTTCGGGGCCTAAATATACACCACGTGGTGATATGTTTATGTTTAGTAAAATAAATCAGATATACTCATCTCAGATATATATGAATTTTAAATGGTGAGGACAAATTGAGACGAACCTCAAAATCTTTCATTTGAGGTCTAAAACCGGAATTATTTTTCGATTCGGGAACATATAATATGGCATCTAAAATAAATTAAAAAATACGTTCTTTTCTAACTTGAAAGCTATTCAGCTCCAAAATCACAAAGCTGACAAGCCTAAAATACTTTTTTTTATCAATATATAGATATGAAGATGGCATTAAAAGGAAAAATAAGTATAAAAAAATCAATAGAAAAATTTTTACGGCCAAAAAAAAAGCAACCCACGGGACCATCATTACAAAAAATTTTCCTTGTCTTTGAACGTTTACAAAATATTTAACTATAACAAAAAGAAGATTATTTTAACCCCAATGGGTAATATAATCTCAAAAAAAATATTAAAATTTTTATGACCAGATTTAATAAAGTTTACTTATTTTCACTTAAATCGGCTATTTAGAAAATAAAATATTTAAAAACTTTGAGGATTACCAGATGAAAAGGATTGGAAAGTAAACACTAAGGGCAATAAAATTCACAAAAAAAAAAAAAGAAAAAAAAAATTACAGAAGTATATACTGTAAATGGTCTTTCTTTTGTACTGGCCGTTTTCCATTTTTCGAAGCATTACGGAAAAGAGGAAATGAAAAGTTTTATCTCATCGGCATAAGTATCCATTATAAGTGCGGTTTTAATTATTGTCATTTGAAGTAATGATTAAATATTTACAGGTATATTTAAAATAAATGAAACCACTTGGTATTTATTGAGAAACGATAATCACTATTTACGCATTAGTGTCTCGTTATTACTGAGAGCAGGCACTGTTATATATATAGCTACAGCCCACGTAGATACCTTGAAAGTCCAATTACCTATGAAATTAGTAGTTCTTTGTGAACGGTTGACTTTCAACAAGAAAAGTATGTGAAATTTATGGCAGGAAATTTAGTCTTCTACAAAAAGATTAAAAAGTCAAATCTATGAAATCAATATGTAAAGTGATATATGAACTTTAAGTGATTGAAATTTTAAATTTTAGCAGAGTATCCAAATTAACTGTTTTATAATTAAATAATATTCATTAATAATTTATCTTTTGAAAAGAATCGCAAATGCGGAAGGTGATCAAAAATGATTTGGATGAATAATTACGGGTATTTTATATTTTATATAAATATTTATGAATGAATTCTTACTATAAGTCAATAACTGAAAATATTTTGCAGCCTAGAATTTAGAATATTGACATTTAGCTAAAATTTTGAACTTTAATTACTTAAAGTTCATATATCTTTTTAAATATTGATTTTAGAGATTCGACTTATATGAACTTTTTTGTAGGCGACTAAATTTCCTATAAAAAATGTCAGATATTTTTTTTCTGTAAAGTCAACCGTTTACAAACTAACAACAAACAACCATAAATTTCATAGGAAATTAGACTTTCAAAGAATCCGCGCGGACTGTAGTTGAAAGTATTGCTAAGGACATATTTGCACACATAACAAATCTACTGGATGACTAGATGTCTGTAATGTTCCGTATATAGATGCTAAAAATTTTAGGCCACCCCTTACCTGCGGAACTACCCCTTAAGTCAAAACAAATAAATTATTAGCGATTATCTATAAAGAGAACACGTGCCGCAAAATTTTTGGTGACTCGTATACTCGTTTTGACTTACGGGGTAGTTCCGCAGGTAAGGGGTGGCCTAAAATTTTTAGCATCTATATACGGAACATTACAGACATCTAGTCATCCAGTAGATTTGTTATGTGTGCA
>OZ024706.1:9666881-10036503 GCA_964016945.1 Microplitis deprimator | reverse complement strand
TATCTTTTTAAATATTGATTTTAGAGATTCGACTTATATGAACTTTTTTGTAGGCGACTAAATTTCCTATAAAAAATGTCAGATATTTTTTTTCTGTAAAGTCAACCGTTTACAAACTAACAACAAACAACCATAAATTTCATAGGAAATTAGACTTTCAAAGAATCCGCGCGGACTGTAGTTGAAAGTATTGCTAAGGACATATTTGCACACATAACAAATCTACTGGATGACTAGATGTCTGTAATGTTCCGTATATAGATGCTAAAAATTTTAGGCCACCCCTTACCTGCGGAACTACCCCTTAAGTCAAAACAAATAAATTATTAGCGATTATCTATAAAGAGAACACGTGCCGCAAAATTTTTGGTGACTCGTATACTCGTTTTGACTTACGGGGTAGTTCCGCAGGTAAGGGGTGGCCTAAAATTTTTAGCATCTATATACGGAACATTACAGACATCTAGTCATCCAGTAGATTTGTTATGTGTGCAAATATGTCCTTAGCAATACTTTCAACTACAGTCCGCGCGGATTCTTTGAAAGTCTAATTTCCTATGAAATTTATGGTTGTTTGTTGTTAGTTTGTAAACGGTTGACTTTACAGAAAAAAAATATCTGACATTTTTTATAGGAAATTTAGTCGCCTACAAAAAAGTTCATATAAGTCGAATCTCTAAAATCAATATTTAAAAAGATATATGAACTTTAAGTAATTAAAGTTCAAAATTTTAGCTAAATGTCAATATTCTAAATTCTAGGCTGCAAAATATTTTCAGTTATTGACTTATAGTAAGAATTCATTCATAAATATTTATATAAAATATAAAATACCCGTAATTATTCATCCAAATCATTTTTGATCACCTTCCGCATTTGCGATTCTTTTCAAAAGATAAATTATTAATGAATATTATTTAATTATAAAACAGTTAATTTGGATACTCTGCTAAAATTTAAAATTTCAATCACTTAAAGTTCATATATCACTTTACATATTGATTTCATAGATTTGACTTTTTAATCTTTTTGTAGAAGACTAATTTTCCTGCCATAAATTTCACATACTTTTCTTGTTGAAAGTCAACCGTTCACAAAGAACTACTAATTTCATAGGTAATTGGACTTTCAAGGTATCTACGTGGGCTGTAGCTATATATATA
Source organism: Microplitis deprimator (assembly GCA_964016945.1). Taxonomy (NCBI): domain Eukaryota; kingdom Metazoa; phylum Arthropoda; class Insecta; order Hymenoptera; family Braconidae; genus Microplitis; species Microplitis deprimator. Next base: position 10,035,340 of record OZ024706.1, on the reverse strand, counting down.
TTTATATATAACAGTGCCTGCTCTCAGTAATAACGAGACACTAATGCGTAAATAGTGATTATCGTTTCTCAATAAATACCAAGTGGTTTCATTTATTTTAAATCTACCTGTAAATATTTAATCATTACTTCAAATGACAATTTGACTTATTGTGGCTTAGTTAGGATCGATTTAAGACAAAATAAGTCACATTCATGTCAGAATTTCGTCGATTTAAATAATTTTACTTAAATTTAAGTTAAAAAAAGTTTGATTCAAGTCAAAATTGATTCAAATGAAATATAGTTTATTCAGATTTAAGACAAAAAAAGTTACATTAAAGTCAGAATAAAACAAAATTAGACAGTTACAACGCAAGTTTAAATAATACTTATACTTAGTAGCATATAATTAATGATAATAATAATTATTAGCGATAGTTATAATAATAATGTTAATAATAATAATAATGTTAATAATAATAATAATAATAATAATAATAATAATAATAATAATAATAATAATAATAATAATAATAACAATAATAATAATAAAAATGATAATAATAATATGAACATTAATAACTATGCCGAATATATTACTTTTATTATTATTATTATCATAATTATTATTATTATGATTATTATATTATTATAAATTAAGTTAAATCAAGTCAAATTAAAAAATTTTTTTTTACCCGGGTAGTTAAGAGCTGGAACCTCATCGTCCAGTCGAAACTTCGAAATAGGAGACATTTCTCGAAAGTCGATGCAAATTTGGTTGAAGGTTTATGACGTCACTCACAAATCTCCCAAAGTAAAAACGTCATTACCCCAGGAGTTAATGAGAAAAAAAATAAAATCCCAAAACCAGATTTCTTCAAAAAAAAAAAGACTACCTACAGTCTCATTCTCACTCATTGTAGCTATGGGTTCAAACGTTTAAGATCCAATAATTCTGATGACATCAAAAGTATTAGTGTAAGCAGTGCAGCCACATGTATATAGTTTTTCTACGGCAGAAGCGTACTCTTATAAAAATTCAGTATATTTACGCTTCGAAATTTCGAAAGCTCATTTCAGGTTATTTTTTATATATACAAAAAAAATTTCTATTACTTTTTTATGTGAATTTTTTTTCTCTGTTTCGTTGGAAAAATTTTTACAAATTTTTTTTCGTTTATGAAATATTTACGAAAAATCTGTTTTTGGGGGTGTTTTTATTTTTTTTTTTTCACTAACCCCTAGGGTGATAACTTTTGTATTTCTAGGGGTACTTGTAAGAGACATCATAGATTTGCAACCAAATTTGCACCAACTTTCGGGAAATGTCTCCGATTTCGAAGTTTCACCTGCACTAATACAGGCTTTTTCAAAGAACATACAGTTCTCTTTAAATAAAATTTTTCACCAATAATAAGATGCGTTAATATGGAGCTGAGTTTTCTTCAATAAAGGGATAAAACCCTAGATTTACATGCTTTGATTATGGAAAAATTTTAAGGAGGTTGTTCCAGTTTTGAACATTGATATTAAGAGCTCAAAATTTTACAGAGTCCTTTTTATATATATAACTATTATTACTTATGAAGAAAAAATATTCACCGAATCGGACATTTAAATTAAAAGTATGAATTATTTAGTAGTTTATTAAAATATTTATATCCGTTTGATTTTTCAATTTAATAAATATATAAATTTGTTCCTATAATTTTTTTTTCGGGGAATTTATAAAATTATTAGTTTCGAAGTTATAAAATAGGTAAGCGCCGATGGAACGTTATTGATTTCACATAAACAGTAGCAGCGTAAGCGAGAGCTTTGTTTTAATAGGTATGTATATGTATATATACATATATACCTGTAAGTAAATTAGACGGTTAATCAAGCCGTTTAATCAGTGACATGATCGTCGACCACATCTGCCGGTGAACGTCCAATTATTTGCCGTCGTCCCTACAACCAATTCGAATTAAGTGTACGATATATATATATATATATATATATATATATATATATATATATACATATAAATATACATATATGTGTACGTATTACAATGTTTAGCATTTATCTAACTTGACAAATAGGGTCCATTCATTCTTGACATTTATTGGAAGTTGTTTATAGATAAAAACAGAGTTGATTTTTTTTTTTTTTTCAATTATTATTTATTTTAATTTCAATTTTTAGGAAAAGAAAGGGGTAAAATGAGACCTTTAACAACTTTTCCAAAAACTACAAAAAATTAGAAATGGAAATGATTATCTAATTTGGGCCATGGAAAAACTTATTAAAAATTCAAAAAATTGGAGTATCAAAAATATTAAAAAATTTTTTAATTAATTGACTTTAATTTTTGACAGATAAATTATTAATTGACATTTTTAATGTATGAGATATAATTTATCTGAGTATCGAAAATTTAATTTAAAAAATTTTGTATTTTATTGAAATTTTTTTTTCGAACCCTAAAGTAATTTCGAAAAAAAAGTTTATTACAAATTTTTTTTTGGACGGCCGATTTCGTTGTGTATTAAAAATTTATATTTCAATGACATCTAAAAAAAAATTTTTATCTACTATATATTTTCATTTAAATATCTAATAATCCAACCGTATTCAAAAATACAAAAAAATTCAAAATAGTTATGATCGTTAAGCCCTAAGGTTTTTTTTTTACTAAGTTTAAATTCTGAACACTAATGATTTATAATCTCCAAATCTCGTTAAAAATAATCGAGTAATAATTGTCAAAATAATAAAAGATTATAGAACCTTCAAAATCAGTACTTTCACATTGTGCCTTATCTTCGGGTCTTAGGGTATTATGACATTCTCCTTAATGCAAATAGTTCGAAATATAAACAAACTAATTGTCACGCCTTAATAATTAGAGAAGATATCTTAAGATAAGCAAATTATGTTATTAAGTTCATTGTCTGGGACAATGGGACTTTGTCCCAATGTACTAAGCTAGATCCAATTATACAAGTATGTATGTAAATATTTGAAAGCCCTAAATTAGTATGCCAATAAAATTAATCCCGGTTGAATATTCATAGACTCTGCCACGTCTGTAAAGGTTAGGTAGAAGATTACTGTACTGACATAATGTATTGTAGGACCTTCCAAATGCTATCTAAAATCTGATGTTTTGTGTAGTTATGGACTTCCGAATACCTTTACTTGTGCTCCTTAATGCTTTCAATATGTATCTATTTTGATGACAATTTTATTCTTTACAAATTATTATCAGTAAAGTTTTTTCAAATTCCGCATTTTTTTCTATTTAATTTTATTAAAATTACAAGCTCTTAACAAAGTGGTTTTGATCGATTTCAAGAGCTCGACATTAAAATGGTAATAACTAGAAAACAATGCGGAATTTGAAAAAACTTTATGAATAATAATTTGTAGAGAATAAAATTGTCAACAAAAAAGATCTTACGACATTTTGTGATAAGTCTGATAGTTTCGCCGGAAAAGTGAAAAAATCTCCAACTTTACTTCGAGCTCCAATAACTTTTGAACAGGTGGATTTATCGAAAAATGATAAGAGACCTTTCTTGTAGAGCATTCAATTTCCTACAAAAATATGTATTGGTCTATTCGATCTATTGATTTGTTGAAGAGTTAACAATACTTAAAGCTAAAAAAAAAATTTCCCGTGTTATTAAAATGGGAAAATCGAATTTTCCACTGAGCTAGGTCTGTAATCGACGTAGAATTTTTTATCTTGCGCGAAAATTTTTTTTTTGTGTTTAACTATGATTTTTTTCCACATGCACTTAAAAAAAAAATGTTGCTCCGAAATGAAGCACCCTAATGTATACAATATATAAAAAATATGTATTTTTTTAATTTGTAAAAACTAAGTAAGCTCCTCCGTAAGATCTAAGAGTTCGTGATAAGGATTATAGTTATAAAATATTTTTGTAAATTTTTCGGTTTAGGTACAACTTTTTTTTTCACTTTTTTTTATCACAGATTGGGTAAAAAAAAGGGTACTTTTATTGGTGTTTAAGCCGAGTAACCCTTGCTGAAAAATCTGTTTAAAACCAAAACCCGACTAAAAAGGATACTTAGGCCGCTGAGTTATAAAACTTTCGATTTCCTCCTTTTCGTAATGGTTTGAAAAATAGAAAACAGCCAGTACGAAAGAAAGACTACTTACTGTATGTACTCTTGTAATTTTTTTTTCTTTTTTTTTTTTTTTTGTGAATTTTATTGCCCTTAGTGTTTATTTTCCAATCCTTTCACCTGGTAATCCTTAAAGTTTTTAAATATTTTATTTTCTAAACAGCCGATTTAAGTGAAAATAAGTAAACTTTATTAAATCTGGTCATAAAAATTTCAATATTTTTGTCGAGATTATATTACCCATTGGGGTTTAAATAATCTTCTTTTTGTTATAGTTAAATATTTTGTAAACATTCAAAGACTTAAGGAAAAGTTTTTGTAATGATGGTCCCGTGGGTTGCTTTTTTTTTTGGCCGTAAAAAATTTTTCTATTGATTTTTTTATACTTATTTTTCTTTTTAATGCCATCTTCATATCTATAGATCGATAAAAAAAAAAGTATTTTAGGCTTGTAAGCTGTGTGATTTTGGAGCTGAATAGCTTTCAAGTTAGAAAAGAACGTATTTTTTAATTTATTTTAAATGCCATATTATATGTTAAGTTTCATTGTGTGTATCACGAAAAAATAATCGTTATTAAAAATGTAAATTATTAAATTACAAACAAGTCTCAGAAAAATTAATTTTCAAATAAAAAAATAATAATTTTTGAATTTCACTTTTCAATATTTTTTTTTATCACTTTGTTAGACTTAAATAATTTTTTTTATCAATTCACTGGCTCAGTTTAATTAATTATGAGCATAAATTGCTTAAAAAAAAAAATTGAATGATAAATAATAAAATTAAATATTTATTCAAAATAAGGGAGATCAGATCTAGTGATGCCTGAACATGTCATCAATTTTTGAACGAACACAATTAATTTTTTTCTGTCTGAAAACAATCTTATTATTCTCCTAATTATAATCAAGTTTTCACGTTAATCAAACCAGAAATTGGCCAATAATGCACAAATAAAACTTGAAATCGCACCACATACAAGTGCGACCTAAATATGGTCAACCTGCATTATATGTAATTGACATTACTGCGCAGGCGCCATTTTATGTAGTATATGCACTTCATTAGAGCCAAGGAGTGGGAGAAACGATTATACTTTTGTGGACTGAACTATTTTCTAGTGTTCCATTTAGTATATAACCTATCACTACAAAAATTGTTAGTTAATACGCACTAAAGTGTGTGCAGTGTAATAGAACAATATCGTGTATAGACTAATTTTTTGACTAATTATCGATGTGTAAATTTGTATTACTTAAACTTTAAGTAATAAATGACTTATTTACATTAAACTTTTTTTTTATATTTATCATCCCAATTAATTTTTATTTATTAATTTGTACAAAATGACAACTTTTAGGTTAGATTTATTATCATCTCCTTGTTATAGAAAGTATTTTCATTTAATCTTAAGAAAATTTGAACAGAATGAAGAAATTGAAAAAATATTGAAAGAAAACCATGACAGTATTCTAGGAGGTCTTGGTGGAATAAAGACAACTTATTGTAGAATCTCTCAGAATTATTTTTGGAATACTTTAAGAAAAGACGTTGAAAATTACGTAAAGAAGTGTCAAGTACGTCAGAAAAATAAAGTGAACAGACATCCAACTAAAATGCCAATGATAATCACTGATATACCGAAGTGTTTCAATGATAAAATTGCTATGGATATTTGTGGACCATTATCATTAACAGAGAGACGTAATGAATAAATTTTAACAATTCAAGACTGCTTAACCATATATTTTGTGGGGATACCAATTCCGAACATGACTGCTTCTACGGTGATAGATGAATTTTTGAAACATTACGCAACTTATTTTAATTTTCCACGTAATATACTAACGGATAGAGGTACGAATTTCACTAGCGATTTAATGAAGAATTTTCAAAAAATTTTAGGAATTAATCACATTACAACGACAATTTTTCATCCTCAGAGTAACGGCAGTCTAGAACGGAGTCATCAAGTACTAAAAGATCATCTGCGTCACTTTTCCGATGAAAACGCTGACGACTGGGATACAAAGATTCATCTAGCAAATTTATATTATAATACTTCCAAACATAAAAGTACAGGGTTCACACCATTTGAATTAGTTTTTGGATTTAATCCTAAAGGTTTATCATCACTAAGGGCTAATAATATCACATATGAAGAATATTTATGCGATTTACACGGTAAAATAAAGAAGACTGTTGAAGAAAGTAACGAATTATGTTGAAAAGCAAGCAAAGAACGAAAACACGGTATGATAAAATGAAAAATCCGAAGAAGTTTAAAGCAGGTGATTTGGTATGGTTACGAAAGGAAAGTAGTTCAAATGATAAGACTAACGCTCTTAATTTGCCGTTTGAAGGGCCTTATGAAGTAATCGAAAAACTATCTGACGTTAATAACAAATTAGAAAAAATGAATAAAAGTATAGTTGCACATGCTAATAAATTAAAATATGCTAATATCAATTTGTTTCAAAATCATAATTTACTTGGTAAATTCAGAGGGTAAAAATGACGAGAAACTAAATTTTTCTACTCTACCAAAAGCTTACATGGAATATTTAGGAGATGGATACCTAACCTAATTAAAAATTAAAGGGGAGTTTTTGATTTTGTTGGTAAAATCACTAAAATACTTTTTGCAACTGTGAGTCAGGATGACACTGACTATTACACAGAAAAAAGGTTTATTTGAGCCAACTAAGATTTATTTAAGCCAAAGATATCGTATATTTGGATGTGGCCAAATAAATATTTAATTGTGAGAAAGATATAATATATTTGAGTAGTTTAATTGCGTGAAATAAGTGATTTATTTGTGGTAAAGAAATGATCCAATTACTACAAATAAATAAGGGCTTCAAATATATGTATAGTATAGCCAAATTTTAGGTTATTTGTCACAAATTTAATATCTTTACCACAAATATATCAATTACTTACCACAAATAAATGATATATTTCTGTCTGTAATGGGGTAAATTGAGTTTTATTATCAACCAAAATCGTGATTTTTCACGGTTGGTCATTCACCCTACCTGCAACCCCAAACCAGCATTCAATTAAGTTTTTCGACTTGTCGCCGGGCGCGCTAATTGAAAATGCTATTGTAAATTTACTAAGTGATTTTAAAATGGTAATTAAATAGATGGAAATTAATTTTAAATACAGAAAATAGGTTAATGGAATTTTATATTGATAAAAGTGTGAATCAGTGATAATCGTCATTATGGAGATTGTAGTAATTAAATAAGTTGTAAATAATTGTAATAAAATAAGTGTTAGTGTTAAAATCACGTAGAGGGTCCAGGGGACCGCATGAATTAGTTAAATAAGGTTTTGTCGCGTTGACCGCGTGGAGTTCAGGTTAAAATAAGTGTGTGTGTAAAATAGTCCAGGGGACTCAGGGTGAGTGTGTGTGTGAGATAGCCAAAGGTAGTTGACTTAGTTTAGGTTATAAGAGATAGAGTATATAAGGTCAATAAAGGTTTAAAAGGTATAATAAAGGTTTATAAGGTTTATAAAATAAAAAGTCATAAGGTTATAAGGTTAAAAAGGTTTATTGAATAAATAAAGGTTAAAATTGTTAATTGAAATCATTATAATTATTTATAAATTATCCTTCCTCGTCCTTCTCTTACAATTAAATAAATTACACCGACCCTGACGATTCAAGATCCGGCTCTGGGAGGCCGTTATCACTTCCAGTGGCGCCCTTAAAAGGTAATTTAAGGACGACCAGAGTAACAGCTTAGCCCTGTTATATGTCAAATTATAAAATTATTTAAATCAACTGTCATATTTAGTTGTACCAAATATATTTATATGTCATTAAGAAAAAAGTTTGGAAAATCCAAAAGTGCACACCTCAAACGTTCATGTTATAATAAAATATATGAATTATTAATTTCCATTTTTGATTACAAACTTTTTTTATAAACATCTAGAAAGAAATTCGTCGTATTTTTTTTTTTTTTTTGTAATTTAGTTAATTCTATGACAGTTGGCAATAAAAATAAAATTATCAGATAGCAAAGTAGAACCTTATGATATCAGCAAAGTTCGATGATAAAAAATAAAAAAATGGCTGCAGTGTGTGTCTATTTACATGGTGTCGGTTTTAACAGAAATGATTTATTATAAAAAAAATGAGAAGGATTACAGTAGTGATTTTCGAGAAGGATCTTCTTTGCATAATTCTGATGACAGTGAAAAAAAAATAAAGTCATTTTGTCAAGCCGTTCACGAAATATCCGTGCCACAGGCTTTTTTCGGACTACAGACTAACTGACGTCCACGATACATATTTTTTATTGAACTTTTTTTTATTATAATACGTATCGGACAACTTAATGAAAGTATCAGTCTTATTAATTAGTGTTTCCTCTTTAGATTAATGTGCTTTTTATAACGTGTAAGTGTGATATGAAAATAATATATACAGTTTAATGCGAAAAAATCGCGTGAGCTTGAAAAGTCCGTTATAAAGCACAACCTCTCCGCTTTGCGTTCGAGGTGTGCAATATTTGAAAAAAAGCCACCAATAAATTGATTTATTTGGAACAATTATTTATTTTTTTCAATTCATAAGGACAATAAAAGAATTTGAGTTATTTAAAAATCAAACTTACATTTTACAATTAGCCCTACACAAAACTGAAACTATTATATTTTTTTTTTTTTACTGACATACTCTGATTTTCAAAATTTTGATAAAAATATACTTATTGTTGAACGAGAAAAAATGATACAAGGAAATTGTTTGATAACCGAAATGTGTTTAGAAATTGAATTAGATTTAACTGAATTCAGTAGTAATATTATATATAATTGTTAAATTAAAACTGTACCAAATCTTGAGAAGTATGATAACTGGAATTTAAAATTGTTAAAAAAAAAATTTGTCTGAATTTGAAGGTTTGTCATAGTTATAAAAAGTGAGAAAAATCTATGTTGTAAAAATTTTTAATAAAATTAAAATTAAGTTAAAATTAAAATTAAGTTAAAATTAAAATTAAGTTAAAATTAAAATTAAATTAAAATTTAAATTAAGATTTTTCTCATGAGACAAATCCGACCCCTAAAATTACTTACAAATTAACACTTTAAAGGCCAAAATAGGCCTAGTAAATACTATTCAAATTTAGTCTTAATTACTCTACTTTTCCCTGCTTCTATTTTCAAAGAAATTGATAATTTACAATAAATAAATCAGTCGGAAATTATATCAATTGAACGAAACTTTGTAAAAGGGCCACTCGACCTGCTACATAAAATAAATACATCCATCTATTGTGAATAATTTATGAACTACTTGAACAATAATATCATGTATACAAATTGGGTGAATTTAAAGATAAAAATTATCCTGTCTGCCTGTAACTAATGCCCATTTTCGTAATGCTTAGTTCTAATGAAGGCAGTAGTTTTGAAACAATAACCAGCATGTAGTTTAGGTACATATATTACTTACTGTAATACATATGGCGAGACAAACTAAATAGAAAATCTATTTATTATTAATTATAATTTAAAAAAGATCATGCTGATAATTCAAATAATTACATATATTAAAAGTACTCATTATAGTCTGACGTTAAAATATTTGTGTACATATATGGCATGTAAAATTATAAACAGCAGATGTAAGATGATGAAATTTAGTTAAGTACCGATTTGGAGAAAATATAAAAAAGGTATATTTTAGTCACATATATTTATACATTTTGGAAAAGGTGTATTTTATATTAATGGGAGACTGAGTTTTCCGGCCAAATCATCGACTCTCACTAAAGATCATTGTTGTTACAAGAGTCATAAGCTTAAATTATTTCTAGAAAAGAGAAAAACGTGTTGATGCTATTGAAAGTAGTTGCATGGGTAAAATTCTAGTTGTCTGAAAAGTATACAGCAAAGTGTCAGTAATTATACCTTTTGGACTTGCGATTATAAATCACTAAAAATTTACAATGATGAGGAAATAATATATTTTTTTTTTTTCGAGTTACACAATGAGAGTTTCGTTTGAGTTTTAACACTTCGGGTTTATCTATGTATCATGATTTATGGATTATTTATTACATTAACAATTTAAACGGATGGGGGTTGCAATTGTATTATGGACTACGTTATGGGCTATATATTATGCATTCTTAATATTTTGTTAAGGTACGTACAATTATAGAATCAAAATGTAATGAGTTTTGTACTTGAAGTTGTACCTAAATGAGAAATTTATAATAATTACTTGGAAATATTCAAATTTTTTTGGCTAAAATATAATTTTATATTTTATGAGCTTTATTATTTACTGCTAATATATTTCTAGTATTCAATTTTTTTCAGTTTTGAATAATAGATTGCTAACTTTAAATTATTGAAAATTACATTAGTTTTTAATTTTAAAACATCTTTTGTGAATTTTTCTATACACAAAAAAATATTTCTTGGCGAAAAAAAATTTTTATTCGCCCCTAGAAAAATTTTATTTGCCCTAATAAATGTTTCGCATTATGAATTGAAAAGACAAATTTTCTTGAGCCAAGAAACTTTTTCTAGTTTTAAGAAAGTTTTAATTTTCATTTCGTAATGCAAAATTTTTCTTGCGCTAAGAAATCCTTTTTTTCTGTGTAGTTACACGGAAAAAACAGAATATTAAAAATTAATAAATAATAGTAAAAAGTGGAATCTGTTATCAATAATTAGTACTATTATGTGCTTAATGCAAAGTAGTTTACTAATTTTTGTAGATTCCTAAAAACTACTATAAATTATTTCAAAAAGTAAGTAAATACTATTACTTTTAGGTATAATACGTGACTTATTAGTGAAAATTAATTACTTTATAGCATAATCTATTAAAAAGTAATGATTGGTCAAATTAAGAATTGCTATCTTAGATACTGATTTTTCCAGCCGAAAATTGCAAAAGTTACTAACTTTTATTTTATAAATACGATATCACTGATCAATTATTAGCTTAAAATATCATTTATTCATCATTATAAATTAATTTTCAATATACATAAATCGAATAAGTTGTAAATAATAAAATGAAAAATTAGTATACTAAATACTGATTTTTTGCTCATAAAAATACCGAAAATTTTTAACTCTTATTTTATAAATTCTATCCCATTGACTAATAATTAATATAAAATGTTATTTATTCGTTATTATAAATTAATTTACTATATACATATATCGAATAAGTGAAAAATAATAAAATAAAAAATTAGTATACTAGATCTTTAAATTTTAATATACGTTTACTAATTTTTCGGTTCCTCATTTTAAAAATTTTTTTATGTATATTTGAATAGTAATAACTGTAGATACCAATTTATCGATTCTTGTTCATATTAATTTTAATATACGAAATTACATATTTTGCTCTTCTATGTGTATCAAATTTTAATATAAATAATAGCCATTTTGTAATATATATATAATGATCCTGGTTTGATATTAGTATCCAATATACTAATTTTAAGTCGAAAATAAACTACAAACTATTAAAATTTTGAGCATCATTTTTTTCCCTGTATATTTCATATTTCGGCGTAAAAAAAGGATGTAAATTTACACTATCCCAGTGTAATTTTGAAATAACCTTGAAAACTAAGCCGAGGACCAAAAAAATACTTTAATACAATTTCGTTTTACTTAAAAAAATTGAATAAATTTTGATATAAATATTTTTTTCTAAGATCAATAGTTTTACTTTAATAACGACTATTTGATTTGAACGAACGAACGATCGATTTGTACTCGGAAAATTTGAAATTTACTTCAAAATTTTTTTACTTCAATTGGAGATAATAATTAATTTTTGACAGGTACCAGATCTGAATTTCTTAACATAATCCTTTTTAAATGAAAATTCAAAAATAATAATAACATATTATTGTTTTTAATTTTGAATTTATTCTAAGACGACGTAGAAAGTGAATAATTCGGCGGAAATAGTAAACCGGAAGAAATCCTTAAATAGAAAATGTTCATTTTCAAGTACCGTCTATAGACGTAGGCCGTCGGTACTATTTTTTTTCCTTCTTTTCGAGATTTTTTCTATTACATTTAAAAAACCGGTAAAGTTCGAAAAAGTAAAAAAGTAAAATATATAAGTTTGGTAATTGACTTGTTAGCGGGTGTTATAAGAACGGAAATGAATAAAGATAAGATTGATAAAAAAAATGAAGGTTATGACGCTTAATGGAGTCGGATAAAAAAAGGAGCAAATTTATAAAAAGGTGGTGGCACATGTTCGAACCACTTGAGATTTTCGTTGCTCTCACGTTTTTATTCGATTCTATTTATTATTTTTATTGTAAATATCATTTGCATTACATATTTTTTTTTGTTTTCTTTTTAAAGAGTTAGTGAGGTCATTAGTGGTCAGAGATAACAGTCACTAAAGATACAAATATTAAATCATGTTTAAATATTTTTAATAGCCTGCAGTTGACTGCGAGTATTTCGGTTTCGAGTGTAAGTACAGATTATAAGATATATGTCCGAGACTTAGCGATGCATTCAAGGCAAATACTCTAATGGTTTTATGCTTATATTGCACCCATACTATTTTCTGATGAGAATCTTTTAGATTTTAAATACAATGCCAGACCTGATAATAACCATAAATGGCTTAGTGCCACTAAAAATTTTTTGACCAAACTTATTTAATTTTTTTATGGTTTTAAATAAATAAATTTTTTTTTTTTCAACCTAAAGGTTGTTCTTAATCGCAAAATATTGCGATTATTAAACAGAAAATTTAAATTTAAATAAATTTCAGATTAATATAAATTTCACTTTCAAAAAGCAAAATTCATTTTTTTTGTATCAGCTTATTTAATAAATAGGAATTTTTGAAAATTTTGAGGAAAATTTTGACGATGCCCTGCAATAGAAAAAACGAATTGGACAGAAAAATATTTGAATTGATGAATTAGAGGAACTTTAGAAAAATATGAATTATTTCGGAAAAAATGATTTTTGACATAAGCCCGCTTATATTTTCTTATAAATGTTTGGTTGGAAGTTTTTGAGAAAAAGTTTAGAGAAATGGACTAATTTAAAATTGATTCTGTGGCTGAGAAAATTTTGATTTTCCGATTTGAGTTAAAACGAAAAATTGAACTTTTGTGGCTTTGACTTGGAAAATTTGAACTTTATATGGATTGAAATTCGGAAAACTGAAATTTGTATCGATTGAATTCTGCGATACCAAACTTATACAGACAACAGTATTGAGAAATTTGACCTTGTATGGATTCAATTTTGGAAAATTGAAGTTTGTATGGATGAAAATTTATAAATTGATCTTTGTATTGCTTAAAACTTAAAAATCAAACTTATGCCGACATGAATTTTGAAAAATTGGAACATGGATGGATTAAATTTTGGAGCATTATCGATTGAAGTTCAGGAAATTGAAGTTTGTACACGGAGAAAAAACTTAAGTAACTTTTACTAAATTTGAAAAAAAAAATTACAATCTGAGAAGTAATCTCGAAACGTTAACAAAAAATCAAAACTTGTACAAAACTTAAAGTAAAAATTACAACATATTATTTAGAATAATAATTTCTGTTGATTATAAAAATTACTGCATTCAAAATAAAATTTACTAGCGACAAATAAAAACTATAATGTATCAATTTTGACTATTGTACTTAGTAAATATTAGTTAACGCGCTTTGTGAAAGATGGATTCTGGCGAGTAATTTTTACAATCCAGATAGTAATTTTTACAATCTCAAATAGTAATTTCATCTCCCGGAGTAGCAATTTGTCTTACCGACATTCTAAAATGTACAGTACCTACGTAGAATTACATTGGAGATGTAATATTTATCAACTACGAAACAAAAATTGCGACTAATGTGCAAACTTTTAATAATTCTAATAACATTTTATACTTTTTGTAAGATTTAACTATTTTTATATGAATAAGTAAATATTTATTTTATCCATGCGAAAATTAAACGAAGCTTTTTTGTAATTATTATGATAAGTGAAAATCACAATCTAGAAAGTAATAATTGAAATAAAATATTAATTTTCAACAAATCATCGTAATTTTTTTTGTTGATTGTAATTTTTTATTTGAGATAGAAAATTTTTCATTGTGATTGTAATTATTATTTAATTTTGACCTGCGTTTTTCTCCGTGTATAGATGGAAATTAAAAAAATTGATTTTTGTATGGATTCAAATTTAGAAAATTAGTTTTTGTAATGATCAAAATTTGAAAAAATCACTTACACTGAGATGAATTTTGAAAAAATTGACCCTGTACAGATTGAATTTTGGAGCATTGACTTTATATGGATTGAAGTTTGGAGAATAAAACTTTGTATGAATTTAATCTCAAAAAATTGCACTTTAAATGGATTGAACTCCGGAAAATTGACTTTAGTATGAATTGAAAGTTGAGTGGCACAATACCGTAGAATAATTGAAATATATTTCCGATCTCAAAACGTCTGCCTGTAAAATTTCATATTCAAATATTTTCTCAAAAATTTAATTTACTAGTTCCCATATTTTATGTTAGAGAGTTTTTTTAGTAATAATTAATAATTAAGCATAGAAAATTTAAAAATAAATAAGAATAATTTTTCGTCACAAAAATATGTATTTATATATAAAAAATAAAATAAATGTAAAAATTGATATTTATAATAAATAATATACAAATAAAAGTATTTAATAAAATCGAATATTGCCAACGCCCATAAGAAGGGGAAACTCAGTATCGACCCGCGACGCCGCCATTGTTCCAACTTGACTTCTTCTTTTATATATTTTTATTCTTTTTCCTCATTCTTACAATTAACTTTTATTATTAAATCCACTCGTTTGTTCCAATAACCTCATGAAAATAAAAACCAATAATTATTTGAATATTAAAAAATATTTTCCAGCTTTACGCTGCTGATTGTATTGTAAGCCGCATAAAAAAAAAATTATTAAAGTATTTAGTAATAAATAAAGTATAAGCTGAGATAAGAGTGGGTAGAAAGAAGAAAACGAGTAGAAAGTTTAAGTACACGAAGGTATAAGTGAGACAGACGAAGTAGATCAAGGCTCGTAACAGCGTGGTAGCCAGCCTTATTGCCTGCCCGCTACTTCATTCCTCTCCTTGCAACTATTCTCACACAAAAGTACTTCCAACACGCTATTTCACACACCTACACTATCTCATTTCCGTTTCCTTTTCTTCTACTTTTCCTATTTTTCTCTACTTGCTCTTATTTTATGACTGAATCGTTTATTTAAATATTTAACCGTTCACTTAAAATAAATAAATTTCTATAAACTTTTTTGAAAAATTAAGTATATGAAAATATTATTTAATTAATATTTACACGGTAAAAAATCGGGGGTAGATCGGAGTTCTGGAGTTTTAAGGGTGGGCTGCACATAACGAAATTTTGAAATTCAAATTTTTGGTTACGTTGAAAATTTTTATAGAACTCGAATGATGAAAACCTTCCAAAGAAATTTATCTGCTTTTGGTCAAAAGCTAAAAAATTTCTGTAGGATAATAACTAATGATAATTAAGAAATTAATAGAAATCTAAAATTCGAGAATTCATTACATGGAGAAAAATGGATACAAAAAATGTATGAATTTTTATTATACTGTTGACCAAATTTGAAACAGGAAGTTGAATCGGCAAAATATTATTATTCTGCACTATAATTATTATCATGACCCTCTACAAATTTTTTACTTTCTATTATAATTCTTAATTTAGATAAGTATTATTCATTACAATTTATTAATAAGATTTAATTGTATCCCGAGTCAAAAAACAAATTCCAGTTCGAACCTCAAAATACTACGTGAGGTATTTGAGGGACAAGTTGGACTTTGGAGATTGAGAACTGTGTGGAAAGTAATTCTAGTTTAGGCCTCAATGTTGTAGTTACGGGCGATTTTACATAATTGAGGGCTAAACGTATGAAAAAAATTTAGCGGGGAACTCAAAATCCTCATAATATAAAAAAATTTACTGCTCCAGATTTAGGCCTCAATTTCTCAAATGACGTAACTTATGTAGGTTCCTTCACTTTTTTTCGTAAGAAATAAATACTTTAGACCGAGAATCTCAAAAAAATTGACCCGAAACTAAATAATGAATTACAAATTTGCAGAAAAATTACCGGAACCTCTATAAAGTATAACAAATGAAAAATAATATTTATTTTTATTTATATCCATTAAAAAAAAAAATATAATGGTTACTATGAGAAAATAGTTAACCGAAAGAAAATTTAGTATACATTTTTTCAATCAAAATACAAAAATTTATTGAGGACAAAATGTTAGATATTGTATTCTATATTATTTAGGAAGTTTAAAAAAAATTTTTTTTTAGACCTATTAAAAGTTTGTCCAGGAATATATAAAAACGAATAATAATAATAATAAATGAATTTATTTTATTTGATATATAAATTTTTGTAAGTACTCAGATTTTTTTTCAACTTGAAAATTTTCTAAGTCCAGAAAACGATAATTTATTTTTTGAGGATTTTGAGAGCTTCGTTAGAATTTAAAACCGATGAAGAGTTTGCATTTAGACCTCATAATTCTCACTGAGGATTTAGATTGCCAATATCGTATTATTCTTCGTCCGGTAAATAAAAGATCAAAGGAATTGAATTTTTTGAAGTCCAAGTAAGAATTTGTTTTTTGACCCTGGTATAATGTTTTTTGTAGTGTAGCGTAATAATTTTTTGGCGACTCAACTTCCTGTTTTAAATTTGGTTTGTACCATATTTCTTACTTTTGTAATAAAGCCTCAACTTTAATCATATTTATTATTTTTATTAAACAAAAAAAAACCCATATAAAAATTTGAAAATAGTTTGGGGTCAAAATGGCGCCCAGTTATGACATTTAAGGGTTAAGTAGAAATAAATATATTAATGATATACAAGTGAACTTGTAATTAGCTACTAAAAGTTGCATCTGGAATGGAATAAGTAACAACGAGCAAATCGTTAAAACCAGTATGCACTTGAGTCGTCATCGTTTCTCCTGATGAGTGGTCTCTTATGGATGATGGCACTCGAAATATCGGACTGTGTTTAAAAGCTTTAACGATCTCGCCGACACAAGATGCAAGTAGTTGAGCAACAGGCGAGACCACTGTCTGATACTTATATCCGGTGATTAAAGACCAAAAAATTGTCAACACCTGGTAGAAATATTTTTTTTTTATTTTTTGAATACTGCATTTATAAATAGCAGTTATTAAAAAAATTACTATAAAAAAATTTGGATAAGAAGATGGGAGAAATAAGGAGTATATATATGGTATATAAAGATGAAGGGGAAATATATATAGTAAAGTGATGAAATTACGTTTTATAATTACATCTCGAGAGTTCATAATTGGTGCTCACTACGTGGGGGATGAAACTTATTAACGTTCACCCGTAGCTTTGGCATTATTCCAGAATATTATAGACGTATATATAGATATACATATATATATTAAGTATTAAAAAAGTTACGGCTACTTTTATTAAAATATTCTTAATTAATGCTTATAAAATTAAAAGATTTTTTGTTGGGAACACAAATAATTTTAAAACTGAAAAATTTTGATATAAAATTTTTATCATTGAATGGGTTGATCAGAGAAGGTCTAACGCAACTTATTAGATTTTTTTCATGCATTTCTAATTATTTTTTTTTTAATTTACTTTTATATATTTATTTCCGATATAAACAAAAGATGCTATTTGTTATATTTTTTTAAAATAATCAAAAAAAGTAACTGTATATAGTTCATCTATTTATTTTTATAAAACCACCAATATTTAATAAACTACACGTCAATACGAAATAATTTAAAAAAAGATAAAGCAGATCTGAATTATAAATATATAAACTAAAAAAAAAATGAATTGGATTATGAAAATCAGCCACATAAAATTTGAACACAGAAAAAAAGGGAATACTTAAAGGATGGGCGATATTGAAAAAAAACATCGATATCGTAACATCGATAGTTTAGTTTTTTATTATCGAGTATCGATATATCGAGTCCAAAAAATATCGATAAAAAACATCGATACTTGAGAAAAAAAACATCGATAGTTAAAATATCGACAGATATCGCCCATTCCTAATTGAAAAAAAACATCGATATCGTAAGATCGGTGGTTTTAGTTTTTTATTATCAAGTATCGATATATCGTGTCCAAAAAATACCGATAGAAAACATCGATACTTGAGATCGATAGTTGAAATATCGATAAATATCGCCCATCCCTAGAATACTTGCAAGTATGCATGAAAATTTTCATGTAATTTAAATTACAGTTTGAATAGTAAAAACAATCTTTTCGAGCTCAAAAATATAAAAATTGTATCTTACTCTCTAAACATGAATAAGTGAAATAAGTGAATATTCACTAATTCTGAGTGCCAATTGAACCACTTTTTGAAATTATTGGTTCGGTTTGCACTCCGAATTAGTGAATATTCACTAATTTTCACTAATTCATGTTTAGAGAGTATACTGCAATTCTCACAATTTCTATGAATAATTACACTATTATGATCTGCAATTTTTATACTTTCGAGTTCGAATTTTTGTCACTACGCTGATAGATTTCTTAGCATTTTTTATAAATTTATTACTCATTAAATCTGAAATAGCAATTTACTGTTTTACAGCTATAAGTATACCAAGTGGTGAAATAGTGTAAAAACTCTATTTTTCAATGGTTTTCAGTGATTTTCACTGTTTCAGATTTAGAGAGTAGTATTCAAGAAATCATTTCTTAAATAGTAACATATATTTATAAAATACACCAAAAAGTAATGTTTAAGAAACGATTCTTTCAATACTAAGAAATCTTTTTAAATGCTAAGAAATCCTTCTATCAGGGTAGTAATAACAATTGTTTCGAACTCGAAAGTATAAAAATTGCAGACCGTAGTGTATTAGTAGATATTGTAAGAATTACAGTATAAGCTGTAATTTTTATACTTTCGAGTTCGAAAAGATTGTTTTTACTACATGTTTAAACTGAAGTTTTTCAAGTATTCTTTTTTTCGTGAAAGAAACCTATTTGTAAATTTATTTCAAATAAATCTTTAAAGTAATGAGAGCTATACGAATTATTATTTGGGAAAAATAAAATAAAATATTTTTATTGGATTTTCTTTTTCTGTTCGAATCGCGATTTAGATGGAAGATTAAATTTATTAGGGTTACAAATAAGTTTCCGCCGTTTTTTAACACAAATTAAATATTTATTATAGAAGAACGGTAATATAAATTTATTAAAATATTGCTCATCACTTGCAACCACTTTTTCCCATCTCTCAGGCAGCATTCGAATCCCACGTCTGAAGAACTCCTTGTCTTTTGAGGCTATCCACGAATCAACCCAATTTTTGGTATCCTCATAAGATGTGAACCGCTGCACCGTCAGAGCATGTGCCATGGACCGGAACAGGTGATAATCGAACGGTGCAATGTCTGGTGAATACGGCGGGTGGGGTAACACTTCCCAATCAAGTGTTTCCAAGTACTTTTTCACGGGAGCCGCAACATGTGGAATAATTTTTTCGTGTATAGAATAGTATTGAGGGCGTTTTTCCTTCAGAGCTCGGCTCAATCTCATCAATTGTGTTCGATAGAGGGTTCCAGTAATTGTTTCGCTCGGATTAAGCAACTCATAATACACTACACCTAGCTGATCCCACCAAATACACAGCATAAGTTTTTTTCCGTGAATATTTGGTTTTGCTGTTGATGTTGACGCGTGACCAGGTAATCCCCATGATTTTCTTCTTTTTGGATTGTCATAATGTATCCACTTCTCATCACCAGTTATGATACGATGTAAAAAACCCTTTTTTTTATGTCTAGCTAGCAGCATTTCACTTAAGCATAATCGGCGTTAAATATCTCTCGGCTTTAATTCGTACAGAGCCCAATTTCCTTGTTTATGAATCATTCCTAATGATTTTAAACGATGTGAGACTGCTTGCTGAGTGACTTCTAATGTTAGAGCAAGTTCTTTTTGTGTTTGAGATGAATCTTCCTCCAATTCTGCATCCTCGTAAATTTTGGCCTTCCACTGCGATCTTTGTCTTCTACGTCGAAATCACCGTTTTTAAACTTTTGAAACCACTCTCGACACCTTCTCTCACTCAAAGCACCCTCACCATATGCTTCTACGAGCAATTGATGCGCCTCAGCAGCAGATTTCTTTAAATTAAAGAAGTAAACTAATATTTCCCGCAAATGACGCTTACTTGGCTCAAATTTTGACATTTTCAACTTATAAAAATTATATTTTACCAATATAAAATCAATGATATTAATAGGTTATGTTGTTCTTGAATGTCCAAACTATTTTTTAAGCCGGTTATCATCTGCGAAAGCTAACCGAAACTCCGTGCCGCGCCATCTACAATAAAACGGCGGAAACTTATTTGTACTCCTAATAACAAATAGTATGTTTTAACACCGTGAGCCAATCACAAGACCAAGCATTTAAAGATCTATTAATAATTAAATATAATCATTTCCACGATAAATTATTTATTAGAACGTTAATTGATTTCTATTTTATGCTTCTCTTTATCTGCTGCCTTCAATAATAAATGAGGTGACATTTTTTCAGCCCATTAACCCCGAAAATTCTTCATAATAAAATTTACAATATAAATTCTAGGAAATGCCAATGCAAAATATATGAAAATTGATTAACGGCCAACAAAATGGGCGTGGTTTCCAATGTCATGAAAATAAAATTTATTTACTTATTTCAATAAATAAAAATTCGCGTGAAAATGAAAAAGTAACTTATTTTTTGCAGAGTAAAATTTAATACGCGTGATTTAGGTTGATCATCCAGCTTAATTTAATAAAACAACCGCAAGGTATATAAAGGAGTAAAACGGGGTGGATGGCCGTGGATTAGCGCACAGGAATAGGATATTGTGTGTATATTAGCTTTTGGCTTGAGCTTTCATGAGATTTTGACCTAACTCAATTACAAACTTACCGGACATTATCCTTCTCGCCTTTCTGTTCATTTGGTGAGATTATCAACGGCTAACATAATCTATTTTTCATCTCGCCTTCTACCAACCCGGCGGCTAAATGTTTTCAGTACATTTATAAATATATATATTTCAACACAGAAAAAAATTTAACGAATCAATAATTTTTTTTCTTCGGAATCATATTCTTGCTTCAAGTCATTATTTCTTAATTCAAGAAAATGTTTACTTGCATCAAAACAAGAAAATTCTTCATTCGAGTATTTAAAACTCAATTGATAAAATTTATTCTTTAATCAAAAATTACAATATTTTGAACGGAGTTTTTTTATTCTTGAACCAATAATGTAATATTCTAGTCTCAAGAATATTATTTTCTTACATTCCAATTTGATTTTTAAAAACATTGACTTCAGACGGGATTGAACTCGCGTCCTTTGAGTTACAAAACTTGTCTGCTATCCACTAGGCTGACACAAGTTCGAAATATTGGAGTGTAAAATTTTAAACATAAAAAGTATAAAAACGTTATAGAGGTCGCTAAATTTTTCATAGTTTCGACGAGTGGGCGTATTCTAAAATCAAGAGACTGATTTTCTTGAACTGAGTTCTTACCAGTCTTATTTCAAGTAAGTAATACAGTTTGATAAAGAGTTTGAAATTTTCCAAGCATGAATTTTTTTTTTATCTAACAAAATTATACATATTTGAGTCAAGAATTTAAAATTATCAATCGAAGATTTTTTTTTTGAATCAAGAATATCAATTTTAAGAAAAAAATATTCTTGAACCAAGAAAAATTTTTTTACGTAATGATAATCTTGGCTCAAGTAAATTCTTGATTCAAGTTAATTTGTTTTTCAGTGAACACAGAAAATAAGAATTTCTTGGTGCAAAAAATTTCTACTTGTCCCAAGAAATTTTTTATAGTCATAAGAAAATTTTTGTCTTCAATTCATGATACAAAATATTTCTTGCGTTAAGAAACCCTTTTTTCTGTGTAGTAACAAAAGTAAAATGAGTTACTTAAAAAAAAAATTTGAAAAAAATTCTATGAATGCATTAATGTTCAGAATATGAATATCATATTAAACAGCTTAAATTATTAATAACTCGATAAAATAGATAGAGCTAATATAAGAGTGATATAATCGAATGGATAAACAAGTGTAAATTAATCGCAAGGGTGCACTTGAAAAAGGGTTGGTGGACAAATATTTATGAATCTCTGTCAGTAAGCTATGTAGGGTGTGAAAACATGAAATCCCGCATGACAAAACGATCAACCTGCTCCCCTAAGTCTATATAATGTTAACTGTATATATCTACGTGTTGAAATATTCCCCTCCCTTATTTTTACGACATATGCCGTACTTTTGATATTCACTCACTCACTCATTCAGTCTCTCAAAATGGATTTTAATATGATAATCCGACTCTTCTGCCTTGGATTACCAGGCTCTTTTTTATTTTATTATCACTTTATACTCAGGGAATACTGAATAGTCTATTTATATAGACTGCATACATACACACATATATATATAAATATATATATATATATATATATATATATATATATATATATATATATGACTAAAAAATTCAAGGGGCAAATAATTATAGATTTCATCAATTTTTATATAGACCCCTAACGTATATTGATGGATCATCTCTATCTTATGAGTTTCGCTTTTTTTTTTTTCTGAACTCTAGGGACTTCAATTTTTCTGTCCCTTGGGAAAATTATGATTATAATAATTCTATTAAAATTTTTTTCATATATCATCTTAGATAGAAAACAAAGGGGAAAATAACCATTGAAATTTTTAATAAAAGTTTTAAAATTCAATAGTAAAAGATTTTTATGTGGCCATTTTACCATTTCTGTCATCAGTTTTATGTAAACATATTTTAGTTATCGGGTTAAGTGGACTAAAAAAATTTCACCTTATTTATTATTAAAGATAGCAAATGAAGCGGGCGAGCATAAAATAGAGATCAATTAACAACGGTGTTAAAGTATACTATTCGTTAAATTTAATCTTCTATCTATTAATCACGATTCAAAGATATAAAGAAAATCTAATAAAAATAATTTATTACATTTTTCCCAAATAATAATTCGTATAGCTCTCATTACTTTAAAGATTTATTTGAAATAAATTCGCAAATCGTTTTATTTTAAATTTCATGTGGGCAATTTTTATAATTAGGGGAAAGGGGGGGGGAGATAGGCACCAAACTTTTAGGGGGCCCATTTTGCCTCTCCCCCCTTACCCTATTAACCCGGATAAAAAAAGTTATGCATAGTTATATGATTATATATAATTATATGCAATTCATTTCTCAGGAGATATAATAATATGTAATCATATAATTATATATAAATATATATAATGCTTTTTTATATGTAATCATATATAAATTATGTATAATTATATGTAATTGTGTGCAATTACATATAATTTGATGTAATTATATGTAATTGTATATAATTAAATACAATTATATATAATAGTGTCATTTTACAGAAACTAATTTTAATGTTACGTAATAGTTCAATACATATCACACATATCACTCACTATAAAATACATGCATTCTAAATGGCAAAAAGTCCCTTTAATTTTATTTTAATCCTTGAACTGTATAAAATTAAAGCATAAGTAATTATAAATAATTATATGTTATTACAATATAATTATATGTAATTATATTGGGCCATTTTTCACACATAATTATATACAATTACATATAATTATATCTAATTTTTCATTAAAATTTGTCTTAATTTTTTTTCAAATTATTTCGTACTGACGTTTAGCTAATTAAATATTGATGGTTTTGTAAAAATAAATAGATGATTTATATACGATTACTTTTTTGAATATTTAAAAAAAAATCTAATAAATTGCGTTAGACCTTTTCTGAGCAATCTATTGAATAATAAAAATCTCATGTCTAAATTTTGTAGTTTTTAAGTTATCAACGATCCAAAGAAAATCATTTCATTTTATAGGTATAGAATTATTCATTCAATATATAAATGTATATGGATGTACATATTTAAATTTTTATTCTTACATATTTATATTTTAAAACGACGCCATCTTATTTCCTAATTCGCAGGAACGAGCGCAATAAACTGGAATCAAGAGGGTTGGACGGGCGAATGATACTCTGGAATTCCCCCAGGTAACTTTTAGCTCCCACTCCTTAAAAAGATTCTAGTGTGTAATGCTACTGATGTCGAAGAATGGCAGAAACAAAGAAAAGAAAGCGGGAAGATGGAAAAACATCAATAGGCAAAATGATGAAAAAAAAAAAAAAGTTCAACACAAAAGAATAGAGCAGAATAAAATAAAAGTGAAAAGACGAAAATTTCATTAAAATCGTCCAAGAGGGAAAACAAATGGCCTCAATCATTCCGCTAGCGCAAAAGTCACCCTCTGCAGTCGTGTAAGTTTAATATTTAAAATGTGATTTGTACCAAGCCACCAACACCGAAGAGACCCGATGAAAAGATAAAATAAAAAACGCTTTCATACTCCAATTGAATACGTTTTTTTTCTTTTTTGTAGTTCTGATAACTGAAGAATGTATTGACAAGTGAAATATTGTTGTTATTGGAGACATAACATGATATACAATCGCTAGATATGTTATTCGATGAATATATAAATATGAAGTTATATATTTTAGATGAAATTTGTTTAAAAACAAAGTCATGCTATAGTTATGACTAGAATTTTATCAAATTTTAAATGACAAATTAGTTATTTTTATCTTCAAAATTTCACCTGATCCATAAATTATCAGTATTTGGCTTAAATTTTACTTTAAATGATACGAATTGGAGAAAAATTTTGTGATAACTGAAATATTAACTCATGATAAGCTTTACATGATCAGATACCCGATAACCGAACTGGTAGTAAACTACCGACAATCTACTGCAGCAACTTGCTATCAAGTTGGCCGCAAAAAGTCGCTAACTATCTGAGAAAGTTAGTGGCAAAAGTTGTCATTCCGTTAGATGACGGAAAGTTGCCGTCAATTTTCTCAGAAAGTTGGTAACAACTTGTAGTCAACAGTTACAACTAATTGACAGCAACTTACTGAGCAGAAAGTATTGCTATCAGGGTAAAAGAGCAAATTACTGCAGAGAGATAAAAAAACTTCTGCGTTATCGACAATAGGACTCTAGGACTGAAGATAAGGAATTAAACTTACCGTGATAGTCAGACTTTCTGGTTAGAAAGTTGCTGTCACCTAGTTGCGATCAAGTTGATGACAATTTATCGACAACTTCAGCCTTTATAACTGTTGACTACAAGTTGTTACCAACTTTCCCGGAAAGTTGGCGACAATCGACTCTCGCAACCTGTCGCCAACTTTCTAGAAAAATTGAAGGTAATTTTCCGTCAACTAATGGAATGTTCGTTGGCGAGTTTCGTTGACAATGATAACAAATATTAGAAGGTTATCATTTGTTTTATTTAATTTATCATACTTTATTGATAAGAAAATAGAATTCGTATTAGAATTCAGCGGGAAAATTTGGAAAAATACTATTTCAATACTTGCCTGTGATCACTAAAAAATTAGAAAATATTTAAATGAGAAATAAAAAATAGAATATTCAATTGATAGATATGTGTTATTATTTACCACTATTTACAATTGAGTCAATACAAAATGACATAGTAATAAGTGGTAACAAAATACAGTAAGTTTTTAACAGAAACGATTATTTGTAGATAAAATACATGGATAAATATAAATTTAAATTGAAAGATAACGGAATACAAAAGAAAATACAGAATTAAGAATTTAAAAATGCTATTTGGGAAGTATAAAACATTTATAATATACAATTCCTCTACTGTATTTGATTATCATTGTAATTGAACAGAATTTTTTTTCTAAGAAATTTCTTGATATAATATTGTATTTTCAAAAAGTTTTTTCATACGAATCAAAGATACGTTTAATTGAAAAATCCAAACGTGCACACCTCAAACACTTACGCTAAAATAAAAATGATGCTTAGATATCATTCTATTTTTCACCACTCCTGTGCCGAAAGTTTCAATTCCTGCTCTTTTTAGAGGAAAGAAAGTCATACTTTTTTTTAATAAAAAAAAAATGATAAAAATTAGCGCATAAGTCATTCTTCCCATAAACAGAAGCCAAAAATTTTTTTTTTGTTTTCCATTTTGCACTGTAGCGCTGAATAGAGTAATATTGACAAAAAAAAAAAGAGTATATACTAAAAATATGTGAGAGAGAGTAAAATATATTCGAATACACATGTAGAAAAAAAAACAGGAAGATATATGGGCGATAAATTTACAGAAAATCTTTCAAAAAATTTATCATTTTTGTTATTATCTTTTGAATGATAAGGATTTCATTAAGGAATTTTGAAAGGGATCATCTTAAGGATGAATCGAAACTTATTAGAAAAATTTCAAGTTTACCCATTGCAGTACTCGCAACTACAAATTTTTACTACAGTATGGTGGTTAGAAGAACTACAATTTTTTTTTCGTGTTTGAAACGTACAAAATTAAAGCTTTAATATTCAGAGTTATAGCTTTCATTAACATCATAAATGTATTCTACTTGAACAAGATATTGTAATTTGACTTGATCTGAATCATAAACGACGTATTCATTATGGTCTAAGTTATTGGGATCATTAATATAATTAACCATTGTTCCGCAAGGAACTTCTATATCTCCAGGAATCGTAAACGATTCAGAAGGGTTTTGCGAAATATTCCCTGTGCTCAGAATCGAGTCATATCCATCGGGGTTTTTAATTATAGAATCATTTTTTTTGCATTCTTTCATTTTACCTAATGCGACTTCACATAGCAACAATATACCTATTGAATTTTGGGATTGGGTTCCAGAAAACTTCGCTGCTTTAGAAACTATATCAGTAAAATAAATGCCTTTCCCAAATGTAACTCCCGTGATATGAGCTTCAGGCGGCAATATTATGAAACCGTTTAATAGAATACCAGGTATATTAGTCAAATTAGTCCCATGCCAGAGCCATTTTTTATTTCCGAGAGTATTCGATCGTTCCTCATACTTTTTATGATAAATACCATGTTTTTTAAGTGAAAATATCTCTGAAATTTTTATTTTAAAATTATTATGCAGAGGTGAATGCGTATTTCTGACGTACTGTTGAATTCTTTGAAAATGTTCGTGTTCTTGATTAAGCACTTCTATTTCTACATTTAATTTTCGGTAAAAGATATCCAATGGATTTATGTTATCCTCCACTTGAGGATTATTAAAATTACGTGGAACATTCATTTGTTTCAAGGAATCTAATTTTATCAACTCTTTTTCATACTTTGCTGAATCATCTATAATTGGAGGCCGTTGGTCACCAAATGCATGTGGTATCAATGAATAGTATTCATTAGACTTATCTATCAGATTGAATATCTTGTCATCACTTTCATGGCCAACAATAAGTGAATGAATTTCCTCTAAAATTGTTCCAGCTATTCCAATCTGGCGTTCCGATACTTTAACAATCGGTATATCATTTAAATCAATACGGAACTCGTTCATAAATTCTTCTTTCAAAATATTTTTATCATAAATAAGTTTCATTAGCACTTCAATTGGATTTGCTGAGATACTATTTATTTTATCGATCCTATTTTGGAAATTTATATCAACATCAATTTCAATGTAGCTCTTCAATTTGAAAACAGTTGTTCGATATTTTTCACGACATTCTTGTAGCGTCAATGGTGTAAGCTTTTTGTCACCAGAGTGTGTTCCTATTCTACCCCACCTTCGAAGAAGCCAGTATTTCTCATCTCTGAAGTGTTTGCGAATTTCGAGGTGGTAATACTTATTTTTGTTTAATTGAAGATCAGTTTGTATAAAAAATTGTGAATATATTTCACGTTGATCAATTTGAAAAATCGTAGTGTAAGCCTCGATTTCGCTGTTTGATCGCAGTATTACAGTACTATTAGTTTCGGCAATTTCATCGGTGACCGCACTAGCAGAATTGTCTAAAAATAGTCGTTCTCCAATTTGACATTTATAAGCCTGCAAAAATTTAGATTTTTCTATTATTCTCATCGTCAACTTAAACTAAGACCTGCCTGGTCTGTTGATAATATTCAAACATCTGGCCCGTCTTACTCTAAAACCCGTACATTAGTAACCAATGTCTGGTTCAAATACTAAATACCCATATGAACGCGAATGTGTAAAATTACACATTTCCAGTTTTCCGAATAGCATACGATCAGTGACTTCGTTCAATAGAGTAACTCTTTCGCTATAACGTAGTTCACCATCTTGCCAATATTTATATTCATAGGGATAAAATTGAGAATTATATTCCATTAAGTCGATCAATTCGCTGTCACGTAATACGTCTAATTGATCTCTTAGTTGAAAAAACCGAACGTTCTGTTCTCTTCGACGATCGTCATTATTGAAGTTAATTTCTTCCATAGGTAGAGCATTATTATCACCTGTTAACAAATAATAATGAACCTTCAACTATATTTTTAAAATATCTTTTTGAACCAATAGTATAGTACTCAGAAAAAATCAGATCACACGAAAAAAAACTTTCGTCGTCATAACAAAAATTTTTTTTATAATAACAAACATGAGTAGCTTACGGCTACAAATCAATTTGTTATAGTAACACATGAAATTGTGTCGTAATTAAGATGTGAATTTGTTATGAGAATGCATGATATAAATTATAAAAATATCGACGTATGTCAAAGCTGGTATTTGTTATCGTAAGTAATCTTAATTTATGATTACAAAAAATTTCTCAAACGCTACAAATTCCTTTTGTTACTTTAACAAACTAATTTGTCTAGTGTAACACAACTTTTTTGTTGCAGTTATAAATGATTTTTAAGTGCAACAATCAATTTGCAAATTCTAGTTTGAAGATTCTAATTTTCAGATCGTCAATTTTTTTTATCACTAATAGATAGATAGATAGATAGATAATAATTTTATTTGACCCTAGAGCATAAGCTCCCTCAGGGCCATCAATTTTAAAATACATTAGTTTATATTAATATAATTATGACAATAATAATATGGCTGTCTACAAAAATTAATTAGTTGATTGATTGTAGGTTTACATATTAATTATAACAAAATACAGAGTAATTGTTAAATCATTCTAAAATAAGTGTCATATCATATGATACAATAAAAATAATATAACATGATACAATATAATATGATACAACATAATATAATACAATATTGCTATAATTATGGGTGCTAGTTATCATATTCTATGAAATAATTGAAGCAAGCAATCTTATATTCGGCCAAATTATCTGCAGCTATAAGCTTAGCTGGCAACTTATTCCAGATACGTATACAGTGTACTAAAAATGAGTTGTCATACATGACACAATTAGCCTTTGGTAAGTGCAGGTAGTCTTGCCTGACATCTCCCCTGCGTAACGCTACTGGCAAAAATTCTAATTTCGAGCCGAATAGCTGCCGATAATTTAGTCTAATTTCTTTATAAAATAAGCGAGCAATGAAATGGTCTCTTCGTTTATCTAACTTTTTTTAATCTAATAGTTTTTAAGTAATCAAAAAAAATATCAGAGGTAAAAAAATCTTCAAAATCTTTAGTCTTTTTATAATTACCTGAAAAATATTAGTGATAAAAAAACATTGAATGGAGGATTTGAAAATTAGAAACTTCAAGCTTCAATTTGCTTCTTTTTTTGTTCTACAACTATTTTTTCAATATCCTTTAATTTTTGCAACCAGTGTAATATAAAATAATAATGCGCAGTGTACAAGTACATACCAATAATTTCTCTTATAAGTTGTTGGTCGTCCCATCGAATGTTATCTAGATTCGAAATTCTCTGTACTGTAATCTGATCGTCATGTCTCCGAATACATAAAATATGAAACCATTTGCTCATAGCTACATCATACAGATGACTCTGTTATAAAAATATTTATGTTAAATATAATATACATGAAAAACCAGACAGAAAAGATTAAATATAGACCCGTTCATAGAATCCGTAGAGTATCAGATAGATACACACTGAAAAAAATGGTAATACTTCCCAGATTAATGAAGTAACTATTCCTGTCTTTACATTTTAATGATTCTCATTCTTTTATGTTAACTTTTCCTATCGGAGATGGTAAGCATTCTTATCCGAGATGATAATCATTACTGTCTTAGAAGGTGAAATTAAAAAATTTTTCAGATAAAAGAATTATTACTCTTCAGATGATAATTACTATCGGCAATAGTAAATATTACCATACGAGAAACGAATAATTAACATAAAAGCATAATAATGATTGTCACATACAGATGGTAATCATGCCCTATTGCAAGATGGTAAAAGTTAGCATTTTTTTTCATCAAGTATTCAATTCAATTTTTGAAAATCGCGTTTTCATCAGTAGTCAACGTTTTAACTTCGTCCCAGGAAACTATAATTATTATTTTAAAGATGTTGTTCGTGTATAAGTATGCATGTATAGATGTGTGTGAGCGTAGCAGGTTGTTAACCGTTTCCAATATTATTGATTTAAACAAAACTATTTTTAAGTTTAAAAAGCTGAAAAACATTTATGCTTCTCGAGCTCGGAGGGAAACAAAAAGTTCGAGGTAGAGCCACAGGGTCAACTGTTTTCCATAATTTTTTTTTAAATGAAACCTTAAATATATAAAAGAAATAAATTTACCATCTGGATTTCCGCAATCCTCATTGTATCTGGATATTCAATGTATGTTCTGCAGTATCTACATTTCACACGTTTATTATTATCATTATTTGGAATATATTCAACTTTATATGGCAAATATCTATTCATGACCGGATAATTTCTGAATAGCATAATGGAGTAGTATGTTACCTTTAATTGTACTAAAATGGAAAAAATATTATATTTTTAATATCATTAAATAATTCAATAATGTAAAAGTTTGCAATAAATTTAAGATTAACCATGATTTATACTTTTAAAAAAATCTAAGTGTCAGTGAAGTCTCTCTCGGTCAACTATTATACTACGCAGTAGAGTAGTAGTCCAGTGGTCTGGAAATAAAATAGGATTAGAAAGAATGCCCTTTTTAATTAGTATATTTTTATAATATCTCACGTTACGTCAAAAATATGATACACGCAGAGAAATTTTTAGTAAAAATTACCCAAAAAATTTGACTATGAGGACATGTGGTAAATATCGAAATTTTTCGGGTTTTTACACAGATTATTATCCATTTATCTCACTAATCAGTGCCGAGAATGTCAATATACGAAAATATAATACACAAAGTGAATGGATATGCCTTCATCACTACATAAATGAACAATAGATTGAAACTTACAGTTGTTTCATTCAAAAATAATAATTGTCAGGATACAAGACTCAGCTAAGATTCTTGAAGATGTCAAATTTTATTAATTAAAATTCAAAAGGTATTACTTTTACTGGGTTAGTTAACAATCTGCCTGAATATACTTTTTTTTGAATTCAAAATATTTATTGTAAATGTGATGATTAAAATTCAGAACAGGAATTGCAATAATTGCATTGAATTGGGAATTTAAGATAAATTCGAATAATTTAAATGATATTCTCTACTATTGAATACAATTTAAAATTTTGCTATAACTAGATGATCTTTTACTATAAAATTCTCTCCGTGTACAAGTATTTTTATTATTTAGGAAAAAATATACCAAAATACAAGAGGGTTACAAAAACGATAATATCGAAAAATAGTAAATGAAAAGAAAAAGGTATAAATCATGTTAATGCTTTATACTTAACTTCAAAAGAAATTGGAAAATGCACATCACAAGGTGATTACAATATCTTAAAAAACTTACCTTAAACAGGTTTAGGTGAGGTGTCAAGGCATCAGCAGTAGCAACACAGGACACTTATTTATGACGCACTATCACAATGTATCAAAATTTATATATGTTTATGTTTTAAGATCTTCGCGTTCTCGCGGTAAAATATTTTTAATAAAAAATTTACTATTTATTCAAATTTCTTCGTTTCTTACGGCAATAAAATTTCAAATCTTCGCGTATTTCCGCGGGAATATATTTCTTCGATAATGTGTATCGTGGTAAAATTCACTTTGCAAGTAAAATGAAAAGTGAAATTATTCAAATTAGATGAAGTTTAATTAGATGCTACCGATTCGTCCGGTTGATATTAGTTCACATTTACAACGATCAAAGACCAATCATACGACCCGAGCTCACGTACTTACGATGATCAAAGACCGATCCAAAGACCTGGACTCACATTACTGAATGCTCAATTGGGATATCAATCCTCTAGCTCCGTCCACCGTCAAGTGTCCGGAGTTCTATATGATTCGAAGTTTGATGCACAAATGAACTATAATAAGCTAGAGTCCACGGCATTTTTATATGGTCAACTTTTCCCATACGGAAAGACATGGTCCAGGCCCAAAGTTTTAGGCGCACGTGAGTTTTATGGAAAAGCAGCTGTGACAAAGAGGTTGACAACTCTCGCACTGCACTGCCACCTTAGTTGGTTTTAGAAATATCTTTTGAGAAGAATGAAGTTCGAAAAAATTGAATATTTATGAGGACTCGCGAGGCTCAGGCCTTTATTTAGTTCATTCAATATTCAAAATTATTTTAGTGTTCAATACTGAACGAATAGCCTTTTAAAATCATTTGTAGAAAAAAAAAATTTTTTTTTTAATATAGTAGCCATGACAATACATTTGTCTAACATGAATTGTAATACACATCATGGATAATAATACTATGAATAATTACAATATGAAAAAAAATTATTGAAACCAATAATTAAAAATCAGCTGTCGAATTGATTAATTTTCAAGCTCAAAAAAACAAGTTAATTCAAAAAATTTAATTCATATTTTATTTTAATTAATTTATTTTTATATCAAATTATTAAGCACCACTTTTTAGACAACAGAAAAATTTTGAGTCCTTATATGTAATTTTTTTAAATTATTCAAGGAATCAATAATAAATCCTCATAATTTTTTACTATAACGTCATAGAAAAAAATTAGAAATATTTTCTGATTCAGAGTTAAATTTTTCATAACAATTCTGTGTAACACCTCTCAAAAATCGTTTTTTTGGCTCGATAAAATTGGTCGGTAGAACCGAAATAATCGGTAGAAGTTACCGAAATAATTGGTACCGGCTAACGAAAAATAGTCGGTAGCTGGTACCAATTATTTTTTTCCGAGTAGCATCGTAAATAAAGAAGTTGATTCTTTATAAATAATTATCAATAAAGAAAAAGTAAGATTTTTTATTAATCACGAAATATTTAATAAATTTTTTTTAATATAAATATAAATTTGTTTTATCTCAGTGGATCAATGAGTTGATTATTCTTTTGAAAAGGCGAGGTGAATTCGAAGGTTAAATATACCAGGAACGTTGATTTCATTATAAAAGAGTACTTTGTAATTTTAAGTGAAAAAAAATCTGTTTACAATTTGAATCTTTTAACAAAAGTAGTTCTTTCATTCATTGACATTTAATATCGAATAGACTTGGCAACACCACGCTCGGTTTAACACGACGGTCGTAGCGCGCATCACGCGAGTGACGAAGGATGGAAAAATGATGCGAGTGACGAGGAGTTAATTAAAGTAAATTGATTATTCAAAATATTATATGAGCGTTTGAGATGTGTACTTTTGAATTATCCAAATACTTTTCAATCCCAAAGCAAATTAAAATTTTATAATTCAGAAAACATCACTATTGAACATATCATTAAAATATTTTTTATATATATATTCTACTTTTACAAGATATTGAATTTTGACTTGATTAGGATCATAAACAACGTATTCATTATGGTTAAAATTATTTGAACCTCCACTATATATCTTAGGGAGTTTTCCATAGGGAACTATTATTCCTTCAGGAGTCGTATGTGATTCATTAATGTTTGGATAAATGTTCCCTTTACCCATAATCGAGTCATATTCGTCAGTGTTTATTCTCGGAGAATCATTTTTGTTAGATTCCTTCATTTTACCTAATGCGACTTCACATAGCAATAATATACATATTGGATTTTCGACTTTGGTACCAGAAAAGTTTGCTGCTTTAGAAACTATATCAGTAAAATATATGCCTTCACCAAGTGTAACTCCGGTAGTATGAGCTTCAGAAGGCATTATTTTTAAACCATTTAATAGAATACCAGGTATATTAGTCAAACTTGTCCCATGCCATAGCCATTTTTTATTTCCGAGATTATTTGATCGTTCTCTATACTTTTCATGGAAAGACCCATGCTTTTTAACGAAAAATATTTTAAGAAGATCTATGATATAGGTATCATGTCGAGGTGAATGAGTATTTTCGATGTACTGTTGAATTATTTTAAAATGTTCGTGGTATTTGTCAATCACTTTTATTTCTACATTTAACTTTTGGTAAAAGATATACAATGGATTTATATTATTCTCCGATTGAGGATTATTGAAATTACTTGGAACATTCATTTCTTTCAAGGACTTTAATTTTTTTAATTCATTTCTATACATCATATCATTGTCTATTATTGGAGGTCGTTTATTACCAAATGCATGTGGTATCAGATAATAAAATTCATTAGACATAGCTATCAGATCGAATATCTTGTTCGGTTCATTGCTAATAAACTTTTTTTTAAGCTCGACCAAAAGTTTCTCAGCGTATTCGATTTTTTTCGTTGTTACTTTTCCGATTGGGATTTCTTCTAAATCAATCTCGAACATCTTAAACTTTTCTTTCAAAATATTTTTGTCATAAATAAGCTTCATAAGTTTTTCTACTGGTTCTGTTGGATTAGTTTTTATTGTGTCAACTTTATTGTGAAAAACTTCGTCTTTATTCATTAGAAAATATGTTTTTTCAGATGAGGAAGGTACTTCCTTTTTCTTGCTATTCTTTATAAATTCGTTAACACACTCATCTCGAAGCAACGGCTTTAGTATTTGATTGCAACGTGAAGTTCCTATTCTTCCCCATTTCTGAAGAAGCCAAAATCTATCATATTTATTATGTTTGCGAACTTCAAGTTGGTAAAAACTATTAAAGTTTAATTGAATATCAGTTCTTACGAACATTTTAGATAGAGTTTCGCCTTTGTTTATATATATTTGAGTGCAATGGTCAAGTTCATTGTTTATACGTAATATTGTAATATTTTCTTCCTTAATATTGTCATTACTTATAAGAGCTTCTAGAGATGGTTTAGTGATAATTCTCTGTCCGATTTGAAATTCGCGAGACAAAAATTCATCCTTACTTTTTATTTCATTTCTTAATTTAAATTTAGATCTCTCGGGATTTAGAGTAATTGTTAAACATCTTATATCTTTGTGCATTCCCATACATTTATAACCGATTCCTGATTCAAATATTAATTTTCCTGACTTACATTTATTACATTTTTGCAATGCTCCGAATAGTATTCGATCAGTAACTTCATCAAAAAGAACAAAGTCTTTCTTGAAATAATAATACTGCATATTATGTTTCATTAAATCCGTTAATTCTTTTTTTGTCAATTTTTTTAGCTGATCCCGCAGTTCAAAAAATTGTGAATTTTGTGAAATTTGAATTTGTTGATCATTGTCATCATAATTATCAGGATTTTTGGAATCTGAAATATTGCATTGGCAATATAAATTAATTGATATTTACAATTATGCATAAAAATACTAACTGATTTTATTTTTTATTTGTATTTGATGTTCCCACTTAATATTATCCATGTTAGATATCTCTTGAATTGTTATTTCATTGTTCAGAAAAAAACATTCCAAATGGAACCATTTTTCTATACACCCATCATATAAATGACTCTGTAAACAGATATCTGTAATTTATTTCGAAAAGAACTGGACAAAAATAGAATAAAGAAAAAAAAACTAAACTATTGTCGAAAATTAAACTTCGAAAGCTAAAAACAGAACTTGAGATTTCAAGATATGTCGAAATTGAAACATCTGAGAATACGTTTCAGAAAATTTCTGATTGGATTTTAGTGTGTATGGCTGTGTGTGTGTGGGTGTGTATGCGAGCAAAACTTTTATTGTACGATTTTTTTTCAAATACCTACATATCAACAATATAAAATAATGTCACATTTGAGAGATGTGTTTTGGTTATTATTGACATTGATAATTCATGATGCTCACTTAAATTTGAGAAATGTGAAAGCTGTTATTCATTATTATCTAAGATTAGGTAGACACTTTCGAATACAGCAAAATGAAATTTTATAATTTTGAAGTATAAGAGTTCATGCGATAAAAAATTAATTTTTTGTGTCCTACATGTTTGTTCTAAAAAAAAAAAAAAAGCAATATTAATTATTTTTTGAAGAAAATTATGTCTCTTGTCGAGAATTTAACACTGCGTTGTCATTAAACGAATGTTATGGGTAATAAAAGTTGTCGCATATCGACAACAGGTTTCTTGGAATGATCTGTAAACTACAGTTATCGATATGAATAAAAATTTACATATATATATTATGTACACATAATGTATTACTTTAGCATTATGTGCACATAATACAAAATTTTGAGAAAGAGATGTGTTACCCGATTTTACTAGTAGTCTGAAAAACGTAAATTCAACTGTGATTGTATTTTCTTAAAATTAATGTCTGTTGTATAAAAAATTTTAAAAAACCATCAAAAAAAAAAAAAAAAAACAATTACAATTGACTTATTTTCATGTATTTTAAAGTATTTCCGTCGTCAATTAATGAAAAGTACTGACAATCAGCGTATGTCACTGAGAAATAGTCCCAAGTATACTACTGTCGTAATAATACTTGTTTTTTTGAAAAAAAAAATACGTACGAAAAATCAACTTAAATTATTGTAAATTATTTTTTGACATTAATACAGCCACGTTAACTAAAATTTAGTTGCTATGAATCATGTATAGGTCAAGCATATAAGTGCTCGAAGGTTAATTACCTGTCGGGTTATTGCCCTCATAGGCAAATCTGTTTTATATTCCTATCATTATTACTATTTTATGAGCTATTTCCGAGTATCTGTATGCATGTGTGTATACGTATATGTAAACTTTCTATACTTCTCAAGTAATTGACTGATCAGAATGGTTCTTGTGACAATCGAAAGAGTTTTTTGCAACAAACTTTGTGCAAATATAATATGAATCAGTAAAGTAGATTTTCAGATTTTTAAAAAATGCGGGAAAACAATTTAATTTTTTCTTGGTATTTTTGAATATTTAGGAAACCATTTGATCAATCTATTTTAACATCTAATTAACTCTAGAACTATCAAAAGCTTCCGATCGCTGCAAAACTCGAATCAATATAATTATCCCGTTTATGACACATCGTGAACAGAAAATTCATTATTATTTTTATTATTTTAATAGTCACATTGTATTTTTATCATGTACTTGAAGATTGAAACATTTTTCGCGCAACGAAAATGAAAAAAATTTATGTAATTTGACTGCTTAAAGGTGAATAAAGTAATTGGGAGTGGCTGTACTTTTCGGCTGGCTAGCATTTATGCGAAACATTCAGAAACCCAGATCCAGTAGATGTTTTACTTTTCATTTTATTTTTTTATTTTCGTTCCACAAAAAACGTTCCGATCTTCAGCTACATTTTTTATCAAAGATTCTATTTTGATTTATTTAAAGATGTAAGCAAATTCATGTAAAATTAATAAATTTTATTAAATTTCCATGACAGCTATCCTTTAAAATCGAATAAAATTTCTAACAGTGTAAATAAGTTTTTGGAAATACACAAAATAAGCTTAGAAAATCGGACTGACCGCAACGAAACTTTTGTTTTCAAAATTTGAAATATTTCAAGGGTTAATAAAAAAAATGTATATACATTTGTAATTTAAACTTACTGGTAGGATTTTTCCAATTCGTATGTTTTCTACACGTCTAATTCTTCTTCTACATTTTGAACACTGACTTCTATCACTTGGGATGTATTCTACTTTGTACGGCAAATATTTACTCATATATGAGGATATAACAGGGCTATGCTGTTACTCTGGTCGTCCTTAAATTACCTTTTTAAGGGCGCCACTGGAAGTGATAACGGCCTCCCAGAGCCGGATCTTGAATCGTCAGGGTCGGTGTAATTTGTTTAATTGCAAGAGAAGGATGAGGAAGGATAATTTGTAAATAATTATAATGATTTCAATTAATAATTTTAACCTTTTATTTTATAAACCTTT
Source organism: Microplitis deprimator (assembly GCA_964016945.1). Lineage (NCBI taxonomy): Eukaryota > Metazoa > Arthropoda > Insecta > Hymenoptera > Braconidae > Microplitis > Microplitis deprimator. The sequence continues at coordinate 9,996,851 of OZ024706.1, read as the reverse complement.
TAACCTTATAACCTTTTATAAACCTTATATTTTATGAACCTTTATAAACCTTATCAACCTAATATACTTTTTATTAACCTTTTTTCTTTTATAAACCTTAATAACCTTTTATCCTTTATTTATTAACCCGCAATATTTTCTTAAACCTAATTCATTTAATAACCCGCAATATTTTCTTATAAAATCAGCCAATTACCTTTGGCATTCTACACACACTCACACACACAATAATTTGCCAACTACCTTTGGACTTTTTATTTAACTAATCAATTAAAATCGCTTAACCTTCGCGAGACCTTACATTACTAATTCTTAAAATCGCTTTACCTTCGCGAGACTTAATTTTACTAACACAATAATTTCCTAAATTATCTCACACACACACTCACTCAGTCCCCTGGACTTTATTTCCACACACACTGATTTAACTTAATTTTTTTTCCCGCAAAATTTTCAATAAATTAATTAATTGAGAAGTTTAATTAATTATTAATTAATTTATTATTTAACCTTTGTTTTCCTTAATAATTATTATCCCCTTTATCACTTTTATTACTAAATTACTTTTCCACAATTCCGTGACCGTTTTCACTATCACTTTTTCGCAAAATCTTATACCAAAATTCACTCTCTACAATTTACACCTTTTCTATGTACTTTGTTCAGGTACTTTTTCTCACAATAATTATTCTTATTTTATACACTAATTTCCTTAATTAATTATGGTTTATTACTTAACTTAATTTTATTTATTTACTATTATTATTGGTGACTTTGACCGCGGACGTTTTATACAACTTTTACCGAGACAATTCACTATTAAATTTATTTATAACTATTTGTTTTATTATTTAATTAGAATTAATTAATTTTACTGACTAGAAATTCGTGACTAGATTCGACAATTTCCGGTGCGTGGGTTACACGTTCCACCTGGAAACTTCTAGAATATTTCCGGCTACCTGCCTGGAAATATTTTCTACGCAATAGCTCCGGCTACCTGCCTGGAGTTTATCAATTAATTATTTTATTGTCAATTCCGCGTTAGGTTATTGAATTTTATCTATTTAATTTACGGACAAAATTTACGCGACGCTACCCGACGTACGACTATGTATTTAATAAAATTTTCCGGCTTACTGCCTGGAATAAATTTTATAAATACCTCTACAATAAATTACTCCAGATCCTTTCCTCGTCGTTGTTTTTGTCCTGGTCTCGTCTTAATAATTGTCCTGGTAATTTTTCGTCTCGTTCTGTCCCGCTTTATTTTCCTCTCTCTTTCTCTCTCAATTTTAACCTCGTTCTCTCCTTCAACCTGATAATTAATTTACGGCGTCTATTTTGTCGGCGTCTATTTTTGTGGCTTCTCTCAGCTGTACTCTAGACTAGGCCCGTTCGGTCGTTCCGGTCACTAATAATTTTTCACGTTCCGGTCCCCGTTTATAATTGCTTTCTCCCCGCATGACTTCGGGCGTCTTCGGACTTCGGAAACTCCTACTTACTTCTAAATGGGGGCTGACGCTCGAACATTTGAATTTTCACTCCCGGTCGACTAGTCGCGTTCTACCTGGGGTAACTCTGGTTGGAATTGTCACGTGATCGACAGTACACATACTAACTTTTATTTTATTTTAAATTGTACGCGGTAAATTCAAATTTGCCCCGTTACAAGGAATAATCCAATGACATATTAAAGTCATGATATTTTTGTTTACATTTATTTAAAAATAATTGATTATTTAATATCATTATCCGATTCAATAATATAAAAATCACTATAATTCAAAATTAATCACGGTTTATTGTACTTAAAAAAAAATTATGAGTAAACGTACTGTATTTCGTGTCATGATGATCGAAGTGCGAATGAAGTATATCCGTTTCAACTTCTACACTGTACAGTAGTAAAGTAATGTAATACGAAAGTTACAAAAGTCATGAATTTAAAAATAAAAATATTAAATGCGAGATAACTTAGTCATCAACTGTTTACGACCAGATAGTTTTATCTTTATTTGCATGTAACGAAAAATATTATCGGCATTATTCGTCATTGCAATTTCATGAAACAGAAAATAACATGTATTTTGTTTAGGTATACGTTGGAGTCGCGAATAAAAGAATATCGGTTTAATCTTAAAAGCGCTTATCAATACTTATGTCTTGTGGTAACGCTAATTTTTTTTTTTTTTTTTTTTTTCATCAAAATCTTAACAGCCTGAAGGTCAATCACTTGATTATTAAAGATAATAGTGGAGATCAGAGTATAACGGGATACTCAAACGAGTATTTACCTCTTGTGGCTTATTGGCGTATTTAGTTGTAAAAACGCCCATGGGCGGCCGAGAAATAATTATAATATAGGGTTTCTATCACTGAAAGCCCATATTATTCCAAAAAAAAAAAATCCATGTGGAATTCATATAGAAAAGTATGGATTTATGTAAAAATCCATAGGAATTAATATAGGAGTGTATGGATTTATGTAAGAATCCAAGTAGGAAATCATAAGCATCTGAATGTTCATATGGGAAGTTCACATAGGAAACTGTGGGTATCTGGACTCCCATAGAGAAACTTAACATAAGAACTTCGATAAATGGATTTCTTTGTGGGAAATTCATATAAGAATCTGGGTTTCTATATTAGTAATTTCTATAAAATCCGGGGTATCTGGATTTCTATATCTATCGTCTATTGATACGCGTTTATGAATAAAAGTACAGATTAATATTCTATTGGCTGCATATTTTTTCCTAATTCTTAATCCATACAAGATTTTCATACGAATTTTAACATGGTGGAGATTTTTGGTGCAATGGGAATCCATACTAAGATTCCCATATGGATTTGGCATGGCATGGATTCTCATAGGAACCGATGTGAGAATCCATATCGGGATCTATGTTTGATTCCTACAGGAAACTATATAAGAATCCAACGAAAAACAAGAAATAGTCGAAGATAAACATGAGCTTATTCTTTTGACTCGAGTCCAAAGACAATCAATAATTTTTTAATTATAAAAAAAAATGTCCATGCTAAAAGTCACTCACCACACCAAGAAATATCCAGAGCAGCAGACAATTCTTTCAATTACTGCAAAAATAAAAAACTAAAATTAACTAAACCAGTAGATTTATTGATTTATTTCAAAATTTTCTTGGTTTTCATATAAGCTTTTAAATTTTTTTGTAAGAAAAAATAACTCACCTTGGCGGACGTTTTTCTCTGCTTCCAGCAGCAGGAACTGGCAGCCCAAGATGCGTAATAATCATATGAAATAAAATCACTGCTTTTGTTTACTTCACACTCCGCTCTATTATTTCTAGTCAACTGATCGATATTTCGCCCCAGCTAATAAATATTCAGAAAAAATGTCAGTAAGAAGTAATCTTGAGATAAGAATTTTAGCTTCCGCTCATAAAAAACGGCATGAGTCTGAGCTATGTAGCTAATTCTGGACTTAAAAAATTTTAAATGTCTTACCAAGAGCACGATCTGTTCCTCCAACAATTGACACTCGATAAGAACAATCATTTGTTTTCATCTCCAACAATTGATTTTAAATAATTCCATCAGTCAAAACCTGCAAAATGATAATTAATTTATTTAGATTTATATTGCAACATTAAATTAATTTAAAAAGAAAAAAAAACTCCTTTTAAGTATTTGAATATTTCCTCTAATGATAAATGAAAACCAAAATATTTTTATTCAATAAATAGTAACTTCATAGAACAATTGAACTACTTGATCATCTTCTTTGAATTATAACAAATGATTAACTAAAAAATATAAATAAAATAATTAATTACTGGTCTTAATTATGCAAATAAATTTTTGTATGATTTATAAGCAAGAAAATACATACCGGAAGTTTCTTCAATGACTTTTCTTCTTGAATTGTAAGAAAATTACAGCAAAAAAAAATCTAGATCAACAGATTTATGGTACAAGTGCGACAAGCTTGAAAAAAATTTTTTAAGGGAAGTATGGGGTGGAAGTCACGGAAGTTATCAGACTACAAACTGAATTACGTCTGCTTATAAATTATCTGTTGTGTTTTTTAGGTATTTAAAATACGGGTAATTGCGAATGACTGAACTGAAGCCTTAGCTCAGGTGGAAATAATTAGCACCCGAATTAATTTTTGCTAAAGACAGACAGTTTCAGTTCAATAGAAAAAAAAAAAATTAAAAATTAAGAATTAGTGTGAGCCCATAACTTCGACTCGAGTCAAAAGATAAATTTAAAAAACTTATGATTTAGTAAAAAAATATATTATGCAAAAAGTCACTCACCACACCGAGAAATATCCAGAGCAGCAGACAATTCTTTCAATTTCTATAACAAAAAACAAAAATATGTAAAATTAATAATTTTTTCAAATAAAATAAGAATTTCAAATGAATTTTTTATTGAATTAAAAAAAATTACCTCGGCGGACGTATTCCTGCACTTCCAGCATCTGGAACCAGCACAAAAGATTCATGATAATCAGGATCAATATATTAATTTTACTCCAATTAATCTCTCACTGAAGTTTATTTTTTTTTTCAAAGCATTTTTGCATCAACTGAAAATTTTATAAAAAATAATTAATGAGAGACAAATAATTAATTTTTAGTTCTACGTAAAATATTATGATACTGAAGTTAGAAGACAATTAATAATTTTCAGATTTTTTTTCAACAAAATTACAAAAATAAAAATATGTAAAAAATTAAAAAAGCTACAGGTGAATTATTTGGAAATTTTTTTTTTTTTTGTAATTTATCGTTTTTAAAAAAAAATCCAAAAATTATTAGACGTCACCTAACTTGAGTATCATAAAATATTTCGAACAATTAAAAATAGTTTAAATTTAAATTAATTACCGAAATATCGGTGAAGAAAGTGATGATGAACAATCACTCGAGCAAGTGAATACATCAAGATATCCAGTATATATATAATATATTCTCAACATTAAATATTCCGTCATTTGTATCAATTAATTCCAACAAACTTGATGATTTGACGACTTTAATTAGCTGTCAAGACGTAAATTACTGAGTATATACTTAAATAAATCAAGTAAAATAATTAAATAATTAATTGTTACCAAGACAAAGGGGTTAAACAATTGCCGTCAACTTCTCAACCGCCTTCTGCTGTTCTGCTAGCGTCGTTCTTCTAACGGCAACTTTCATCAGCTGTGTCGCTGACGTCTAGTTTCAGAATTTGAATCATTTTCTCAGCGGCCATTTTTATTTCCAACAATTGAAGCTTAATTACAAAAAATCTCTACTTAGTTTTTTAAAAAAATATTTCTTAATAATTTTCGCACCGTGAACCTAAAAAATAATTATAATTTTTCAATTAATTTAACAAAATAATTATTTTTAAAAATCCAAGATCGATATTTAGTAAAATGATCCTGAAGTTAACAGACAATAATTTTCGGATTTTTTTTTTTTTTTTAACAAACCAATTTAAAAAAAACAAAACTAAAAAAATGCATACGTAGAAAATTTAAAAAACTATATGTGCAATTTTTTGAAATATTTTTTTTTTTAATTTATCGTTTTTAAAAAAATCCAAATGTAATTAAACGTTGGCTAACTTCAGTATCATTTTAGTAAATTAATTTTTTTAATTAAAAAAAAAGTATTAAGTAAAAAATTTATGAATTTGAATATTGCAGGCATCAAACAAATTTAAAACTTTAAATAAATAGAGTTCTAATTAAAAAAATAATATTTATAAAAAATGCACATGTTAATTTCAAATTTATTTAAATGTGCATTTTTTAAATTATTTACTCTTCATTTATAATTTTAAATTTGTCTGATGTCTGCTACATTCAAACTCATTAAAATATGAATTTATGATAAATAATAAAAACTATTGCTCAGATATGATACTGAAGTTAGCAGACAATTAAAAATTTTCAAATTTTTTTTAAACAAATTTTTTACAAAAACCAAAATAACCGAAAATATGCCCATGTAGAAAATTTTAAAAACTGTAAGTGCAGTTTTTTCAAATATTTTTTTTTTAAATTTATCGTTTCGAAAAAAAATCTAAATATTATTAGACGTCAGCTAACTTCAGTATCATGCTCAGATAACAATTAAAAACAATAATAATAATTAATTACTCGATTGTTAATTTAGAAAATGACTAAAAAAAATTTTCGCTGTCATTTGTCAAGCCGGACATTTTATATTTTATCGACGCCTAAGTAAATATTTATTAGAAATTATTATTTTAAATTTTTCTTTACGTTTGTAGGAAGTTATTAAAATATAATTGAGTTGTAGATACTATTTATAAATTAAACTAAATCAATAAATTAATGGAACTTACACAGGAGATGTTTGCTGAGAAGCCATGACAGTTTTAGAACAAAGCTGGACTCCTGACTGCTTCAATTTTGAATTCGCACTGGCGCTAAACACCGACGGCGGCTTCTGGAACTATGACTGATATTCAAAATTTGAAAGTTTAAAAAATTAGCGCGTCGTGAAACTTAAGGCGCTGCGGTGGCGACGGTTGGAACGGACATGCGCAGAAGCCCTAAGCTTAGTCAATGTCCGGACTGATCGTTGTCGTTCGCGACTGAATCTCAGTGAATTAATTAGTTTATCAATTATAATATTCAATACTTACGTCTCTAATTAGTTCATATAAATTATTTAGTGACCAAAACTTATTCTGTGATAAGAAATGAAATGTGTCAGTGAATGCAAGTTTTTAAATTAATTAAATTCAGTGTCGGCTTTTTTTTCCTGTGAGTGGACGCCGGGTTCGTTGTTGAAATTTTTAGACAAAAATAAAAATAATTAAATGTCAGATTAATTAAAATTATTATTTTTAAGTGAAAGTTTGAATTTTGTGATCAATAGTTTGTATTGATTTTATTTATTTCGTGAGTTTTAAAGTTAAATTTTATGCATTTGTGAAAGTGATCGTCGCTGGGAAGAAAGCAGTAAAATGGCGGCAAGGTGAGTAGTTTTTGAAATTTTTTAAATGTTTTATAATTTTTGTTCGAAATCAATTAAGTTAATCATTAAAACTTATTTTTAATTATTAAATATGAGACAAATTGATATGACAGACCAGATTATTAATTGAAAACAGAATTTATTTAAAATCCGTGGCTTAAATATTATATGATCCACAATAACAATCATATGATAAAAATTTTCGGATGTTTTTTCCAGGAAATAAATTACAAAAAAATAAAAACTGAAAATATGCACTGGTAGAAAATTTTAAAAACTATAGGTGCAATTTTTTCAAATATTTTATTTTTTATAATTTATCGTTTTTAAAAAGGTTCAAAAATTATTAGACGTCTGCTAATTTCAGTATCATAATATTATTCTGAAAAGTGAAATGAATTTTTTCTTATCATGAATCAACCGTTTACTTAAAAAAAAAAAAAAAAATATTTGCTATCAGTTTTCAAGTTTTCGAACGAATAGAGTCAACTCCATTGTCTCAGAGACAATTGGCTGAAAAAAAAAAAATTAATTCATGCATTTTAATAAAATAAGCGAGAATTTGGCTGACAATCGGAAATTTAAATTTTGAAATAAATAAATAAAATGAGCGCAGAATGAAAATGAAAAAATGCATACTTAGATAATTGAAAAACCAGTATGCGCATTTTTTTAAATTTAATTATTTCAATTAATTAATTTAATTATTCAAAATTTATAAATTGTCTCATATCACGACTGTAAGTGCAGTAAATATGAGACGTTTTAAACTACAAATGAACGAATTAAACAATTCAAAGTATAAAAATTAAAAAAATCTACGTACTGATTTTCAAATTATGTAAATGCGCATTTTTATAATTTTACTCTACTTACATTTAATTTCCTTATTTCAAAATTTTTTAAATTGACAATTATCAGCTACATTTAAACTCATCTCATTTCTGCTACATTCACATTCATATTTAATTATGATTTGCCATTTTCCACTTTTGAAACCAAGAAAATAGAAAATTTATAAGTAATTTTGAGTTTTATACTTTTACAAAAATTTTGTCAAGTCTAAATATTCAAATACATTCATTTCATCATAGACTGAAACTTGCTCCCTCCGTCATTAAAAATTCAAATCCAAATAGATAAGAAAATTACCATTGATTAGGCCCATTTTTTAATTTAATTTTTTGAAATTTTCTTTTCATAATTCAAAACCTTGAATAATTTTTTTTCTAGAAAAACGAAATAAAATTTTTGTCGACCTTTTCAACTTTAATTTAAAAAATTTTCTAAAAATCAAAATCAAAAAGATTTATTTTTTGATTCTTATACTTTATGGGCTTAAATTTTTTTGTTTTTAATATTAGAATAAGTCTACCAACCGTTTGGCGAAGAAAATAAGTTTCTAGACCATTTTGACTTAAGCAATGCGAAATTTCTTATTTAAAATAATCGATTTGAAATCTTATTTCAACCAAATTATACGTTTTTTTTATTTTTCATAACTTACAAAATATATTTACAAAATAATTCTCTGTAATTATAAAATATTACAATGACTCTGGAGGAAAGTAACAGAGTTGTATCTTTGACTTGAGTACATATGTCTTAAAATTGCCGAGGAAACTCGGACAATTATTAACGGCAAAATGAAATAATGAACGATCAGCTTCCCTGAGCATAAGCAGCATATTAGTTAATTCAGCCATGTCTGACATCGTTAATCGTATCTCCGGTTCCTTACAACGAACGTAATACATTGTACTTTTTTCTTCACCCTCAATTCCAAATAAATGGTAGTAAGTACCGTTTTCTTTAGATGCTTTCATATCATCCACCAATGGAAAGAAGGCGTCGACATCTTTTATTTCTCTTCTTCCATCCTCAAGATCGAGTTCCAGACGTGGGCATGGCAGATCACTAGTTACTGACGAATATGTCTGATTAAAAAAAAAATTAAGTTATTTTGATAATTTTTGTTGATTTTCAATTTTTCAAATTTCATTCTTTTAATATCTGATTCCGAGTCAAAAAACAAATCCGGATTTGAGTCTCAAAGTTGTCGATGAGGTTTTTGAGAATCAATTTAGAATTTTAAGATTGACAATAGTATAGAAAGTTATCCTAGTTTAGTATTCAAAGTAGTAGTTAAGACCAATTTTACCACTGAGGACTAAACTGGAATGAAATAATCTAGATTAGAGCCTCAAAATACTCAAAACATACAGGAATAATTTTATCCGCATTTGAACCTTTAAAGTCTCATTCGACGTATTCTCTCCCCTCCCTTTTTCTATTTAAAATTTTTCAAACTTTTGGTCCGTTGAGGATTTTGAGGTTCAGTTATATTTCAAAATTGATAAGTTATTGGCATTTAGACCTCATAGTTATCATTGAGAGTTTTGTGCACTAAAGTAGAGTTACTTTCTGGGCGGCAAATAAAACATCAAAGAAATTGAGGCTTTTGAAAACTAAACTAGAATTTATGTTTTGACTCAGGATTTTAATTCACTCATGTATGCAGTGTCAGATTTTTTACTGTAATTATAAAATAAATAAACTTACCGATTTAAATACACAGACGAAAATTGTCAAATAAAAAAACTTAAACATTTTATATTTATTTTAGGAAAATATTTTATCGTAATATTATCGTAAAAATATTAAACTCATTGAAAATCGAACTTATTATGAGCTTAGATTTGTTGCAAGTTGTGTTTTTATCAAAGCAATGAGGAAATGATTAGAATTTTTTATATTCAATCTCACGTTTTTCTATGTTTAGAATAGAGAATTTTTCCTTATTATTAAGTAATCACAGTAAATAAGGAAAATTATCATTTTAATGACTCAATTATTTAACATGACTCTACTTTTAATCTTCTATTCAATAGCTCACTAAATTATCTACAGATTTTATTTTTAATATCATTTTTTAACGCCACCGTGTTTAAATTGCGACTTATATCTTTATAATCATAGATTATAATTTTATCTTAGTGTTTTTTACACGTTTCTCCACAAACTTTTGACAATCGTTAAAACTTTAGGCGACTTATTTAAAAATGGTTTTATTAATCACCATTTTAATGTTAATTAAAGTAACGTATCACAGTTTAATCAATCCACTTATATTATTATTAGTTGGAGAAACTATTTATGCGTAGTGAAATACGGTGACTACATTGTCAGAGTAGTTGCGTTGACTATTAAAAGTAGTTATAGGAACTATTGGATGATAAACAAACTAAAATAGTCACAAGTACTTTCTTTCTTTGTAGGGGTGAACTAAAAAAGCATTGTTATTTTTACTGCTGAAGTATGAGTTTTGAGAAATAATATTAAATAATTACCCTGATTAAACAAAAAGATTCGTAAGGATTAAAAACGATTAAAAATTTAATCATCATTAATCGTTTTTAATCGTCATAATCCTCATGGTTTTTCACATTTAATCGTGTCTAATCCTCAAAAGATGATTTATTATTTTACGATTAAAAACGATTAATAAGTATTAAACATTTCAAATTCTTATGAATCGTCTTTAATCTTCATCCGGAACCAGAAACTGCAATATTATTTTACGATTAAAGACGATTCATGACGATTTGAAATTTTTAATCGTCATGAATAGTCTGTAATCGTAAAATAATATATAGCAATTTCTGGTCCTGGATGAAGATTAAAAACGATTCAAAACGATAAAAAATTTCAAATCGTCATGAATCATCAATTGACCCTTATGACGATTCAAAACGATTAAAAAATTTTTAATCGTGATTAATCGTATTTTCTAATCAGGGTACCATAACAAAACAAAAAATGTTAGTAATGCTTAGTTGATACTATTATTTTCAAACAGGTTCGAACACTATGATATAGTATCCCAGGCAGCATTTAAGTCGGAATGATTGCTTTACGACGTCTTTTTGAAGGTGTCCTCAAGAAGTCTTATAATGACTTCTTAAAGATGTCATTTTTTAAAACTCTTCATTAATTCTTGAAAACTCCATAAATAAGACGTCAGTTTTGTGACGTCTAAATATATTCTTTTTTCAACTTCTTTATGAAGTCAAAATTATGAGCTTCTTAAGACGTCATAGTAAGCTCATACTGAAGTCTTATTTGCGAAGTTAGAAAATAGAACTCTTCGATAACTCTTTTTAAAGACGTCTTACTGAATTCGCTAGGTGGCTCATTCGACATCTTGAGAACTTCTTAAAGACTTCTTTAAGATGTTGATGAAAATTCCAAATCATAAATAGGAACTTATTCAGAACTCATCAAGACGTCATTTTGCTACCTGGGTACAAGAAACTATTAATTTTAGTTAAGATTACTATTTTTTCCTACTCATCTCTTCATAGTTACCACAACGATGCACTTTTCTCTCAGTGCAATAAGGATAGTAATTTTTATTTTTTTGCAACACTTTTCTTTAAGTTGGCTTCAGAATACTGCAGTAGCTTGAAGTTAACTTGCGGTTAAGGTGGCTATCAGGGTTGGCGATAATCTACTGCCGCAACCTGTCGCCAACTTTCTGAGAAAATTGAAGGCAACTTTACGTCAACTAATGGAATGCCAACTTTTGCCATCAACTTTCTCAGCAAGTTGTTGTCAAATTATAAAAATCCCAATTCTCGCGTTCATCCGGTGCAAAGATTCCATTTCTCATTTCTCTCTTCTACTTTTCGTCCTGTTAGTAAATTATTATTCTTATAAAATACCTTCTGCCTATAATTGATAAAAATAATTAACACAGTAATTTTGATAGAATAAAATTTTATTTATTAAACATTGAGCAATTATAACAACACTAATGTAATCATTATAATTACAGTAATTAATTCTTAATGGAAAATTAATATATTGTAACGTAATTAATACTGTCATTAATTAAATTAGTAAGTAAAAAAAAATATATTTTGAATTATAAATTCAACATCTAAGTATTTAAAATTAATTCAACAACTTTTTATAATTTATAATAATTAAGTAATTAATTTGATTTAAATTACAACCCATTGATTTAGTTATTTGATTTAAATAATAACCTCTTTAATTGCTTTGTATTGCATGATGTTAATCACTATTTTTTCTATTAATTACTAAGTTATATATTTTTTCATTTAGTATAATATGTTTTTTAAACTGCATTTAAAACTTTATAAATATCTCAAATACTTAATTAATCATCTATTTAAATCAACAAATTAGTGCAATATGTGCGCAATTATTCAATTATTTGTTAATGAGTAAATATATTAAAATGTAAATCTTTAATTCTACTTTTCCACTTTATTATTATTATTTATTTTTATTATTAATCCAAGAATTCTTTACTACATTGAGCAAGATTTACGTAAACAAATACTATTAAATAGTAAATATTAATATGGAATTTGTGTAATATTATTTCAAGGTGATCTTAGACAACACCCCCCCCCAACCCTACTATTTTCATTTCTACCATAACCTTGAGCTGTTATAACCTCATTCAAATTACATTGTTCTGTTTCTGACTAATGCTTTAATTTTTTTTTTTAATCAAAATTAATAAAATTTTACTAAGGTTATGACAGCCTTGATTAAAAACTCTGACTGAATTCTATTGAAGTTTAATCGGTCAATCGGAATGATCGTGGGGACATTCCAATTGACCGATTAGATTTCAACCGGAAAAAATAAAATATTAGCAATATTTTTTTTTTCGATTATTTCCTGATTGAATTCGATAAAAATTTTTCTATCGGATTCAATGAAAAATAATACGTATTTCGGGTAGTAATTAGTTTCAATCGTTTTCAATCGGAAATTTCTGATTGAATTTCTGACGGATCAGAATTACGGTAATTACCGTAATTTACGGAATTCGGGAGAGCTGCAGTAAATTACGGCAATTTACGGTAATTCGGATCCGCCAGGAATATCCAATTCGGAACTTTTTTTAATCAGAGAGTTGTAAGTCAGGGGACATCTTTAAAATGTTCTGAGTACTGTCTGAGGACGCCCTTAATAAATAACTTTGGCATTATAACCCCGGAGAGGTTAATCTATTCTGTGTACTGAACAGACTATTAGCGAGTGTACGTGTCAGCGGGAATGTTTCATTAGTATTACCATCATTGCTCGTACATGATCCGCTCCAATCATCGGTATTTAGTGAAAAAATCATGGCACCTCGGAAATCATTGGCCTTTATCCATTCGACCTGTGAATAAAACAATAAATTCGTTTGTCTACTAGTATTAATAGGAATCATATTAATTAATCAGTAGTTCCCAAATTAATTATAAGCGAACATTCAATTAAATTATAATATTGGCCGTGTTTGGCCGAGCTAAGTCCTGAGTAAACTTAGTAAGATTTAGTGTAGTAAATATGCTTTTACTAGACTAAATCTTACTAGTTTACTCAGGATTTAGTTCAACCGAACACGGCCATTTAATGCAATTAAATGAATACCTTTGCTGCAACGCTAGCTTCATCTTCATAAGAAATCCATTCATCATATCTATAAACATAAGCCGCTTGACTTACTTCGTCATAAACTTTATTACCCCCGACGCTAAACAACCAACAAATCATTGAATAAAACACGAAACCATCGACCCCGAGTCTCCCGAACCCTCTAGCGGGCGCCATAATTCCATGATTCTCAGTATTGTCCAGTTGATATGAGTGCCCATAAGTGGGAATCCCGACAACTATTTTATCACGTGGCATTCCTTTGGAAATCCAGTAGTGGGCTGTATAATTAAGGTTAAGCGTCGCAGAGTAGCCCATTTCTGATGATCTGGGATAGAGCGGGGCATTCAATCCAGTTACGGGTAAATACCATACATAATAATGATAATCGTAAGCCATTAGGTTGACAAAGTCAACGTGCTCAGCAATGTTGGGGACGAAGTAACTCTCGTCGACTATAGCAGGGGGCGCAGCAACTGCCGCCGACAAAATTAATGTTCTGCCAGATCGATCAAATTCTTTGCGAAGCTCTTGGAGAAGTTGAACGAACCATATTTTTTGTCGCTCATTGTTGCCTAACCAAGCTGGGAATTCCCAATCTACATCCAGTCCATCTAGATTGAGGGCTTTGGTTATGTTTAAGACAGATCTTATAAATTTTTTACGGTTGGCATGAGTTTTTACCATCTCAGGAAAGCCTTGGGTTAGCTCGTTTATTCCGCCAGCGGAAATCATGACCTTCAGTTTGGGCTGGAGCTTTTTTAACGAAGATATTTCGTAATAAATTTTTGTATTGGCGCCCAAACTGAGGGTAGAGTTCACCACAGACGCAAAACCCACGATAATATGCGTGCAAATATTAGGGTCAATGAGAGCTGGACTGAGCTCCTTCGTCGTGTTCATGGTTCTCGGTAGGGTGTAGTAGCAGACCAGTATCTTGCTACTGTAAAAATAAATATACATATATATTAACGTGGCAAAAAAAAATTTTATATGGAAAAGCGGTTGTTCATTGGCGCGAAATTAATAGGGAATGTAAATGAACCGGAAAAAAAAAAATTTATATCTAACATGATCTGATAAGAAATTTCAGATCAACATTGAATCGATAAATCTTTTTAGATCTACTTTAGATCTGATTTTTTTTTAAAGGCCCCACAATCTCTTTGAAAGTCAAAATTTTTAATTTTTTGTTGGTTAGATTGCGTATTTTAGCTTTAGTGTGCATAGATCTACACAGATCTGAATATAAAATGAGGGATTTAGATCTCAGTAAATCTAAATAATTTTTTTTTGAGTAATTGACAGTAATAATTCCTTAGTACTATTATCTTAAGCAAGTTTCTTACGGAAGATTTGAAAAATACTTGAAAAAGTCGTAATCAATATAATCAGTAAGTATTCTTTACAAAAATTTCATCAAGGTTTACTAAAGATTTTTTTTTTAAATTTATGGAAATCAGTTCATGCAGTCTCCAAAAATTCTTAAGCAAGAAAGTAACAATAGTAATGTTAGATAAGAATTGCTGTAGAAATGTTTCAGCTATCGGATTTTTTATCAGATTCGTTCCAAGCTTAAATGCAGTACCTACAGCTTACAATCTGCAGGGATTTTAAGCAATTCTGCAACGAATCTCACCTTATGCGTTTTACTTAAATGTTTTGGCAACCCTATCAAAAAAATCCATGAGGGATTGCATGGGAGCCCATAGGAATCCATGTAGGAAAGTATAAATTTATGTAAGAATCCATAGGAATTAATATAGGAGTGTATGGATTTATATAAAAATCCATGTAGGAAACCATGGGTATCTGGATTCCCATTTTGACATGGTGCAGATTCCCATTGGAAATTGAGGCAAAAATCCACATGAGAATCCATACCATATTCCCATATGGATTTGGCATGGTGTAGATTCCCATAGGAACCCATGTAAGAATCTATATCGGGATTTATGCTGGATTCCTGTAGGAAACCAAATGGGAATTCATCCGAAAACGCCATGTAGAAACCCATATAGGAATGTAGGCTGGATTCCCATATGGATTTTTTTGATAGGGTTCCCTAAAAATTCTATTAGAGAAGTAGTTCAAAATCTTGAGACGATGCATCAAATGGTGGAATTTTAATTTAAAAAACTTTTTGTGGTTTTAAATTTATTCGGGTTTCAAAAATTAATATTACCTTGGAGAGCTTCTAAAGGATGATGATGATGTGACAATTGTGGTGTTGCGGTCTGCGTTTTGGTTTTCCTTCGACGATTCGGCGTACATCCTAGCCCTGCGTGTCCACGAAGCAATCGTGGCATCTTCCGTTGTTATTATAACTTCTAGTAATGGACCGGTTTCTAAATTACGCGGTGTTAAAATATCGGAACAAACTCTTATCGCGAATAGAGTACCGACTATTATAAACACGAAAGTTAGACACACTACTGGCGATTTCCAATTGGTTCTAAAAATATACAATTATATTTTTTATTATTTGAATTTTTTCAAGTATTTGAGTATTTTTTTATTTTTATTAAAAATCAAAGTGTTTAATCAGACAAATAATTTTTTTCTAATTATGCACAATCGTAAAGAAAAAAATTTGTAAATAATTCATATATTTTTTAACTGTACTTGTTACTTGCTAAGAGTTACAAACGGTACTGAGTATTTAATAAAAGGTAATTTAATAAAAGTGAGGTAATTTTTTTTTTTTTTTTTTTTTTTTTTTTTTTTTTTTTTTTTTAATAATAGATTTAATCAATAACGCGATGACCTATTAATTAACGAAGAAAATAGACGTCGTATAAATTTATAACGAGAATTAAAAAAAAAAAAGTTAAATTAATTATTTTTATTTAAAAAAAATTATTAATTAATAATTTAAATAAGCATGTAATTAAATTAGAATTTAATATTCATTGGAAATTAATTAATTACATGAATTTTCATAAATAAATTCAAAAGTAGATTTATTTTTATTAAATTTTTTACAAAAAAATTCTAAATAAATAAAAAAAATTTTTTTTAAAAAGACAAAATTTTCATGAAAAAAAAAAAAATTATTTGAATAAATAAAAGATTTTTTAATTTAAAAAATTTGTAAATTTTTTTTTGACGTCTAAAATTTAAAATTATTTTTAAATTATCAGTAAGAAAAAAAAATTTGTTGACTTTAATAACAAAATTAATGATAGAAAAATTTTAATAATTAAAAAAAAAATTAATTATTAATTTGATAAATAAATATAAAACTTACTGCCGTACAGTTGTAAGTAATTCGTATTTTGCCTGTGGCACTGGAATTCGGTTGACCATTGATTGTTATTATTATTATTAACAATTATAATTATAAATAAATTAAAAACACTCATTAAATAATAAACATATCTTATATTTATATCAAAGGTTATAATTGTAAATTCATAATCACTTTCTTAAATAAATAATTCAAATATTTTTTTTTAAATATTTGATACCCTGTCAGTTTTTAAAATAAAAATAGTGAATATTTAAATATATATATTTTTATTAATTCAAATTATAATCTTTATATTGTGAAAGGTCGAAAATAAATTGTCAACAACAGCTGATTCATGTCACTATGGGACTAGAAAATAAGTCACCAGAATTTAGTTTCATCTAGGGAATTATTATTTTAGTTTCAACTTTATAGTTACTAAGCCAACTAGGCAGCAGACAATAAAAAATGAAGGAAAATGTCAGCAATCAATTATGTAAATAATGACATTTTAACACAAATATTATTTTAATTAATTTATCAATTGATTATTTAAATATTAATTACTACCCAGGTAGACATTATTGAAGAGTCGATTACTCTCTTGTCATTTCACTGACGATCTCTCTTAATTTTAAATTTAATTTAAAATTTCAAATTTGATTAATACAAAATTTAAGAAAAATTAAGAAAATTCTTTCAATGAAAAATTTATGGACTTGAAGATCGGAACATTTTTCGTGAAACGAAAAAAAAAAAATTGGAAAGTAAATTTCTACCGGATGTCAAAATTTCTGAAATTTTTTTGTATATAGATGCCAGTATGTCAGCTGAAAATTTTTTTGCGCGAAAAATGTTTCGATCTTTAGGTACGTAAAAATTTAAATTAATCAGTCACTGGACAGAAACCCGGGGCCTTGGATGTTCGTCGGCTGAATGGCTTTTCTGCATCCACAGATCTAGTACAATAAATTATAAAATTATAAATTATTCGACGTCGCATCTCAGGTTACCCTAGTGAACATTGACGAGATCCGGGTCTCTTGCCTCGTCTTGAGTTTAGACTACGAGCCACGATAGTATTCGCGGAAATCGCTTATCTGCTTTAGTTACTCTGTTGAATAATTTTCCTTCATCAATAATCGATTTCATTCCACATTAATAAAAAAATTAATTATAATTTTTTTTTTTAATTAGAAACCTGACGAGAACGTCACATTCAGAACTTTTTTAGGTTTTGTCTACTACAGGGCATCATAATAAACGCAAAAAGGTTAATATTATAATGGGATATTCCCACTAGAAAAAATGTTATATTTAGATATGAAGTCAAAAAAAAAAAAAATGATAACGAATCACAAAAAAAAATATTGCGACTCGTGTTCCCTTTATAGTTTAGAGCTAAAACCTCATCGTCTAGTCGAAACTGTGAAGTAGGAGACATTTCTTGAAAGTTGGTGCAAATTTGGTTGAAAAGTCTATGATGTCACCCGAAAATAAGTCATCACCCCAGGGGGTGAAAAATTATAAAAATCACAAAAAAAATTTGCGGCACATGTTCCTTTTAGTTGACAGCTGAAACCTCTGGAAAATTTTTCCATTTAAGGAACCGTTTTAGAAGTGACCGTAAAAAATTTTGAAAATCATTCTTTTGAAGAGTACTCTAATATATATATAAAACAAAATGATTTTCAGTTTGTAAATTATATATATATTTTTTATTATATTATTAATATAATTATACATCAATAAATATTAGAACATAAAAAATACAAGCACCAGCATTTTTTTAATACTATTTAGCACACATATACTTTAAAATCACAAAATAAAGTAATAATATTTTTTACTGACGTCCAGTTAATAAAATGTCATCTTCAGTGCGTGGTTGTCGTTTGTATCCGGTATGGGACACTAGGTAAACAGTAAGACCTCCAAAAATTACAAACAGTAGGCCCATGACATTTATCAAAATTCCTTCAGGTACGAATTGCGAATATTTTGAGCTTAATGCAAAAATAGCTTTTTCATTTAATCCTAGTAAGCAGGAAGCAATGACACCAACAAATCCAGCGGTTCCAAAGTAAACGTGGATTGGTAAATATGCTGAACGTATTGATACATGAAGACCAGGGAATAAAAATGAAATAAAACCTGCCAGCCACTGAAAATTAATTTTTTAAATTAAAATTTATTTATCTCAAAAAAAAAAAAAGAAATGAAAAATTCTGTAAATTGGAAAGTTTGTGCTAAAATCGACAGTGCAAAATAATATTTTTTTTTTTTTATAGTCTTGTTTTCGAATTATATAATTTCTAAAATAAGAATTCTTTTGTTTTAATGGGGCGACATGACCAATAAAATTTTTTTTGTTAAAAATTGATTCCTTATAAAAAATATTTTATTTTAACTGAAAAATTTTTAAAATGATTTTCAAATCGAATACTTTTTATTTATTTTTTCTGCAATTAACGTAATCCATTAAATTATTATTCTACTAAATTATTATTTATGGAAAAAAAATTTCTTGTTAAATTTTTGTACTAAAAAAAAATTTGAAATTTTTTCATCTCTCAATTTTTTTAAATAATTTTAAATAGAGTAGAAGTACAATTTGTAGCCACTGCTCCATTTTTGGACATTTAATACTTTATTTTAATTAATGAAAAAGTATAAAATGAAATTTCCATTTTAATAGTGCACAGAACAAAAAAATTTTTCGTGGCTCAAAATTTTTTTTCTCGCCTAAAAAATTTTTTTCTTGTTCTGAGAAAAATTTTTTCTCGTCCCGAGAAAATTTTTGTTTTCACTTTATAATGCAAAAAATTTCTTGAATCGAGTAAAAATTTTCTCAGAACAAGAAAAAATTTTTTGCGCCAAGAAATCCTTTTTTTCTGTGTGGAATAAAAGTATCTTTGAACACATTTTTAAAAATAAATTATGTCATCGAGTACATTACAAATTATTTTATTTAAATTTTGCAAGTGTCCAAAACTGGCCCTTAAGTGCCCAAAAACGGTACCTCTACTCTATATATTCATAACTTACTTGGCATGCAAATAGAATGACACTACTGAGTCCAACCCAACTGTGCAATGTATACATGTTAGGAATCGGCGGTTTTTTTAAATTGTGCATATCAAATACGGCAATTAATGCAATCACAGTCAGTACAAGTGTAAAAATCATAATTCCTCCATGCAATAATTTCAGTCTTCTTTTTCGTACTGTTCGTTGTGATCTGTAAATTAACATACCTAAAAAAAAATTATTCAAAAAATTAGTTATTCAACTGCTCGAAATTAAATCCCAGGAATCTTATTTATTTCAATACATATTTATATAAATAAACATTTTAACTCTCTTTGCTATCGCAGCTTATCATTGTTATTTAAATAACTTTTGATTTTATCAACCACTTGATAACGAAATTTTCTTATAAGATTTAAATTATAGATTCCGATAATCTTCGATAACAAAAAACGCTCTTTATGACTCGATTTTTTTTAACAGCGTAATTAGCTATAACTTTTTAAATTTCTATTTTATCTAGTTGTTCTTAAGGACCTTTTTTGTAGCCCTTTAAATTTCCTACAAAATTGTTTTAGACGTTTTTTTAACTATTTTCAAATCCATAGAAGTTACAAGTGATTATAAAAAAACAAATTCAAAAAATGTGAAATCATATTTTCTAAATTTTTATTATCCTCAAATTAGTAGAGAATTAAAAATTTTGAATTTTTTTTTCCAACAATTTAATTAAAAAAAAAATAAAAATATGCACATGTAGAAAATTAGAAAAACTACAGGTGCAATTTTTTCAAATATCTTTTTTTTTAATTTTATCGTTTTTAAAAAAATCAAAAAATTATTAGACGTCGGCTAACGTTAGTATCATAAATTTTTTTATTTTTTAAATGAATTTGATGCTTAAAAAAAATTTTTTTAATTAATCTAAGTAATTTCTAATGCACTTAAAATGAATAAATTAAAAAAAAAAATAGGCGCGAAATTTAAAATAAATTTTTGATATTTTTAGCTTTAGGTGCTTAGTAATTTATTTTATATTTAATTACTTACCATTAGCATACAAAAATACTAGGCCGATAGTCATTAATAATGGATGCCAATTAAATTGGAGCGTAGGATTATCAGTCCATGCAAAACCTCCTTGGAAATTTCTAGTCCATATTATCATTAAAATTATTAAAACAAGTCCGACTACTTCGGTAACGCCCAATAAAAATTTGAACCCCACCAAATTTTCAGCCGCTGGTTCCCCAATTTGATCCATGTCTATAAATATTAACTTATTTTGACTAAATAATTTCAATTAATCCCAAATAAAAATTAAAAAAAAAGTCAAGTAAATTTTTCAAACTTAAAAATAAAAAAATGATTTATTTAAGTAAAATAATAATTAATATTTATTGTACCTTGACATAACTGATAATTGTAATTATCATAAGACATTTGTAAATATATAAATTACTGATAAATTATAACTTCTCGAGCAAAACAGTTTATTTATAAACAGAACTGCGTATTTTTTTTAAGTTAAAAATAGAAATGAAATATTTGAATTTTTGAAATTTTATTTTATCGAAAAATATGAAATTTTAGTAGAATTAATTTTTTATGGAAAAAAAAATATATATTTTATGAGAAACATATGTTTGTAATTAATGTATAATGATAAGTAATCTGAGTGGAAGTAAAATATAAATTTTTTGATATTTAAATAATAAGAAAATTGATAATTTAAAAAAAAAAAAATAGTTTAATTTTGTTTACCGTAAGTTATTTTGTAAATAATTTTAAAATATTTTGATCAACAGGTACTTAGTTACTTCATAACATTGTAACAGTTGTAGGTATACTACTACTAACTACCAAAAAATGCGCGTATCTGAGCGATCTCTCGAGTCTATTGCGTCTATTGATTATCTTCAAGGCTTGAAAATAGGTACAGTAAGTTGCTGTTAGATAGTTTATGGTCAAATTCCCAACGAATACTCGCGATAATCAATGGAAGAGCCCCTTCTCTTTTAAATAATAATCTACAGCACATGCGCCTCTTGCGCAGATCGTAATAACAATGATCCCGATAATACAGATCCCGAATATCAAGGGAATTTTTATATTTCGGATCTGTATTATCGGGATCTGTATTATCGAGATCTATGTTATTAGCCCTGACAGCTAAGTTGGCGAGAAACTGACGAGAAACTTGCAGCCGCATCTGAACACTAAGTTGGCCGCCAACAGTTGGTCCCTCCAAAGTTGATAAACATTTTCTGAGAAAGTTGGTGACAAAAGTTGAAAATCCAATAAGTTGACGGTCACTTTCTGAGAAAGTTGGTGACAAAAGTTGCTTGCAAAAGTTTGCAATTATAAGTAGACGATAAGTTTCCTTTCAATTTTCTCAGGAACTTGCATTCTAGTTGCGGTTCCACACTGGCGCCAACTTTCTGAGAAAGTTGGCGGTAACTTGTAGCTAAAAGTTGCAAAAGCTAAAGTTGTCGACAACTTGTCGTCAAGTTGGTCGCAAACTAATGAATACCAATCTTTTGACGAGCAATTTGTGCTATCAGGGAGGATCTGCGTAATAGATGCTGTCCCGAATGATGCATAGGGGAGCCTAGGGCACGAAGGCCCCCCTGGGGCACAAAGGCTCCCTTTCCAAAAAATTATTAAAAAAATTTTTTTTTTCGATTTTTTGCAAAATCTCGACTGATTCTTCCGAAATAGACGGAAAATAAACGAACTTGGTGGTTAAAAACCACAAAAAGAAAAAACCGGCTGAAGGAGGCCTTCGTGTTCCAGGCTCCCCTATATCTGATATTAAATTTATAGCAAAGTATTTTAGAACTTTTTTTATTTCTTTTTTTATCAAAGGATACGAAAAAAAATTTTCCACTTTAAAGATTACAATATCATGCTTTTTTTAAGAGTGATAAATTTCCTATAAAAAAATTTATGGCGCTTAATTGTAAGTGTGTGTTAGAAAATAATAAAATTTCTAACAAAAATGCCAATTTTTTTAAACAAATCAAAGTTAAGATTTCAAAATCTTTTAAATGGTTGGATTCACGAAAAAAATATAAGAGACCTTTTTAAAAGAGCGGTAAATTTCCTATAAAAATTTGTATTAGTTATAGCTGTACACTTATTTTTAAGCGAGTAATAAAATTTTTCTCATTTTATAAAGTGGGAAAGTATCATTACTTAGGCAGGGTTAAACGGCATTGGAATAAAATTTTTTATTTTTTCATCACTAATAAATGATTTATATCATAGACAAGTACAAATCTAATTTTAGAAATAACGGACACCCTAATATATACAGACACTCGGAGATCACTTTGAAAATAGTCAGAATAGCTTCATACTCTCTTAAATTTGAAATAGTGAAAATAGTGACTATTCACTATTTACTAGTGAAAAGTATGTCACTAATTCAAATAGTGGTATACTTTTCCTTGGCAATAAGTGACTATTCACTGCCAAATAGTGATTGTCACGTGATTTTCACTAATTCGTTTTTAGAGAGTAGGACCTCAAAACGTTGACATCTAATGACGATTCGATTTTCGAAAATCGGGGCAAAAACAATAACTTGCCGAATTTTATGAAAATCTTCAATTATCTTTTCCAGAAGTTAGAAAATTTAAATTTGTTTTCTACCATGCGACGTAGGTGTCCGATGACAGTAAAGTTACAGATAAATGGACATCACGAAAAAAAGCTTAAAGAGTTTCGTTTTGAGTCATCAAACACCTCAAAGCGTCATAACTCTGATAACAGCAAGTATAAAATCACATAAATTTAGTTGAACTGACAGTAATACATAAACGTTCGATGTTGAGTCACTGCTTCATAAATATTTTCAGTAAATATATTGTAAGTTCATCAGCTTATTTTTTTTTTTTTATTGTGAATTTTCATAGTTTATTTAAATTTAATAAAAATTCTGCTTTTGTTTTTTAATGGGACAGCCCCAAAACATTTTACTTTTTTTTTTCTTTTTGATCTACAAAATCTGGGAAAACGTTGACTCCGTTATACGGAAAAAAATGAACTATCCCTGATTAAAAGAAACGATTCGAAGCGATTAGCAATATTAAATGCCCATAAGAAGGGTGATTCAACAGTATTCAAAGTATTCAAAAGCATTAAAAAGTATTTGAAATTTTTTTTTTCTAATCGTTTTAAATCGTTCCTGTTAATAAGGGATATAAATTGAGAAACGACAAGTAATATAATAATGAAGTTATCAGTAAATACTATCATTCTAAATAGTAATTATTTAATTTATAAATTAAAACGTAAATAATTATAGGATGAATATTAAAATTTATTGTCTATGCAAGGAAAATTACTATTTGAACTTTAAAAATCGTAAGTGATACTTAGAAAATTTACGACACGTATTATAAAATTGATTATTTGGAATATTAAAATTCCCCATATTGACACCCGGGTTCCGGGTTATAATTTCAAACACTAATTTTTAAAGTTTATTTTTTTCCGTGTACCGAATTTTAAATATTTCCGGTATTTCAAAGCTCACAATTATTTTTTTGTTTTCTGTCATAATTATAGTTTAAACTATATTTACCGCAAAAAACAAAGAATTCAAATATTTTGAAATTATTTCACCGCGAAAACGCGTTAAGATTTTATAATCAATTTATATATTATATGTAACCCGCGAAGATTATTTTAAACACATAAATAATCAAATTGATACTACGAATCATTATACATTTTAAGCAAAGACCAATAAATAAATAAATAAATAAATCAGAATATCATATAACCGCGAAAACGCGCCGTAAATAAGTGTCCTGTGTTACTGCTGCAAGACCTGACACCTCGCCTAAACCTGTTTAAGATAAGTTTTTAAACAATTGTAATCATTATCTTGTATTTGTAATTTATCTTGAAATCAATTATAAACCATATGCATGAATTACAAAATTTTCTTTTACATTTACTATTTTGAATGCTTTTCGGCCACCCACCTTACTTTTATTCCTTATTTTTCAACCTGTTCAGCCGCTCGACGTTTGATTCTAAAATTAAATCAGTCACACATAGATTGGAAATCGCTTTGGGTTATCAATATTGTCTTCAACAATATTGTGTAGGCACGAATTGAATATAAAATAGAATAAATTGAGCATTTAGTGAACAGTCACCGGGCATACGAACTGGACCTTCATCAATATTTTAGGTTTTCTACCCCGTTACAACCCTGGTCAAAAATAAAACTTGGTTTAGACTTGGTCGTCTTAAATCGTGACTAAGTAAGACGACCAAGTCTAAACCAAGTTTTATTTGTGACCCGAGAATACATCAAATTGTCTGTTTGACGGCTGGATTATCGAATCCAAACAATTAAAAAATTTTTATTTCGAAATATTGTAAAATAAAAATATTTTTCATTATTTCTACAGTGTATAATTACACAAGATTAAATTTTAGGTTCATTATTAGAAATTATGACCAGAATAATTTCTATCTGCGCAGTTCTTGGAGTTCTGTCGCAAGAAGTAATTATTAATGAGATTTAAAAAAAATGTATATATTACTGAAACATAAAATTTTGAAGGTTCATTTATCTGAAGCACAAGTAAATAATGCTAATGCGAAACATGTTATTCAAAAAAAATTTGATGGCGGTGACATTAAATCATGGCTTACTCCAGATGATGGAGTTTTAGCAATGGAAAGTACTCCTGTTTATGGTTTAGTAGAAAAGCCAAAAATTTCTGCGAAAGATAATGGATATGAAATAACTGAGTATAAAGACGTAAGTAATCGGTAAAAAATTATGAAATGAACTGAATTAATGATCAAAGATGTATAATAATAATCATTTTTAATTTGTTTAATTTAGGCCATGAAAGATGCTCTTGCTTACTTGCGTGAAAACAAATCGTATACAATTATAACGCCGAGTAATATACCTCCAGATGCTAGTCAAGCAAAGGTAATATATATACAATATATACATTTGAATAACGTTTAAAAAAATCTGAGCATAATAGAATAAAATCCACATACTTCTGAAACTCTTTATTGTTTTTCGATCTAAATGTAAAAATGAAAAAAAAAATTTTCAGAATTTTTGGCTAAAAGTTCACTTCAGTTTTCTAAAAAATAAATGATTGCTATAATGAAAAATTTATAGTTACAAATATCAATATTTGTTTCGATACAAATAATTCGTAAGTTTGAATTATTTGCAAAATCTCATACGGAGAAAAAAATATTGCGATTTTGGTACAATCTACTAGACAGTGATTCGCGTATCGTGAAGGGAGCGATATATGTAGAGCTACAGTCACAATTCAATTCTTTTGTTTGTATATATAGATATACAGTTTGCATGGAGTGACCGCTTCTCAATTCTTTTCAATCAGTATTTTTAACCAGGGTATACGTAACAATACGCGCGCTAACCTCCAAATAGCAAAACGAGTTCTTGACAGTCTGTATACTGTATCGCGCTGGTCACAATATATTTTTTATCCGTGCAATATTTACTCATAAATTTATCTTCAACATTTTCTTCCTAGTCCTTTTCTGTCTAGCCTTTCTCTATACAAATATAGTATAGAACTTTCAAATACAATGCAATTTTGGTTAACATACTTCACTTTTAATTATTTAGAACACTGTAGTTGGAAATCAAAATCCTATCCAACCCAAAACTATGAACCACAAAAACAGGAAATCAACTACGATATTTCGTAAGTTGTTAATATGATTTAGTAATAAATCATAATATAATAATTATTAATTATTTAACTTGGCAGCAACGATTGAGATGACAACATCATACTCTTCTTTACCATATCCCACTATAGTATATCCTGAGATTCTGGTAATTGTTGACAATGCGCTATTCAAAACATTGGGCAGTAATGTACGTGATGTTATAATACATATTTTAGCATTTTGGAATGGCGTAGACTTATTTTTTCGAAATCTCGAGAGTCCAAAATTTAGATTCAATATTAAAGCGATTATTATAGTCGAGGTAATAATTTTTTTAAAAATAAAATAAATTCGAATCGTCCCAATAACATAAAAATAGGCATAAGTTCAGCAAATAGTTTTTTTTCTTGATCCATAATAGTATTTTATTCAATGCAGGGCTGATTTGCATGCAGGCCTTCGGCCCGTGCATGTGAGCCTACTGCTCATGCTGAAAACATTGCCCTCGCCACATAAATACTATATTAGTATCCTAACTATGTAATATTCTATTTTAACAGGCCGAAAATGTTTTTACAAATGTAGAATACGCACCAAATAAAACAGATACTTATCAACTAAAGCGGTTAACTGACAGATGGTTGTACAGTTACCAACGGGTATTTCCGATTGATAGTTACGATATTGCTGCTTTTTTGACATCGTAAGCTTATCAAAATTATGTACTTTAACCCATAAGATTTTTTACCAAAATGATTTTATCAATTAAAAAATTTTGAAAATCCAAAAGTGCATGGCTCTTAATGCTAATTTTACTGTCAATGAATAAGATGTCGAATAACAATACTAAAAAAATTATTTAGATGAGTTACTTTTTCATATGGCTATTTTATATTAGTATTTGAAAGCTGAGGGCTCCGGGTATAATTTAATTTATTATTATTAGTTTTTAACTGTTTCAACAGTCACCACTAATAGAATTTGTCATTGAACATTTTTTTGAAATATTAAATCTCTGGCGGATCTAATATATTCCGGTCTACCATAACTTACAGTAAATGTACCATAACTTGTGGCAAATATACCGTAAAAATTACCGAAACATCACCATAAAATTACCGTAAAACCATGGTACCGGTTAGGTACCTATTTAACCATGGTTAGGTTACCGTAAAACCATGGCAGCCAACTTAGGATCGATCCCGAGTTCTACTGATTTAAAGTCTGATCTGTTAACAATTAATGGATTTTTTTTCAAGATATGGTGTAATCAGAAAAACTTTTATACATTTTTTCATTGATTGACGGGAAAGGTTTTTTGACCTAACTTGTTTTTTTTTTTTCGTTTCTATTACACTAAATAAATTTTTTAAAATTACAAAATTAATCTTCCTTAAATTATCTGTACAATGGTATGCAAACTTTCCTGGTTCCGTAAACTAACAAGAGTGTAATGACAAAAATAGTTGAGGAGAAGAGGCGAAACTAATTTTTTGATCATAAATTATTATCTAATGCTTCGCATTAAGAGTCTTGCAATAGTCAACTTAGCCATTTATTATAATTAAAATTGTTTTTTTTACTGTAGCAATGACTTGATTGGAAAAATTGGAAACCCAATTGGAGGTTTATCATTCCAAGTAGGAGCATGTAAAACTTTTCACAAATCAAAACGCGTAGTCAAGTCAGCATATGTTCATGAAGTCGGTGATTTTTTGGGTATTCGTATTATGGCCCATGAATTAGGACATTTGTTCGTAGAATATTGCATTTCAATAAATATATCTCAAGTATTTCATGCCTAATCAGTCGTTTTTTTACTCATTCACGCTCGATTTGGCTAAAATTTTGATATATTATTATATATATATTCTCTTAGTTAAAAATTTTAATTAAAAAAAAACATTTACACATGTAAACTTCAGGCTTGGTATTTCTCGTCATGATGGCTACGATAGCAAGAGATGTCCAAAAGAAAATGGTACTATTATGACACCTGACGCCTTCAACTTAGGACCTAATTTCTTTGAATGGTCACAGTGCAGTTTAGATGAATTAACTCAATCATTTGTGTAATTAAATTTTTTATTATTATATAGTTTTATAAAAAAATAGTACCCAAAGTGATGTTTAATAATTACTGTTATGTTTTAAAACTTCTATGATCAGATGATAAGAATTTAGTAATTAGTTTATGTTTTATGGCCTTGCCGATCCTTTATTGACTAATAGTCAATAATGAAGGATCCCCTGATTAAACAACTGAATTCGATCGAATTAAACAGAATTAAATTTTTAATTCTATTTAATTCAGATAAATTCTGTTAATTCGGTACCTACCTAAAAAATGAATTCTGTCTAATTCGGCAGGAAAACCAAAATTTGTCCAAATTAAAACGAATTCAAATAATTCTATTCGGTTAAATTCTGATTAATTCGAAAATAATTCTCCAATTTCTGGTTCTGAATCCGAATTAAACTGAATTAAAACGAATTTGAAATTTTTAAATCGGTTTTATTCTGTTTAATTCAAATTCAAATTTTCAATTCAGTTGAATTCTGTTTTGCAGAATTCGACAGAATATAACAGAATTAAAATTTTTAATTCGATCGAATTCAGTTGTTTAATCAGGGTCGGCAAGGCCATAAAACATAGACTAATTAATAAATTTAATAATTACTGATTAATCTACAAATTACCCAATAGAACACCAAATTTAATAATTAATTTATTATGTTACAGTAACAATAATCTTAACTGTTTATATAACGAAATCTATGAGCACGGTGTCGCAGTTCCAAGAATATTGCCTGGAAAATTGATCGATTTAGATAAACAGTGTCATTTCAGAAGAGCAAACTCTTCTGTCGTTAAAGATGATAATTGCAAGCGATTCAATTGTTGGATAAAGCGAGATAATTACTCTACTATTCGGATATATTCGCAGCGACAAGTGCCTCTTGATGGGTCTTACTGTGGCCAAGGTAAAATGTGTCTCCTTGGAAATTGTGTGCAAGAAAATCTCACAAATGACCCCAGTATATACGGAGAAAAAAGTGAAGGAAACCGTTTAAGTATACTTAATATGAGTTAAAATTATTAAATTTATATTGTGAACTTAAACGCTAGGGGAGGAGGGAGGCAGAGTGGGTCCCTTAAAATTTTCAAAACTTCAAAAAATATGGGGGGCACAGTGAGCCCCTCAAAATTTTCTATACGTCAATAAATTCGGACAGATAATAAGCTTATCGAAATTTCTTATATAATGAGGGCTAAAATAGACTACCAAAACTGTTCATTAAATATAATTTATTAAGAAAGTTAAAGATAATAGAATTACGTTTTAAGGTTATATTGCAGCAGGTTATTAAAATGATTTTTTATATCAATAAAATACAATTGTTTTATAGTTATTCGCAAATATCACACGTGCAGCTTCGCACAACTTTGTTGTGAACACCGGCACATGAAACGGGCCCAATTTTTACAATGGCCACATTTAATCCATGGTTCTAAAGATTCCGAGTATAATTTACCACAAAAAATACAAGCAATTTCATCCATTGATTTTTTATATTTGCTTTTTCCTTTTCCTTTTCTTTTGATTGTTGTCTTCTCCGTCGTTTTAATATCGAATCCGAAATTTTTTGGAGGGCCCACTCTGCCCCTAATTTTTGAATTTTCAATTTTAATAGACGCAGCATAATGAAGTGACAATAATTATCAAGGGTCTGAAAAGAAGTAAACGCGTTAAAGAAATTAATGATATTATAATTATTTTCCTTGAAGGCCCACTCAGGCCCTCCCCCCTCCTCTATTTAAATTGTCTAATTTTTACAATCTTGAGAATTTAATTTCATGTAAATTTGTTATTTTCTATTATTTGAATATGGAAATAAATATAAAATACATTAGTAAACTTGACTATATATTTATAGTATATGTTACTATCCCGTTAACGACCACAAGCACTGGTTTCTACCAAATACTTTATCTCGACTCCAATAGCTTAGTCTTATACAGTACAACCTCGTTATAAGTTACTCGGTTATAAGTTACTTCCCCTCTATTTGTTTTCGCTCGTCTCGGAATACTACCCCCACCCCAGTCCCACTAACACAGTTTTTCGGTTGTCCTGAAGAGATTGCTTCTGCAGTCCTTTCATAAGTTAATAAAGTATGTGCGTATAGATAAATGACAAACGTCAACTAACTTATAAAAGGACTGCGGACACAAACACGAACATGACGCATACATATGCAGAAAACTGAGCGACCACCGAGTAAGTGATAAGAGTAGGGGAAAGCTATTTCCAAGAAGTTTTTCTCCTAAAGCCCCTAATAGTTACTTATAATCAGGTTGTACTGTATATTTATGTTCATAATTTAAAATAAAACAAAATTTTATCTTATTAATTTTTTATTTCCAGCTTTATAATTAACATCAATAAATTATTTAATACGTAGGCCTAAAAATTACTTTTATTCGGATGAATTTTTTTTTTTAAATAAATTTAAATTAATCATTAATAATAATTGATTATCAACAAACTATATTATATATTATTATAATACATGTGTAGCAATAAATAAACAAAATTTAAACTGAATATTTTTTAATTGTAATTAATAATTACTTTTAATTACTTTTTTCTAAATTGTATTCCCTGATTAAACAACTGAATTCAACCGAATTCAAAATTTTAATTCTGTTATATTCTGTCGAATTCTGCAAAACAGAATTCAACTGAATTGAAAATTTGAATTTAAATTAAACAGAATAAAACCGATTTAAAAATTTTAAATACCTTTTAATTCAGTTTAATTCGGATTCAGAACCAGAAATTGGAAAATTATTTTCGAATTAATCAGAATTAAACCGAATAAAATTATTTAAATTCGTTTTAATTTGGACAAATTCTGGTTTTCCTGCCGAATTAGACAGAATTCATTTTTAATTTAGGTACCGAATTAACAGAATTTATCTGAATTAAATAGAATTAAAAATTTAATTCTGTTTAATTCGATCGAATTCAGTTGTTTAATCAGGGTTATTATAGTCACGCGGTGAATACACAAGTGTCTTAATATATATTTAAATATTTTATTTCAAAACATAATTTTAACTATTTTTTTTTTTTTTTTTTAATTAACTAATGATTAATTATTAATGAAATAAATTAAATTTTAAATTGTGTTCAATGTGAATTAATTAAGCTTCTAAAACATTTTTTAAAAATAATATTTATCTAAAAAAAATCAAATATTTTATATATATATATATATATATATAAATATATAAATATATAATAAAAGTCAAGTTAGAAGACATTTGAAATTTAAATAAATTTTTTTACCAGATAAATAATAAAAAAAAAATTCCAAAAAAAATGCACATGTAGAAAATTAGATAAACTGTACGTGCAATTTTTCAAAATATTTTTTTAAATATTTATTTTTTTTTTAAATCAAAATATTGTTAAATGTCTGCTAACTTTATTTTCATAAATATATGTATACATAATGTTTTACCCAATTTTATATATTTATATATATTAATAATTTTTTATATATATATACATAATACAGAACGGTATTCACCGGTATGCGTTAATTAACAATTAATAGTGTTAATAATTATTTTAATAAATATTTAATTAGACATTAATTGAGTTTTATTTAATCGTCATTAAATTTATATTTATTAAGTTGAATATTATTTATTTAATAATGAGTAATTTTTCTAATTGCATATTATTGTTATTATTACATTATATTACATTATAATTGAGAAAAAAAAAGGAAAAGAATTTCATCATTTTTATATCTTATTTATTTATGTACTTTTTTTTAAATTTTTAATTTAAGCAGTACCTCATTTTTTTTAGGTGTTATTACTGTTATTATTATCGTGTTAATTAATAATATATTTGTTATTGGTAATATTTTTTTACATGACACTGCGTCGAAATAGTCCATCATTGAGCGAGCCGACGTAAGCAGCCGCGGGGGCTGATTGCGCGGGGCCAGCAGCTGGAGCTGGGGCTGGTTGACCAACTGGGGCACCTGGTGGTGGTCCGTATTGATAAACAGGCCCAGCTTGCTGTGCTGGTGGAGAGTCCGGCATGAATCTTGCTATAAGAAATTTATTATTATTAAAATTATGAGTAACAATTATAATAGTTATTTAAAGTTTTTATATACAACATTAAAAATTAACTGTTTAAATGAGTACACGTCCAATTGTGTAATTTGTTTAATGGATTTAATTGTTTATATAATTATTATATCTATTTTAGATTGTAAATGTTCATATGATTTATTAATAACGATAATAAATAAAATATTATTGTATTGTTATGTGTCTGTTTGCAGAGTTACATTGTTTTATTAATGTAATATAATTATTTATATATATGTAGAAGGTTAAACTAGTAAAGAAAAATATCTTCCTATGTAAAAAAAAATTTTTTTTTAATTATATTCGATGATTTAGTCGATTTTTTAACCATATCTGATGCATATATGATCAGTCTATGTCTATATATGGCATTTTTAATTATATATGAATCATATAATACTTTTGATCTGATTAGATGTTCATTTTAGACCGTTATATATATTTTTAACAGTATCTGAATCATATATAGTTTAAGAATCAATATTATTATATATTGGAACCATATATGAAATATATTACTCATATCCTTTATAATCAAATATATGGACTGTGTATTATATCTGATGCGTATATGATTGGCATGTTGATGTTATAAGACATTTGAATTGTATATGAATCAGATAAAAGTCATATTTATTTTTTATATGTTCGAAACATAATTTTGAAAGATAATTATTCCATTTATAACCATATCTGATTCATATATGATATTTACATCAATATAACCATATACTTTAATAATATATGATTTGTATGGTTTCGGAATTTAATTTCAATTTTTTTTTAATCATTCAAAAACTTTATCTGACTTATATATGACTAGTTATGATACACATGACTAGTTATGATACACATGACTAGTTATGATACACATGACTAGTTATGATACACATGACTAGTTATGATACACATGACTAGTTATGATACACATAAACATTAAAGTTGATCATACAAGTATCATAAGAATCAGATATAGTTCATATACTGTTTATCATTCATCAAAATCATATAACAAGTAAATAAAACTATAGTTCATATAGGAGCTAGATTTTTTTACATTAGAGAAATTATATGATTCACATATGGCATATTAAAACAAATCGAATACTTCCTTAATCATATACATGTCCGATATTGTTTAAACACAATTTATCATCATTAAAAAATTGTATGCAATAAAAATTGTATTAACTTTTTTTTCATACAATTCATACGCGACATGTATATGAACAGAATGATCATATAGATCATATAAAAATCAAATGTGGATCATATATTGTTTATAGTTTATCAAAATCATATAACGAGTAAATAAGGCAAAATTTATATACACACTATTATCTGATTCATATATGACACATAAATACCATATATCCACTCCATTAATCATATACGTGTCAGATATTGTTCAAAGTCGAGTATCATCTTAAAAAAATTATATGCAATAAAAATTGTATGAACTTTTGTTTCATAAAATTCATATGCGTCATATATATGAACAAAATAATCATATAAGTCACATAAAAATCAGATACGGTTCATATACTGTTCATGAGTATATGATATTAATATAACCAGTAAATAATCTACAGTTCATATACCAACCAAATTTTTCAGATAAAAAAAAAATCATCTGATTCATATACGGCATGGATACAAAGTATCTACTGCGATCATATACTCATCAGATAAGGTTTAAATCCTATTTATAGCCCAAAATAATTGGGAAAAAAATCATCCACATTTTTTTTTACTAGTTTTATAAAATTCGAATCGTAATAGAAATAAATTGAAGAAATATCGCAAGCAAATTAGCTTTAAACATGCATAAGATTATTGTATATTTTTTATAAATTGTTTCTTACCTCAATCCCCTCAATAATTAAAAATTATAAATAAATTTTTTTTTAATTCTTCCCTGGATTTCTGGCATCGAATTTATAAATTTAAAAATAATAATAAAAAAATTTTTAATTTATTTATTTTCTTTATTATCATTATCATTATTTATTGTTATTCATTTATTATTAACATGTATATATGTATAACATTTGTAGATTATTTGTTATTAATTAATATTAATATAATTAATATTTTTTTTCTATTATTTTTAAGCCTCAAATTTTACCCTATCATTATTCTGCAGTGTTCGTAAATACATATATATTTATCGTAAAAATATAATAAGCTGCAAATAAATATATAACATAAATAATTTTTTTTCTTGTTTATATAATTTCTCAATATTTATTATTTATTTATTTATTTTTTTTTTTACTAATAGTCTACGAACACGTGGATAATGTATTGAATAATAATAATAATTATTTATTTAATATGCGTTTATTATTGGCAGACTAATAAATAATAACAATAGTAATAATAATGAATTATTATTGTTATTACTATTTAATTTATTGAATGCATTTGATGGAATTATAATTATTTACAGATCACGATAACGTGAAAATTTATTATCATAATAATCATAATATATTTTTATCAATAATCAATTTAAATATATTAATCATTAATTAATTAATTAATTAATTAACTGATAATAATTATTTAATTAATAATAATTATATATATCGAGTGTTATAAAGACACAAATTGGGAGTTCTAAAATATTATTATTATTATTATTATTATTTTTTTTTATTATTAGTATTATTATTTATATCGGAATTAAACCAAATAATATTTTTACAATGCGGAAATTTTTTTCTTAAGTTCTTAAATAATTATTAATTATTAATTTTTGTTGATAATTATTTTGTTGTTTTTCAAGAAAAAAATTTAAATGATTTTTTAAAATAAAATAGTCGTTGTACTTCTTCACAAAAAATGACTAATTCGAACGAAATTAAAACTAAGAAAGAAAAAAAACAGATTTTTTTTAATTATAGTCCTAATTTAATATATTTTTATTTATTTATTTATTTTTATAATTTATTAATTTATCTTGATTTTTAAAATTATTTTATTAATTAATTTTTTAAAGTCAATTAATTCATTTTATTTATTTAGTGTAGTTTCCATCGGTGATTTTTCCTGAAAATAATTTATAATTTTTTTTTATATATAAATATTTATATATTATTATATTTATGGATTTATATTTAGTGAAGATAAAAGAAATAAATTACTGGAGAAAAAATACTCAGATAATCATATATGATATTCTGGAATAATCATAATATATGATGAGATATGAGCTTATATGATCATATATGATATCAAACTCCAAACAGGATCATATTTATAAATATATGCATACTCACAATATATTAGACACAAAAAAAATCCTATATAATTATATATGATTTTATACGGTCATACCTTCATATATATCTCATATAAGCATATATGGTATACAGTACCATATGTGCCCATGTATGAATGTATATGTTTTTATTAATATTCATATAGAATCATATATGTTTAGATACAATTATATATGTTCATAAATAGCCATATATGTTCAGATGGAATCATATACGGTCATACATAATCACAAATGTTCATATAAGATCATACATATAATCATATATTTTCATATATAATCAAAACTGGATATTGTTCATATCTGATCAGATCGAACAACTCATACCTGATCATATGTGATCTTAGATATGAATATTTTCTCGTGTATATATAAATACTCAAATTTGATTAGATACAAAAAAATAACAATATCTGATCATATATAATTATATATGAATATTCATGATTATATATGGTTATATCTGTTCATAAATAATCATATGGACATATCTGATCACATGGTCATATACGATTAATTTATGGCACATATATATGATCATGAATTATATATATGCTCATATGTGATTCCATATGAACATATGGTCGTAGCTGATTATTACTCTTCATATATAATCAGATAGAATCACTTTTATGTATCATCTATCAGTTTTAAGTATTTATACGTAATCGTACATGATCTTGATAATGTCTTATCATACATGACCATATATTATCATATATCGTTTCATCTCGGCTAATGCTCGTATATATACAGGCATCTCAGTATTTTTTCCAGGATTATTTAAATATTTTTAAATAAATAAAAAAATTTTTTAATTCAAGATAATCTTTTTGTTTAAATTTTTAATCTGATTATAAATTTTGAAACATTTTTTATTTTTTAAATTTATTTTTGACTAAGTTATCTTCAATATTTTTCTAGATTTACATTTTTTATCAACAATTGTACCCGGAATATTTTAGTTTATTAAAATGAAAATCAAAAAATATTTGAACTAAAGTAAAAAAATTAAAATTCTAAAAAGAAAAAATTCATAAACTCTAAAGTATATAATTATTTTTAAAAATTATGTCATAGTATAGAATAAATGACAGTATTATTTTAGATCCGTATAATTTATGTCTTCCTAATTTTAATTCTAATAATTCACCAAAAAAATATGATTATTCGTTGGTTTCAAAAAATTTTAAATAGAGCTCCATAATATAAAAATATACGGTAATGAATATAATCAATATTTACCATATATTTTTAAATGTCATTTACTATATATTGCTTTTCAATACGGGTTTGTATTTGACAAGAATTTTAAATCATTCCAGCCTTCTACAACCCGCAGTTACAAACTTATACAACAAATGTTCAATTGATTGCCTCTCATTTATTCCAAATATTTTATTTTCTTTTAAAACCTTTTATTTATTTAAATATAATTCATTACAAATTATAAAAAAATCGAGATCTCTAATTAAATCTCCAAAATTTAATTTTACCCATGTATTTTTAATCACGACACCCGAATTTACCCCTTCTACAAATTATTCTCTCAACTTAAAAATAAATAAATTTTACAATAATAATAATAATTAAAAAAAAAATTATTTTCAAAATTTTTTTTTTTTAAATCCGTTTAAAAATCTCAGAAAAAAATTTATCACCAAAAATTATTTGAGTCCACCCCAATAATTTTTCAAAATTTTGAACCGAAATCTGAATAATTATAAAAAAATTTTTAATTACTCAAAAATTCATTATTTATTTATTTTTTTTTATTTTAATGAAAAAAATTTATTTGAAAAAGATTATCTTTAAGTAGAAAGAAAACGAGTAAAGTCAGACAGTTTAAAAAAGAAATAAAACAATTAAAGCAAAAAAATTTTAAATTCAAACATTAATAGTAAATATTACTACTATTATATGAGATATATATATATATATATATATATATATATATATATATATATATATATATATATATATATATATATATATATATATATATATATATATATATATAAATGAACTTAAGTTTATAATAGTAGCAAAGTCATGACATTAATGTCTAAATTTTAAATTATCCATGTATATTACTCGTGCGTCCAACAGTTCGATAATAATAATAATAATAATAATAATAATAATAATAATAATAATAATAATAATAATAATAATAATAATAATAATAATAATAATAATAATAATAATAATAATAATAATAATAATAATAATAATAATAATAATAATAATGATAATGATAATAAGTTGAACCAATAGCATGCAAGTAGGTCACTAACATTCATATATTTAAACATATATAGGTCATATGAACATGCGTAAATCGATTCTGCGCAGCTAAAATGAAATAGTATTATAATTTATTTTATTTTATTTAATAAAATAAAATAAATGAACGGAAAATATTTTTTGGCATTAATTATATTACTTATTAATGTTAAATAATATTTAAGCGATTTTTTAAAATAATTTTCGGGAGTACATGCATAATAAGCGCATGCAATGAAGATCGTCCCAGATGGATAATTTTTATTATTTGTTTTGTATATAAATAAAAAAAAATGTGTTTTTACTTTATTTACGAGTGAGTCAGTAAATTTGTGGAGTTTTGGATGCTGGGTAATTTTTGGGCAGAATTTTGACGGCGTGGAAAAATTAGTTAGGGAATTTTTGGAAAAGATTTTTTTTTTGGGTTGGAAATTGGAGGAAATGACGATAAGTTTTTTAAATTTTGGTTTGGGTCGTTGGTTCATAGGAACTTTTTTGTAGGAAATTTAATTGGCACGAGAAAAGGTCTTATAAGATTTTTTGATATTATGGAAATTTTGGGTAGTGAGTGTATTTTGAGGAATTAAAAATAGACTTGCCAGTTTTGTAACAAATGTGAATTTTGGATACTGTAATTTTTTGTATGCGAAAATAATTTGTCATAAAAATTTTAGACAATAACGATAAAAAAATGTGTATTGGAAAAACAAATAAAATTGAAAGCTTTTTAATTAAAAATAAATAATTAATTTTAAGGATTTTTTTTTGGACAGTAAAAAAATCTCACGTGAGCGTTAAAAAATAGTCTGATGACATCCTCTAGTATTAAAAGTTAATTATGAATAAATAAAAAAATGTATATTTTATAAATTGCGCCATGCTGAAAATTTGTGAACGAAATATTTAGATTCAATTAACAAAGAATGTTTATTGAAAAAAGAAATAAATAATTATTAAGTATTGCAATTAAAGTGTAGGAATATTTTTTTTTTAAATTGAGAAAATTGTAAATTTGTTTAAAAAAATAAATAAAATTGTTTAAAGTTTTTAGCTTACCCTTTTTAGTGTCTGAAAATAACTTAAAAAAAAAAATGTATTGCGTATTGTTGTCAGATTATTGTTTGTCATAAACCTGGGACTAGCTTCGAAAAAAAAACTTAAAAAAAAAATCCATTGTTAAAGTTAATTTTTTTTTTAGTTACACAGACAGACACATAACAATAATTTGGGCCATTACTTGTCATTTGTTACTAATGTTTAATATTATAAATAATTTTAAGTCTTTTTCCACTCGAAAAAACTCATTGAATTTTAAAAAAATGAGGGCCCTATATTGTTATTGATAAATATAGCAATAGTACACCAGCAAACCTAGAGAGAGGAGTAACACAGATCCTATTAAATATTTACCTCAGGGTAAATAATAAATAAAATATAAATATATAAATAATAGACATAGATGACAGACAGACAGATTAGATAGTTTTCAAATAAATCCGGTAATAGGTAAAACAATCCTACAACAGACAATCACCAAATAATATCTTTTGGAAGCCTTCGATAATTTAAATAATCAAAAATAATTACGTAAAATCCAACAACAAAAAATAAATAAATAAAACATTTTTCATGGGGGAGACAATTTGTTTTTTTGTTTCTCTACCTGCACTCACTCATACATTTATTTTTCTTCTGGCTATTCATCTCAGCGTGTCTACATGACGTTCGCTAATAAAAAAAAAGATAAAATAATTCATGATATCCAATTTTCATAATCATTTTTATAGAATTATTTTTGCAAGGGACGAAACCTTTTGTACTTTTAATTTTTCTTCAAACGTAATTATTTTATAACTCATTTTTTTTTTTAATTTTCGCTGTTCATAAAAAAAAAATTTTCAATTACTTACCAACAATGATGGCCAATATTATCAATCCGATGACGCCCATAATAATCATCATCTATAAAAAAAATAGAATTGAATAATTACATTAAATTAATCAATTACTTAATTTTCAAAATTTACCTTTAAATTTTGTAGCCAGAATTTTCTTTTAAGTTTACCCGCCTGCTGTTCAAATTGTGATGCTCCTTGTTGCAGTGCATCTAAAATAAGAGCAAATAATTTTTTTTATTCCGCTAACTCAGACAAATTTTTGAATTAAATAGAGAAATAAATTAATTACCAGCTCGATCATCAAGCTCAGAAAGTTTCTGATCTCGTTCTAATACTTTCTCGACATTAGTTTTCATTATGTCGACGACTTCATCGACTTGAGCTTGTGTCTGCTGAAGACGTTTCTGTGATGCAATTTGTTGGGGTGTCCGCGGACCACCAACGATGCCATCGGCATTAGCACCCGCTGCAGCATCTGGTGCAAGTCCACCTTCTGATGCCCTTTAAAAAATAATTTCTTATTAGAAATTTTGAAAAATTTACAGAACTCGAATATTTAATCCGAAGTTGATTTTTCATTTATTTTTTCGCTGAAATTCAATTACTCAAAAATTTGGAGTCCAGTTAAATTATGCTACGAACTCCGTAGTTTAAATTATTGCCGGTAAATTTGATTTAGTTGGTGGACAATTTAACTCAATATTTATTAGAATTTAAAGTTAACTCCGATTCTAATTAATTTTACAGAAATTAATAAAGAGTTCATATAAACTCCTTTGAATTTAAACAAATTGCTGACTAATATTATGAGAAGTCAAAGTTAATTTTTTTAAAATTGACTCCGCAGTTAAAAAAAATTCATTGGAAATTTTATAGATATTTTTTAAAAATTTGAATAGAAGGAGTGAACTTTGGGAGCTAATAAATGGGTTGTGGTGACGTGTCTTATAGGATGTATGAAGATATGAGAATTAACTCCGGTACACGGAAAGAATATTATGGGAAGTTTTGCCATGCTTTATGGGAATAGTTCCCATAATGCTATAGGAATTGTACCCATACTATTATAGGGATGGTTCCTCTATATATTATGGAAATCATCCCTATAATAGTATGGGTACAATTCCTATACCATTATGGGAACTATTCCCATAATGGTATGGAAACTATTTCCATATTATCATGGGAACTATTCCCATAATGCTATGGGAACTATTTCCATATTATCATGGGAACTATTCCCATAATATGGGAACCATCCCTATAATATCATAAAAATTTTTTTTTGCAAAATAGGGTAGATATTTTTTCAAAATTTGAGATTTTATCGAAATTTAAATTTTTGTTTTCAAAATTTGAATTTTCTTGAATGTTCTGCGCTGACAAAAAATTTTTGTTAAAAATTTTAATGTTTATGCCAAATACGAATTTTTTTTTCAATGTTTGAATTTTTGTTTTTATGCCTAATAATATTTCTGTGTATTGCAGAAGTGATTTTCACACTTTTCTTTAAACTAATATTTTCATGATAGTATGGGAACCATTCCCATAATATTATAGGAATGATTCCCATAA
Source organism: Microplitis deprimator (assembly GCA_964016945.1). Classification (NCBI taxonomy): domain Eukaryota; kingdom Metazoa; phylum Arthropoda; class Insecta; order Hymenoptera; family Braconidae; genus Microplitis; species Microplitis deprimator. The sequence continues at coordinate 9,955,204 of OZ024706.1, read as the reverse complement.
TGATATAGGAACTATTCCAATTGCATTATGGGAACAATTCCTATAATATTATGGGAATCGTTCTATACTATTATGGGAACCATTCCTATGAATTATAGGAACCATTCCTATAATTAAGGGAACAATTCCTATAATGTTATGGGTATCGTTCCCATAATTATGTGTAATATTCCTATAATTATAGGAACTGTTCCCATAATTTATGGTCGTAATTCCTATACTGGTATAGGAAAAAATTTTACAAAGGAACAAATTCCACATGGAGTTAAAATTTTTCAGTAGTCATGAAAAAAGTTTCAAAAGAAAGAAACATTATTTTTACAAGGATCGAGTTCAAATAAATTCCAATAGAAATTAAAATTTTCTGAATAGACTACCAACTTTTGACTTCATCAGTATTAAGAACGAGCTTTAATATGAGTTAAAATAAATTTTAATTGTATCGAAAATTAACTTCAATAGTTTAAGAAAACCAATAGGAGTAACTCCAATAAAAAAAAAAAAGTTAACCAATAGATGTTCTAAAAATGCTTCAATAGGATCATGAATCAATTCCAATAAAAGAGAAAATGGACTTTTCTATGGGAGTTAAAATTAAAGTCAGCAGAAATTATAATTAACTTTCACATGAATGAAAATCAACCATAAAATTGAAAATAATCTCCATGGAAGCAGAAATTACCTTAAATAAACTCTAATAGAAGTTAAAGAACTAACTCAAGCAATAATTGAAATAAAATCCAATCAGGGACTTAAACTACGATAGCAATTAAAATCTACTTTTCCAGCGGTTAGAGTTAACTTGGATGAAAAATCGGGTTTAATGGAGCTTAAATTAACCCTCTATTTTCTTTACAATGTAACTTATGCATTAGTTTTTAAAAAATGTCTTCTTTATAATTATTATATGATACTGAAATTAGCTGACGTCTAATAATTATTAAATTTTTGAAAAACGATTTAGAAAAAAAAAAAAAAATTTCAAAAAATTGCACCTATAGTTTTTTTAATTTTCTACATGTGCATTTTTTATTTATTTTTTTTTTTTTAAATTGAACTGATAAAAAAAAATCAAAAAGTTTTTAACTGCAGACTTCAGAATCGTAACTTCTGATAAATTTTTTTTTCTGTTTCCAAAATTATTTAAAATTTTTTCTTTAATCAAAGATACAATTTTGAGTTTTAAAAAATTTTATTCTTTTTTTATACTTCCCAAAATTGAATGAACTTTTCTCACTACTAAAAAATTTTTTAAAATTTAAAAATAAAATTCATAAATTTTAACCGCAAAGAAAATAAAAAATAATAATAATTAATTTTTCTCAAGGACAATTAATAATCAATATAATTAATAACATTAAAGAGCAAGTTATTTAATCTAATAAGAAATATCAGTACTTCCTATGGTGCCTTGGGGCACAAAGTAAAAGGTCGGAGATGGGGCCGAGCAAAAGGTCAACGGCGCGGGTTAACCTCGAGCTCCTCCTATTTATTTTTATTTCATTATTTATTTATTTTTAATTATTTTACTTCCGCAATTTTATTTCTCATTGAATTTAAAAACTTCAAACTTCTCAATAAATAAATAAATAAATAAAATATTTTTCCAAATCCCAGAATCAAAAAATTTAGAAAAACAATTCAAAATTTTTTTCTTTTCCACAATTAATTATAAAATATTTTTATATGATAATCGATTATCTAAATATAGAACAAACGGAAACTTTTTTTTTTTCGTATAAAAGTAATTTTTTTTTTTTGTAAATTTGAATATGAAAATTTCTTATGTAAAAAATATATGAATTTTCACTAAATATATAAATTTTTCTACTCTGATTGACTTAAGACTCTAGAGCTGCATTGACTTTTATTAAAAAGTTGCAGTAGCCAGGACAGTATGCAATCGAATCGATTGTCCAGACACTAGACAATTGCGTCTTTAAATAAAAAATTTTTTACTGCTTATTTAAATAATAAATCACTTCAATTATCAATTACCTCTCACTTGCCCTCTTACAGCAAATCAATAATTTTTAAAAAATTCATGATAATCAAAATTTTTTTTTAAATTTCCACTGAAAATTTTATTTTTGTACTCAAGAAAAATTTTTTCCCACGAAAAAATAAAAAAAAAATTATATATATAAAAAATATAATACTTACATATTTATTTAAAATATAACTTGATATATATTTAATAAAATATATATTAATAAGAAAAACTGAATAATTATTGAGACGTAAACGTTAAACCCGTAGGATTTTGACGAAACTGCCGATGACTTGGGTTTGGTGGCCGGTTATTGATAAATTTTATGTGTAGAATCGAGAATTGAATCACTAACGATATATCAGAATATATCGAATTGTTAATATCAAATAACAAAAATAGATTTTAAGATTTATTTATTTAAAATTAATGATGTAATTTTTCTGTTTATTTATTTTTTGAAATTTATTTTATAAAATTATTTATAATAAACGATATGTTTATTTGTTATATGAGTATTTTATTTTAAAATAATCGTGACGTTCGTATTCGAGGGTATTCGATAACTCGAGGATTAAATGTTACGTAGGTATGAAAGAGTTTGCGCGCTATTGCGATTCGCTGCGCTTGCGTTAAAAATGGGTCAATAAAATCTGACCCGCCTACACTCGACACCCTTATGTGCAAAATCCTTATATTTTAGGGTACATGTTATATATTTATTTATATATATGTATACATGTATATCTCTATATATTTATATATATTAACTATAGATTTTGTACTCGACAGTTTAGTTTTAAGACCAACAGTTAAAACTTGATTGATTCGATATTTTTTTTTAATTTTTGAGTAGGAAATTTTTTACTGTTTTTGGTAAATTATTAATTTATCGGGATTGATAAAATTATTTTTTGTAGTGATATGTCTTTTAAATCGATTATCAAAATGTCACAAGGTAAGTTTTTTTTTTATTTTTATGAAAAAAAATATTTTTAATTGAATTTTTTTTTCTTATTACATTATATATTTTTATTTGAATATTTAAATTTAATTTTTGATAAATCATTTTGTTAGATTTTTAGTGGAGTTTTTTTTTTTTTATTATTTGAATTTTTTTATGAAAAAAAATTTATTTTGGGTTATATTTTATATAACTTTTTTTTTTTTAATTGATATAGAAAAGTTAGAATTTAAAAAAAAAATTAGGGGTTAAGTGAATGGATAAAAATTCCAAAAAAATTAATTTGAAATCGGGCGATTTTTATAATAAGTAAAAAAAAAAAATTTTTTTGACTTTTTCTAAAATGACAATCAAATGTCATACAAGTGGATGACTGTCATTTTTAACCATCATTGATTTCATACAGTAATGAATTCATGATTGTAATTTATATTTTACTATTACGGTTATTAAAAAAAAATGCATTTATCAATTTTCAAAAATCAATTAAAAGGTTAATTTACATTTTTTATCAATGATTTTTTACTTTGATTACTTCTAGCATTGAAACTATCACATTTATGTGATAAATGATGGAATCTTTTTTTATGGAAAATTTAATTCTCTACAAAATTTTTCATGTCTATTATTATTGTATCTTTGATAGTTTTGGCAGAATACTAAATTAAAGTTATGGAAAGAAGAATAGAATTATACATTTGAGAAATTTGGTATAAAATTTAAAAACATAGTTATAACATTAGAAATATGCAATTTACGTGAAACATTATGCAGACCTTTTTTATAGAGAATTCAATTTCCTACAAGATTGTTTAAATACATTTTAATCGTATCTCTGATAGTTTTCCTAGAAAATTAATTTTAAGATATCACAAAATATAAAATAATATTTTTGGATAAAATATTCCATTGCTGCCAAAACTTATAAAATTCATTTGATAAAATAAAAAATATAATTTACAATAGTTTTGACGAAAAAATTAATAAAAAATATCGTTACGAAATTTAAAATCCAAGAGCAGTAAAATGGCGTCAGCTGTTCGACAAAATGGCGGTATTACATGCGCGCGCGTTAAATCAAATTTTATATTTATTTCTTACAGTTATCTTTATACTTAAAACAAATTTCAAAGTGATCGGGAATTAAATTTAGAGTAAATTCGGATTAAATGCAGAGCGGATAATTTTTTTAATTCATTTAATCCCTTCGGAGTGAAAGTAACTCCAGAAAAGAGTTTATTTTAACATTAAAATTCCGGGTCGGGGTGAATTTGAATTGAATTGAAATCCACGTCACTCTCAAATCACTCCGATGAAAAAAAAAAATTCTCTATTTACTCCATGTTCAGAGATGATACTGAAGTTAGCAGACAATTAAAAATTTTCAAATTTTTTTTAAACAAATTTTTTACAAGAAAACAAAATAACCAAAAATATACACATGTAGAAAATTTTAAAAACTGTAAGTGCAATTTTTTTTTAAATTTATCGTTTTGAAAAAAAAATCTCAATATTATCAGACGTCAGCTAACTTCAGGATCATTGTTCAGAGTGATTTTTTTTTTAATCCGGAACTCTGAGTCACGGAGTCAATTAAGATTGAAATAAAATCCGTATTTACGCTGAATTTCCTCCCGATTTTTAATAGTGTGATACGTAAATTTTTAAAAAATAAAATATTGAGGTATTTTTTGCAATAGAATGATCTCTATAAAATTAATAAATAATTTATAAATGACGATCCTGCAGTTAGTCGACAATTAAAAGCTTCGTATTTTTTTTTTAACAAAACAAAAAAGAAAAAAAAATGGACATGTAGAAAATTAAAAAAACTATAGGTGCAATTTTTTAAAATATTTTTTTTTTATAATTCACCGTTTTTGAAATAATCCAAAAATTATTAGACGTCGGCTAACTTCAATATCATCACAAATGTGGAAATAAATATATTTCATAAAATTGAAAATTACATTTTCGAAATTTTTTTTTTCAAATATTCCCAGTATTTATTTATTTTCAAAATCACATTCATTTTATTCACCAGCTAGTAACATAGAAAACTCTATTCCCAACTTAATTTTTAAAAAATTCACAGATGGCGCGAAAAGTACAGTTTTCAAATTGAATCTCAAAATAAAAAATAACCAAAAAAAAAAAACTAATTACCGCCTAAATTATCAACAATTAAAAAATAAAATCTTTTAAATCACGAAAATAATTCCAATAAAAAAAAATTAATTCAAATTCTCTTTCGCGCTCTTTTTATTTAAAATTCAAATTTTAAAAAATCAAAGCTTCTTAAATAAAAAAAAAACATTAAAATAAATTATAAAAATCTTTAATTACTGACTTGAATAATTTTTTAGTGCAAAAAAAAAATTGTTTACTCCAATAATAAAAATAATAATAATTATTGACGTCAAGCCTTAAATCATCGTGTTATGATCGAAACTGACGTCATCCATAAATTACGCCATCTTTAAAAGTAAATCCGTTATCCTTAGACCTGACGTGTCGTCTGTTAATTTTTATTTATTATTTTATTTTACTTTATTTTTGATCCTTAATTTAATTTAAAAATTACCAGCTGTCATTAATTAGAGAAATTTATTTTTTTTTCCAAAACCAAATTTCCAAAGTAAGTAAATAATTTTTTTTTTTTTTCATATTTACATTTTTGTTACTGTCGCCATTGTAATTTTAATAACAATAATAATTATTATTATTACTTATCATGCATTAAAAATGATTAATTAATTACACAAAAAATAATCATTTATTTTTACTAATAATAATTTTTATTTAAAATAATAAGTAATTTTTTTAGCGGGAATTAAAATAAATTTAAATTGAATTAGAGGTTAAGGGCGTGTACGCTAAATTGTTAATTAAAAATATAATTACTCACTCATATGACATTTATTATGATGATTATTATTATTTTAGTTGTAAAAGTATCAATATGGACGGCGGTGGATATTCTGGAGACGGCGACCTGGGCAACAGGTCAACGCAATCAATTTCGAGTAAAAAATTGCAACAAACTCAGGCTAAAGTTAATGAAGTTGTGGATATCATGAAAGTAAATGTTGAAAAAGTTTTGGAAAGAGATCAAAAACTGTCAGAGCTCGATAATCGCGCAGATGCCTTGCAACAGGGTGCTGCACAATTTGAACAGCAAGCTGGTAAATTGAAACGCAAATATTGGTGGAAAAATTTGAAAATGATGATTATTATTGGTATCATTTGCACAATTATACTGATTATTATAATTGGTAAGTTTAAAAAATAATTTTTTTACAGAGGTTTTGGTGTAGGGAAGTTATGATTTTAATTTGGGTGTCAATGCAGAACAAAAGTTAGTTTTTAGTCAATTACACTTGCAAATATTTACTATAATTAATTTTATTATTTATTTACACTCTTAATTTATTTATATAATTTTTTTAAAATACATCGATGCAGGATAAATTTAATGCACTGAATAAATGTATTGATACTGAAAAAAAAAATTAAGTTTCCAGTAATATACTTGTGAATAATTACTTTTACTTAATGGTGAATTTACTAAAGCTCGTAGAATTCTTCCGAAATATGACCACACGGAGAAAAATGCAGGTCAAAATTAAATAATAATTACAATCATAATAAAAAATTTTCTATCTCAAATAAAAAATTACAATCCATAAAAAAAATTACGTGATTTGTTGAAAATTAATATTTTATTTAAATTATTACTTTCTAGATTGTAATTTTCACTTATCATAATAATTACTATAAAGCTTCGTTTAATTTTCGCTTGGAAAAAATAAATATTTACTTATTCATATAAAAATAGTTAAATCTTACAAAAAGTATAAATTGTTATTAGAATTATTAAAAGTTTGCACATTAGTCGCAATTTTTGTTTCGTAGTTGATAAATATTACATTCCAATGTAATTCTACGAAGGCACTGTATATTTTAGAATGTCGGTAAGACAAGTTGCTACTCCGGGAGATAAAATTACTATTTGAGATTGTAAAAATTACTATCTGGATTGTAAAAATTACTCGCCAGAATCCATCTTTCACAAAGCGCGTTAACTAATATTTACTGAGTACAATAGTAAAAATTATTGGTACATTATAATTTTTATTTGTCGCTAGTAAATTTTATTTTGAATGCAGTAATTTTTATAATCAACAGAAATTATTATTCTAAATAATATGTTGTAATTTTTACTTTAAGTTTTGTACAAGTTTTGATTTTTTTTAACGTTTCGAGGTTACTTCTCAAAATATAATTTTTTTTTTTCAAGTTTAGTAAAAATCACTTAATTTTTTTCTCCATGTAAGCTTGGAATACTCTTAAACATTATCATATGAAAGATTTATCGTCAATTTTTTTTTTTAACATCATTCAAACGGTCTAAAGTAGAATATACTCGCATCAACTCTACTGATGAGTCCAGCAAATATAGTGTAACCTGCATAAGTGAGACTCGAAGAAACCAAGATTTTTTTCTCACTTATCCAGGTTTTTTCAGTTATAGAGGGAAAGTCAGACAGGCAAAATCAGTATGATAAATAAAAGTGAAATACATATAATTAATGTATTTAGAGTTAAATAATAATACTTTATGTACTGACATCAAAATCAGCTTAAAAACAACGTTATTTTAGTATGTTTGAAATAATTTTCTATGATGAGTACTTAATACACATTGATGTACGCACACGAAAGAAATTTCGTCTTTTTAATAAAACAAATAGCTTCGACTATAAAAATAAATAATGAATAGGTTCAAAAAAAAAATCCCAGTTGGAGAAGTTCCTCAGTATCACTTAAAGAAGTTTTTCGTTGTGAAGGTGCCGAGACCTGACAAGAATCTCAGTTATAGAGGTTTCTCACTTATTCGGGTCCGAATTATACAGGTTTCATTGTATATTCGGGGCGAAACCGTTTTAATAATAACATTTTTAAGATTTTTATTCTATTCGATTAATGTATGGTATTGCAGTGCGTACTGAAATTATTAGTCCACATGTAGTCACTTATGCGATGAATACAATTTAAAAAGTCAATTAAATAAACCAGGAAAGCCGTGATTCCTTTAACAACAAAAATTACTATTTTTGATCTCATCATTTATTTATGCTTTTAATTTATGTATTTAATTTTCAAAAGTAATTTATAAAAAAAAAAAAAACTTAATATTATAATAAAGAACAAAAAATTTACTACTTTCAAGTACGAAACGAAAAAAAAACCTGAAAAAAAAAAAAAAAAAAAAAAAATTATCCGTTTATTAGAGTTGAAAATTATTCAATCACATTTTTATTAAATAATAGACGAATTATTGGTTAATTTTTACCTTTAGCAAAAAAAAATACAGCTTTAAAAATGATTTAATATTTTGTTGGGACTATGATCTAAAATTGTAGTAAAAAATTTTTAACCTTTAAATTTAAATAAAAATTCCGGCTAAAATATGGTAGATAAAAAAAAACGTATCAATACAATTTTGTACGAAATTTAATTCTCCCTAACAAAGGTCCTCATTGATTTTGAGCTAAATCTAACGAATAAGCCACAATTTTCATTTTACAACAATAAAATTTTATTTTAACTCTGCACTAAAACCTTTTAATTTTTTCTTAATCAATAAAATAATAATTTTTTTATTTTCATTTCAGTATCATCATTACCAAGTTCCGATGCACCTGAACCTAAAGAAAATCATTAAAAATAGATATTTAAAAAAAAACAGTAAACTATTTTTATATCCAATGTCGTTATATATGAGTTTATTATAAAATAAAAGTAATAGTAATAATAATATAATTAAATAATTATTATTATAGTATTATATTATTACTTTTAATCATTAGTATAAAAATAGTAATTAATTTTAATTGTGTATTTTATTAATGCATTAATTTACTTACTCTTTATTTTTTTATCATTATTATTATTATTATTATTGTATTGGTTAAAATATGATGGATTGTATTGTATGATGTTTATAAATTAATAATAATATTTAATATACAAAAATACATTTTTTTATTTATTTATTAATTATAATATAATTTAAAACCTCATAAATTAATTTGTAATTATATATCAACTATACTGATATATTTGTATAAATTAATATATTTTTTTTCTCCAGAAAACTTTCAAGGACCGTAGAATTTTTTAGTCCCTCGTTTTTTAATAAAAATTCATTTTAAACCGGATATGTTTCAAATATTTAATTTATTTGACTATTTATAGAGAAGAAAATAATGATTATTAATTGCAAGCAGATTATAAAAAAAAAAACAATTTTTGATATTTAATTTATTATCTTTATTATTTAATGTTTTTTTCCTCTTCAGACTTTCAACTTGGCTTTATCTATATATATTTTTATACTTAATCTTATTGATGATAAAATTATTGTCTCTTACTTCAAGAATATTGCAATTTCAATATTTTTCTCTTCAATTTAATTTATTATTTTTTTTTTTTTAAATATTTATGTAATAGTACTTTTATTTATTTGCTTTTATGTCTTTATAAAGAAATTCAGAAATTTATTTATCGATATTTTTTTATCTTCTCACTAAAAAAACTAAAATTTTTTTAAATTTCATTGTTTTTAGTCCGATCTCCTAAAATTATTTTTTCGTCGGGAGAAAATTTTAATGTCAGAAAAATATTCTGTTGATTTTAAAGATGGCGTCATTCTGACAACTCATAACTTTCGAGTAAATTGACCAATGGAAATAACTTTTATAATAAAGGTTATATTGTAACCTTACCGCTGTCCATACCCTGATTAAAAACTCTGATTGAATCCGATTGTAAAATTTTAATCGGAAATTTCCGATTTCTCAATCAGTTTTAATCGGAAAATTTCGAATGCATCGAATTGAAAGTTATTCGGAAATCGGAAAAAAATATTATTTTGTGATTGAATCTGATCAAAAAATCTCAATCTGATTCAATCGAAAAATCATACATATTTTTTCCGAATCAGATTAAAATTCAATCGGATATTCGGAACACTCTCGAGAAATTTCGATTGAATGTTTTCTTCTGATTGAATCTGATAGAAATCCGATTGAGTTTCAATCGACATTTTTAATCAGGGAGTAGCATTCTCAGAAAAGTCTTCTTCAAAAATCTGCATTTCACGTTTTACACGTCAGGATTTCCAGCCTTATAGCCGATTTTTTCATGAGAAGGATAAACAAAAATTTTTTATTCGGCAGATAAACTTATTCCGAGTTTGAAATTTCGACGGTTGTCTTCAACAGACTGATGGGTTAGCTATCTGATGGTCATGTATGTGTGGTTGTGAGCTATAGTTCCTACTATAGAAGTCCTCTAGACTCAAATTTTATGTATGTACCTAAAAAATCTCTACTACCTACTGCTCCATACTAATAAAAGTCGATAGTTACTTATTATGTGTTGGCAATACATCATTTGGTTACAAAAATTCTTGTTACCATGCAGATTAGTAATTATTACTGTTCTATTCTCTCGTGTACCATTATCATACCACAAATTACGGTACCCATAATAATGATGTGAGGGAACGAAATTTTCAGACAATCGACTATCGAAAAATTGACTACGAATCATTTTTAAAATTTCATGGGGTTTCCGTCATAATTATATTCTATAGCATAGTTGACTTAAAAATTTGTAACGTCAACTTATGGGCAATTATCAGTCAATCTGTTATGATCTCATTGAAAAAAAAAAAAAAAAAATCATGGTCATTTTGCATCACTGACCCACAGTAATTTTTTAAACATGTTTATTTGAACTTCCATCAGATGGCCAACATGATCCGGCGTTATTATGGCACCATAGCATTCAACCAACAATCACTTCCCCTTGCCCAAGTATGGGATTCCATAGTTTTCTTCATGCATATTCATGGAATCCATAGGAACCCATAACTTCTATGATGTTTTTAACCAGTTCATATAGATTTTTTAAATACCGAATCATTAAATTTTTTTATGTCTTGATTTTCTTTACTTCAGCATAAAATAATAATTTCTTCTATGAAGAGCCAAAGTTCTTTTATGAGGAAATTTGGGGCTGGCCCGCATAATTAACCGTTTCCTAAATTTGAAATTACAGCACTAAATAATGTAAAAATAAATAAAACGAGTTTATAATAATTACAAATTTCCCGATTTTTATAAATAAAATTTATTACATAAAAGTTTGTAATTAAAATCATAAAGGTTTTAATACATTATGTACATTACTCTTTTTATATAAACACAAGTAACACAGCTTGAAATTAATTACGTACAATTCAACCTACTTGACTCAGCTATTAGGCTTACAAAATGTTCAAAAATCTATTACTGTTGGTGTTAATTGGATTTGTCGGAGGACATATCGTCAGGAGTAGAATAAGACAAGATTGCAAACCAGTTGGTTCAATAGTATGTATTTTATTAAGCAAATTATTTATACTATACTGCGTTACTAATTCCGAAAGGGCATATTTTTATTTGTTCTTTTGGCTTTCGGAAGCTCCCTAAAGCCGAAAGGGCGTATAATTTTTTTTCATTGCCAATCGTTTGGTAGATTTATTTTTAAGCTAAAAATAAAAACAAAGTTTGAAAGCCAAAAGGGCGTATAAAAATGTCTTTTTTGAAATAGTAACGCGATATAATAGTACATTGCGTAACGAGTAGATTAAGTCAGCCATTATTTGTTTAGCGCAATGGCTTTAGCACGAACCGTAGACGAGTGCTAAAGATATTGTGTTTTACAGATAATTGTTTAGTTCACGTGTTACGCACTATACTTTAGAGTCATATGGGACAGGTGTGCGTACACTTACCCACAGCACACACTTGCCCCACATGACTCTATCCGATGCATGTCTGGTTATCCTGATTTATAAAACCTTTAAATCGAAGTCACAGTGGTCGTTTATCGATACGGTGTTAATTTGCACTTATTAGATAGAAAAAATTTTGCCGTAAAAGTATTTTGTGAAAACTATAAATTATTATATAATACGAACTAATTAAAAATTCTTAAATATATTATTGTACACGGAAAGAAAATTATTGGGATGGTTCCCATAATTTTGTAAAATTTTTTCCTATACCAGTATAGGAATTACGACCAGAAATTATGGGAACAGTTCCTATAATTATAGGAATACTTCCTATAATTATGAGAACGATACCCATAACATTATAGGAATGATTCCTATAATGTTATAGGAATGGTTCCTATAATGTTATAGGAATGGTTCCTATAATTTATAGGAATGGTTCCTATAATTTATAGGAATGGTTCCTATACTTTATAGGAACTTCCTATAATATTATGGGAATTATTCCCATAATATTTAGGAACTATTCCTATAAATTATAGGATCCATTCCCATAAATTATAGGAACCATTCCTATAACATTATAGGAATGGTTACCATAATGTAATTAGAATAGTTCCCATATCATTATGGGAATCATTCCCATAATATTATGGGAATAGTTCCTATACCATTATGGGAATAATTCCTATAATATTATGGGAATGGTTCCCATACTACCATGAAAATATTAATTTAAAGAAAAGTGTAGAAATCACTTCTACAATTCACAGAAATATTATTAGATATAAAAACGAAAATTTAAACATTGAAAAAAAATTTGTATTTGGCAAGAACATTAAAATTTTTAACAAAAATTTTTTGTACGCGCAGAACATTCAAGAAAATTCAAATTTTGGAACTAAAAATTTCTACACTATTATACAAAAAAAAATTTTTATGATATTATAGGGATGGTTCCCATAACATTATGGGAATAGTTCCTATAATATTATAGGAATACTTGCCGTACCATTATGGGAACAGTTCCCATAATATTATAGGTACGGTTCCCATATTGGTACAGGAACTATTCCCATATTGGTACAGAAACTATTCCCATATTGGTACAGGAAATATTCCCATACCATTATGGGAATGGTTCCCATAATTTTCTTTCCGTTATGTCATTCTAAAATTATTTGACGCTAATAGTAATAGTAGATTATATGTAAGGAAAAATATCCAATTATAGCGTCCAGAGTGTCATTATGAGTTCATTATGTCACGCTGGTGGAAAATCTAGAAATCTGCATTACCTTCTCATTCATTACAGTACGCCGGTCGATAAATAGCCACTTAGGGTTCGCTTTACAACTACGATAAAACAGCATAACCGTGCGTGCGTTTAATAAATACATTTATTAATCTATTTATTTATTATAATACGATTTATATTAATAGTGCAATAATGATGATTCGCAATGTTGTTCCAATGTTTGTTATGCTATTGGAAATATTGGTATAAGTAGTTGTATTTCAGTTCCTGAAGGTTATTATACTACAACAACAAAAACTCTTCATGGAAAACAGTGTATTAAAAATTATCTTAAAGTAATTAATTTTATTATATTTCTATTACAATAAATTATTTCTAATACTAATATATGTACTTTTTATAGTGTTCAAGTCACGAAGATTGTTGTTCCAAAAGATGTGTTAAAGGGGATCGTTATTACTTGCCTAGAATTTGTAGAAAATGATAAAAAAAATATTTATAAAATATATTTATGAAATAAATATAGATATTATCCCTACACTGTTAAAAACTTTTCGTTAATTTTAATAAATTTTTTTGTATTAAGCTGCTATAAATTAAGTTCAAATAAATTTTTCAAAAACGTCATTGAGTTATTTTTATTTTATGACAAAGTAAAAAAATAATAATTTTTTTTTTTTCCGATAACAATAAATTTTGTTTTTAAACAATTACGTCTATCCTCAAAGGCATAGATAGAGGTTATTTTTATTTTTTGTATACTTACTTAAGTAACACAATTTAAAAAATCATTCAGTGGAATTGATTCTAACATACAAGAATTATTATATTGACTTACAAGATGTTTTTAAAAATAATACTTTTATTATTAATCGAATTCGTGGCAGGTAATGTTATTGATCCGATTGATAGGTGCAAACGAACTGGACTTTTGGTATGTATTAACTTTTACTAGTATTGGCCGAGTGCACAAAAATACTAATACTATTAAGTTATCAGTGTCAGACCCCATGTAACACATGCTTGAGCAAGCTTCTGGTGCCAGAGCCTTGAGCAAACTCCCTAGTCACTATTATATAGTGTCTTTTTCTACGTATGGGCCTTGCGCAAGATCATGTAGTAAAAACTCGTCGTTAAGACTTGTGCATGACTTGCTCAAGGCATTGTACACAAGAATATTAAAGATATCTTAGATACGGTGCAGTTTAAAAGTTTCTTGCGCATTTTTTGCATTAGCAACTTACAGCAGGTGTGCACACACGAATCAGTATTGTTTTGTGTTGTTCTGCACACGACTGGTTACAGTGCTGCCGTTCGGGCGCTGCACCAGACTGAATACGGTGCTAAACTTGATTGGTTCGTGTGCTGCACACCCTAGCAGATCCGAATTACGTTAAATTACCGCAATTTAGAGTAAATTACGGCGTTCTAGGTAAAATATGTCAAGATTAAAAAGGTGATTTGAGACTCCAAATCCTACATGAGGGTAAGCAGGTTCAAATCAGCTTTTTATAATATGAAGATCCATGCATTAAAAAGGTGATTTGAACCTAAACGTGGTAACTTCGTCCGCTTTTACGAAGTTTAGGTTCAAATCATCTTTTTAAAAAGGTAAAATAAGCCTCCAGAGCCTAAATTTATAGATCGAGAAAGACTCTCATCGGATCGCGTACAATTGGTAAAGAAACAGAAGGGAAAAAGGGGCCACTAATTATAAATGGCCACCATGATCGAAAAAAATTTGAAATTTAAAAATTCCAAAAATAATTTCGTAGTAATAAATGTTTTGTTGTGAGTTAAAAAATAATAAAATTTAAATATTAATAATAATAGCTAAAGTTATACGAGTAGGCGTTCCAATAGAATAGTACTGTCATTCGAAATTTGAATTGAGTAATTAGAGCCTTTGACTTATTAGTATATGATCAATTAATTATTTTATGTGAGCAATATATACGAATGATGTATTGGATAACGGAAACTGCCAAAGAAATTGAAAAAAACTGCTGAAAAATAATCTGCTGCTGCCGGGATTCGAAACCAAGACCTAAAGAATATGAAGCAGAACCACTGCCGCATTGCTACTCGGACGCTCACGATCAGTTGGAAATATCTTTATGTATTTAGAACGCAGATATCGTTATAACAATAATATCGTGCTAAAGAATTAAGCTCATTCGAGGTTACAGATTAAAAGTATGGTAGGCCTTGCAGGGTTAAAACATCTTTTTAAAAAGGTGATTAAGTCCTACATGCACTTCGTTTAGGGTATTGAGGACTTGAATAGCATTTTAAAATATATGGTAGGCCATGAAGGGTCAAAATACCATTTTAAAAAGGTGATTTACTCCTCCATACGCTACTTTTAGGACATCGAAAACTTAAATAACATATTACATTCAGCGGCAAGTCCAACATCAAAAGAACTGAGGCTTTGGAGGCTCAAACTACTGTTTTAATTCTGACTCGGGATTTACGGTAAAATTGCGGCAACACTGCGGTATTTTACAGTACACATACTGTATCTTACCGCAAACTACCGTAAGTTAGGGTATTCAGAAGAATTACCGCCAAATACGGCATTTTGCTTATTTTACGGCAAAGTTGCAGTAAATTGCGGTACTTTGCGGTAAAATGCGGTAATTTACCGTGATTCGGATCCGCGAAGGCAGGAACCAGTCATGCTCAATTTTTCCGTGTAAATAGGCATTAAAAGTTGTAATTTCAATGTAAGTGATATAAGAATATGATTAATACTAATGAAATTTTTTATTTGTTCAAATTTGAATAAATAGTGTAAAGAAGATTGGGAATGCTGCACAGGTGAGTGTTTTTCTATTGGAAATATTGGGTTTAGTAGTTGTGTTATAATGCCAGGAGGTTCTAATATTAAATTGAATCCAACCAAAATCGAAAATCAACGACAATGTATCAAAGAAGGAGGAAAGGTAATTGAATTACTTTCTTTTATCAACTAATATACTCAAGTCAATTTATTTTTCTTTCCAGTGTTATCATCACAATGACTGTTGTTTTCAACTTTGTATAAATAGAAGATTCTCTCACCAGTCTGGTGTATGCAAATATCCTCAAATATAAAATAATTAAAACATTGTACAGACAAAATCATTATTCTAATAAAAAATCTGAATTTCCGACCCTACACACTGGGTTTAGAAACAAAATTTGGTCTCTAATGTATTACCCCAACATATGATGTTATTTTAGAAGAAAAAGTCATAAAAATAACGATTGAAAAATTGAAATATCTTTTGTAGAAATTTATTAAAAATTTTAAATCCTGCTGTACAAATTGAAAATTTATACTAAGTGGTATAATTTTACTGTAATGACAAGTGAACGGGTAATGGGTATTTTATTGTATAGCTACAATTTCTTTGCAAAAAATTGGCGCGAAATACGGGGGTACATTGGTTCTTGAATTTGTTATGTAATTTAAGTACGGCCTTAAAATAATTAACAAATTTTGATGTTTTTCAAATTTACAAATATATATGTATATATATTAGACTGATTAAAAAAAAATCGACTATTTGTTTTTCTCGAAACCCTACTAAATAGATTCAGGGAGATGAAATAAGATACCTTTTAATATTAATATTTAGAGGTCGCTCATTACAATTTTCTATTTCCCATTTAAATAACATGGAAAAAAAAAATTTGAAGAGTTTCACCGGAAAAGTAACTTCTTGCAACTATTTAATAAGAGGTTTCGAGGAAAAAAAATAGTCGATTTTTTCGAATCAGTCTGATATAGATATTTTTTTTTTTTTTTTGGTTCTATAATTTCAAATTTTATTTCATAACTTAAAAAATCTCAAAAATCAGACCTAATACTTAAAAAACGAAGTAAGCCCGAGTCAGAATTAAAACAGTAGTTTGAGCCTCCAAAGCCTCAGTTCTTTTGATGTTGGACTTGCCGCTGAATGTAATATGTTATTTAAGTCTTCGATGTCCTAAAAGTAGCGTATGGAGGAGTAAATCACCTTTTTAAAGTGGTATTTTGACCCTTCATGGCCTACCATATATTTTAAAATGCTATTCAAGTCCTCAATACCCTAAACGAAGTGCATGTAGGACTTAATCACCTTTTTAAAAAGATGTTTTAACCCTGCAAGGCCTACCATACTTTTAATCTGTAACCTCGAATGAGCTTAATTCTTTAGCACGATATTATTGTTATAACGATATCTGCGTTCTAAATACATAAAGATATTTCCAACTGATCGTGAGCGTCCGAGTAGCAATGCGGCAGTGGTTCTGCTTCATATTCTTTAGGTCTTGGTTTCGAATCCCGGCAGCAGCAGATTATTTTTCAGCAGTTTTTTTCAATTTCTTTGGCAGTTTCCGTTATCCAATACATCATTCGTATATATTGCTCACATAAAATAATTAATTGATCATATACTAATAAGTCAAAGGCTCTAATTACTCAATTCAAATTTCGAATGACAGTACTATTCTATTGGAACGCCTACTCGTATAACTTTAGCTATTATTATTAATATTTAAATTTTATTATTTTTTAACTCACAACAAAACATTTATTACTACGAAATTATTTTTGGAATTTTTAAATTTCAAATTTTTTTCGATCATGGTGGCCATTTATAATTAGTGGCCCCTTTTTCCCTTCTGTTTCTTTACCAATTGTACGCGATCCGATGAGAGTCTTTCTCGATCTATAAATTTAGGCTCTGGAGGCTTATTTTACCTTTTTAAAAAGATGATTTGAACCTAAACTTCGTAAAAGCGGACGAAGTTACCACGTTTAGGTTCAAATCACCTTTTTAATGCATGGATCTTCATATTATAAAAAGCTGATTTGAACCTCCTTACCCTCATGTACGATTTAGAGGCTCAAATCACCTTTTTAATTTTGACTCGGGAGCTCATGCAGAGAAACGAAACAAACTTTAAAAATTACTATTTGAAAGAATAATATAGCTGCCAGAAATTTATTTGAGACATTTTGACATCTGGAACATCTATTTTTAATATTCGTAAAAATTATTAGTACAGTCACTTTAGTATTTTTACACTTCAAACTCTTATTTATATGATTAAGTATACAACTCAAAGAAAACAATTTTATTCCTTCAACTACAAATTGAACAATAGCTCATTCAATAAATCAATAACGCAAAAAAAAAATCAAATTTAAATTCAATAAAAATTATTTGCTAAGCGTTTAATTTAAAAAAAATTAATTTAACGCTCAAGCAGAAAATATTTTATATTTTTTCCTCCAAGATTTCTTTGTAAGAAAAAACCTCGTGATGAATCTTTTGAATTTTCCTTAACAATCGCAAACAATTTCTTGCGATTGTCTGGTAGTCAAAAGAATTTATTAGAAAAAATAAAAAATAAAATCACATGATTATAATTGAGGTTTCAATAATAAAGATAATATATAAAAAAATAGTATTTGCATAAAATGACAATAGAATTGTTTAAAAAAAAAAAATGTATCAATACAATAAAAAAATAATTCAATTTTTTTTTATCATCCAAGTAAACTACTAATGTAATATAATGAAATCACAGTTTACCTATCAGTTGACTCACGACCGTTACGCCGTGCAGACGTCGACGTACGTCGAGACGCTCTAAGCGTCAATGTGCGCTAATTATTTTTTTTTTTAATTAATTGATATTATATTATTTTTTATCTGTGATTTTAAATTTATTTATTTGCCGAAACTTAAAATCTTAAATTGTTAATTTTTAAAAAATATTTTTCTGTGTTAAGTTTATTAACGATTTTGTGATTAAAGTGATTAAGTAAAGGAGTATAATAATGATATTATTTTATATTACGAGAAATCATTTTATGTATTACAAGATTTGATAAGGTTTCACATAAATTTTTTTTTTACTGTTTGTTCAAATTGACTTGCATAATATATATGTAAATATATTAAGCAATCACGATAATATCGATAGGCAATAATTTTTTTTTTTTAATCATGTGATTTTTTAAATATTTGATTTAAGTTTAATAAATTTTGAATAATTAAGTCACTTAAGATAAAATTAATATTTTGAAATTTTTAATTAAATAAAAAATTTTAAAAAAAATTAATTAATTTATATTTTTGATACAATAAATAAATTCAAAGTTTTTATAAAAATGGCACCAAATTTAATTGCTAAACATGATCGTCATACTTGGGGTTATCAAGACACATTAGTAAGTATTATTATTATTATTATTATTTGTTATTAATAAATAATTATTTAAATTTCGAAGCTTACTCGGCAGGAAAAAAGGAATTAATTTTAAATCATCATATATAATTTTGTAAAATATAATATATAAAAACCCTAGATGACTCAATAATACCAGTATTATTTTCCTTGTTTGTTTTGACTTAATTCGTAAGCAAACAAGGTAAACTTTAAATATTTTACCGCGAAAATAACAAAATCATGAGATAAAAATATAAATTTTTTATACTTATTTCATATGAATAAAAAATTTGAATGATCTTATATGCATGCCACTTTTATGCAAAAAGAAAGCATTTTTATTTTATTATTTTTATAGAGATTTTATACCGGTTCGAGACTAATTTTCAATAATATTTATACGGATAATTATTGACTAAAATTTTGATGGTTCAATGAGTACAAAAAAATTTTTTTTTTGTTTTGTATTCATTCAATAGACGGAGAAAAAAATTTGTGAATTTAAATAAATCATTTACTAAATGGACAATAATTTAAATTAAGTAAATGTTTGTTTGATCAAATGTGTGTATATTTAATTTATTTAAGAGGGGGTTATAATTTACTTGATCCAAGAAAATGAGTAATTGTTAACTACAGCTGTCGTATGATCATATTTACTTAAGTCGGTTATTTTCTTGAACCAATTAATATTTTCTTGAATCAATCAAAATTTATTTGGTTCGAGTCATTATCATTCAACTCAAGAAATTTTTACTTGAATCAATTATTATTTTCTTAAGTCAATTAATATTTTCTTGAATCAATGAAAATTTACTTGACTCAAGTCATTATTATTTAACTCAAGAAATTTTTACTTGAATCAATTATTATTTTCTTAAGTCAATTAATATTTTCTCGAATCAATGAAAATTTACTTGATTCAAGTCATTATTATTTAACTCAAGAAATTTTTACTTGAATCAATTATTATTTTCTTAAGTCAATTAATATTTTCTCGAATCAATGAAAATTTACTTGATTCAAGTCATTATTATTTAACTCAAGAAATTTTTACTTGAATCAATTATTATTTTCTTAAGTCAATTAATATTTTCTTGAATCAATGAAAATTTACTTGACTCAAGTCATTATTATTTAACTCAAGAAATTTTTACTTGAATCAATTATTATTTTCTTAAGTCAATTAATATTTTCTCGAATCAATGAAAATTTACTTGATTCAAGTCATTATTATTTAACTCAAGAAATTTTTACTTGAATCAATTATTATTTTCTTAAGTCAATTAATATTTTCTCGAATCAATGAAAATTTACTTGATTCAAGTCATTATTATTTAACTCAAGAAATTTTTACTTGAATCAATTATTATTTTCTTAAGTCAATTAATATTTTCTTGAATCAATGAAAATTTACTTGACTCAAGTCATTATTATTCAACTCAAGAAATTTTTACTTGATTCAATTATTATTTTCTTAAGTCCAGTAATATTTTCTTAAATCAATTGATATTTTCTTGAATCACTTTATATTTTCGTGGGCCAAGTCATGTTTACTTAACCCAAATAATTTTTACTTGAATCAATTAATATTTTTTTGAATAAATTAAGAGTTACTTGAATCCATAAATATTTACTTGAATCAATTAATATTGGTCTAATAACTAATAATAATTCTTGACTCAAGAATTATTTTCTTGCACTAAGAAAATTTTTTCTCGCTCTAAGAAAATTTACGTTTTCAATTCATAATTCACACTTAAATTTGAAATAGTGAAAATAGTGACTTTTCACTGTTTACTAGTGAAAAGTATGTCACTAATTTAAATAGTGGCATACTTTTTACTGGCAATAAGTGACTATCCACTGCCAAGTAGTGAATGTCATGTGATTTTTACTAATTCGTTTTTAGAGAGCAAAAAAATACGTGGGACTAGTAAAAATTCTTGTGCCAATAAATTTTCATTTCTGTTTATGTTCTTGAATCAATTGATATTTACTTGCAACTGCAATTCACTTTTCTCTAAGTAAAAACTCGTATATTTTTAACTACATATATCTAGAACTTACAATTATGTTAAGTGCAGTTTACAGATAATATATATAAAAATATACTGTAAAGTTTTGTCCCTCTAAAAAATTTGAAATTCTTACCGTAAAAAATCAGAGTAATTTAAAAAAATTCAAATTTCACGCTAATTATCAGTATTGTTATAAAAATTTTTCAGTCTGACTGAATCTGCTAGGGAACTTAAAAGTATAATAGACATCCTACGACAACATTGACTACATTGATAAGAACTGATAAACTGACATAAATTTTTTATTTATATCAAACTCATTTGAAATATTATTTAGAACATTAAATTTCTTAAAATATAAATTTTACCTAAAAAAATATAATTTACGAAAATTTCACTCATTATAATTTATGTTTAATAAATAAATCAATTTAGTCAGCCATTAAAAATTAAAAGCCAGTAAATATACTAATTATTCACGTGTTTATGCTTTAAATTGTGTAAATAAATAGTATTATTAAAATTACGGATGCAGGAAATCTGATCTTGTTTAAGATATCATGAGAAACTATCGGATTTCTTTAACAAAATCACGACACAGGTGTCAGTTTTCATTAAAATAAAAAAAATGGAGGTGTGATATTTTAATATCGGTAATAAAAAAGTCTATTAGTGCCGTAAAAAAAGAAAAAAAAATGACAAAAAATGATGAATTTATTTATTCATTAATGCAATGATAATTAAAAGTGAAGAGTTTTGATGGATGAACATATAATAAGTAAATAAATATAAACAAGTCCTTCAAATATGTGTACCACGTTTGTCTCACGTGTGTGACAAATGACGTAATAAAAAGTGTTATCATCGATTAGCACGAGTCACTTAGCACCCACACACTTGATTTAACAATCTATCATTTAATTATCGTAACAAAATTATCGTTTAATCTATTTTAAATATCTTCTTAATTTTATCTGGATATTATCATGTTTTTTTTATGATTAACCAAACAGGTTATTCGGAATTAACAGAAAAAATTCATTTTTATTCAAATATTTCATTTGGGTAAAAAATAACCTATGGAATTTTTTTTTTTAGTAAATAATAAATTTTTAATGTATACATTTTTTTCTATTTTTATCCGTTCGTTAATTGGCGCATTAGGGAAGTTGGTTTTTGGAAGCGCCGCTAGGTGGCCGAGTGGCGGAAGATGCGCTCGCTAGCAGAAATATCAAATAAAATTTATATAAACTTACGATACCTGTAATGAAACGAAATGATTGAATGGGATTTTGTTACAGAAATTTTTATAAAATCATTTGCAAAAAGAAATTTGCGAAAATATCAGTTAATATCTGAGGAAAGTTAAGCTGTGTATTTTAATGATGGCGGGTGTATTCTAATTTTGAGGAGAATTTAAACTGCTAAATTTTCTACATTCAAAAAAAGTCACACAAATATTTAGGATAAAGTTTTTACCATACGTACACCGAAAGTTTAAATTCTCGCCCTGTTTGGAGGAAAGAAAGTCGTATTTTTCTCTTATGATAAAAATTAGCGCATGTGTCATTAGCGCATTAGTTCCGCGAATAGAGGCAAAAATTTAAACTTTTAGGTACAGAACTGGTTAAAAATACTATAAACATTATGGAGAAAAGTAGGGCTTCCCAATCTGCTTGGAATGACCTACTTTCCTCGCTCGGTATGTAATAGACTATTTAAGTCAATATATCACGTCACTAATTCCAAAAAGATGTATATTTTTATACACCCTTTTGGCATTTGTCACTAAGCTTAAAACCAATAGGGCATAAAATTTTTTTTTTAATTGAAAATCATATTGTAGACTTATTCTAAAGCTGAAAATTGGAAAAAAAATTTGAAAGCCAAAAGGGCGTATAATTAAAGCTGTATGCCCTTCTTGCCCTTGGCTTTCAAAATTTTATTTTTTTTTAATTGGTAGGTACAAAATAAGTTTACAAAACGATTGACAATAAAAAAAAAATGATACGCCCTATTGGTTTCAAACTTAGTGACTAAAGCCAAAAGGGCTAATTTTGAAATTAGTAACGCGATATATTTATTGTTTCGTATTTTTAAATTTTAAATTAATTCATAAATAGTATATTACATACTAAGAGAGAAAAATAGATCATTTAACCCACGTGTGTAATTGCCTACCAGAGCCGTAGGTAAGAATGGCAAACACGCAGATTGGAACGCCCTCTCTTTATGGTGCGTAAACTATTTTTCAGCAGATCTGTACCTGAAAGTTTAAATTTTTGCCTTTGTTCGCGGAATGAATGGCGCATGCGCTATAGTCTAAAAATTATTATATCTAGAAATGTGTCAAATTTCATTAATAAGACAGTATTAGAATTTTTTTTTACGCGGGAAGCTTTTATTAAATTTGAAAATTTGGCAGCCAGGTACTTTCGTGTACCGTGACGTCATTTATTATTACGATTTTTTGACAGCTTATTTAAAAAAAAAAAAAAACGTCCATATTTGCATACATTTGACTACAAAAAAATTTTTTAAATTCCGTATTCTCAAAAATAATTTTCTTCCTTTTTTTTTTTTAAATCCTCAAGAAATTTTTTCCAAAAAATTTCATAAAACCCAATAATTACATTCCTTGTTCCAAAAAATTAAATTAAAAAAATCCGCGGCAATATTCAAATTCAAATTTTCCCGCCTCGTTACATAAACCTATTAATAAATATACAAATATACTCAACATAAATTCCAACAGTAATTAGAGTTCATTTAATCAAAAAAAATCCCCGAATAAAAATATAATTTCCTCAATAAATGAAAATATTTCTAAGAAAGTGTTATATTAAAAATTTCTTATACTACGCAATATTTCTATCGCGCCCCACTATTAGACATCCGAACAAAATTACGAAACTCTAAAAACTTTTAAAATTACATCGAGCCCAAACATAAAAATAATAATAATGCTACAATACAGCAGCTGTATAATTCCCTTACGTCCTTCGTGACCTCAATAAGTGACCTTAGGGACAACTCCCACCAATAGAAAGATACTTTTTAAATTCTAAAACCCAATGCTTGTGTCATACGTCGTTTATTAGTTATTTTATAACCAAACGATACGTTGTATGTAATATCCCACAGTACAAAGTGGGATTCATTATATATAAATGTTATCTACGCGAGAGTTGTTCACGTCTTATATATATACATATATATATATATTTCTCTCAACACTTATAAGTCTTGAGTCAACAGTTTGATAGCTCTATCAAGTTTATTAATTTTATTTAGTGATACTAGTTACCAAGTGACAAACAAAATATTGTTTTTAAAACAATAACTGTTGTAATTGTTAGTGGATAAATATTGTAATTAATAACAGTGCGACATTTGCGATGGCGATGATAACTACGCGAGTTAGAAAAATATCTAAAAGTTTGTTTAAACAATCGTCAATTGTGTATCAACGGAGAATTACGAAATGCACGGGTAATAATAACGAACACTTACGAGTCGATGACCTTGTTATACCCAAGCAAGAGGTCATCCGGTTTATCAGTGAGAGTATGCATAAAGTAGGCGCCATTCAAGAGGACGCTCAAGTCGTCGCACATCATTTGATGACCGCCGATTACCGCGGACACTTTAGTCATGGAATGAATCGCTTGCAGATGTATATCAATGATATTGAAAACAAACTAACCAGTCCGACTGTCAAGCCGCAAATTGTTAATGATTTTCAGGTTATTACTTTTTTTTATTTTTATTGTTTGTTTGATTGTTTGACATATTGAGGAAAATATTTTACTGGAAATTTAAAGGAAGTTTGAAGTTATTGATAAAAGGGTAAAATATAAATTTTTTTTCTTATAGTCTCAAAAGTTAGTCTTAGGTATAAAAAAAAACCTTCCTCAAGTGCAGCTCGAAATCTCAATTCTTCTAAGAGCTCAAGGAATATTCATTTTCCCATTCAAATTGCATGTAAAAAAATTTTTTTTTGTTTTTTGAAAATAAAAGTATTAAAAATTTTTTTTTTCGAAAATAGAAGTACACAGTCTTATAGGAAATTAAATTCTCTATAAAAAAGCTCCTGAGTGTTTTCTCCGGAGAACTAACAGAAAAAAAGTTATGAAGCTTTAAACTGTATTAAATAGTATAACTTCATGTTTTCATTATATTAAACAGTTTTTTGATAGAAATTTAGATTTTTTCATCTGAGCTAATGTTATCTGTCAATTTTTTTTTTAACATATGGGAAAAATTTTCCTTACTTTCAAAACAGAACTTTCTTTTTAATTTAAAAATACAGAAAGAAAAATAATTTTAATTCTTAAAAAAAATATTTTTCTTTCGAAATTTATACGGAAAATAAGTAAAATCTCAGAAATCTTTTTAAAACACCTTACTGATTATACATAGTATATAGTTTCACCGTATAAACATGTACACGTAATAAAATCCGGAAATTATTTTTCCGTTTAAGTTTTTCAATTCACTATTGTTTCAAGTTTCATAACTTTTTTTCTGTTAGTTGTACGAAGAAAACACTCAGGGGCGTTTTTGTAGAGAATTTAATTTCCTACAAGACCATGTACTTCAATTTTCGAAAAAAAAATTTTTTAATACTTTTATATATAAAAAACAAAAAAAAATTTTTTACATGTAATTCAAATGAGAAAATTAATATTCGTTGGGCTCTTAGCAGGATTGAGATTTCGAGCTGCTTTTTTGTGAGGATTTTTCTAATACCTAGGACTATCTTTTAAGACCATAAGACTTGGAAAAACAAAAAAAATGTTTATTTTGACACACCTTAATAAATATCATTGTATACTTTATTTTTACGGAATTTTAAATTTTCAGGAATATCTTTGTAAATATCGAGTTATCAGAAAAATTGCAAGAGACCTTTTTTGTAGCGCTTTGAATTATCTACAAGAAAAGTGTCTTGTAGTTTTTTTTTAAACTTGATAGCTATTGAGATATTTGGAGTTTAAAATATTCTAGGGTCTTCTGGACACGTTAATAATAAAAATATATGGACAGTCAAAGATTTTCCTTGAAATTTAAAGGAAATTACTTGAAGTAATTGACAAGTTCAATCAGTCATAAATGTGAAATATAAATATCATTATAAATTAACTTATCTATATACTTTATTTGTACATAACTTTAAATTTCCAAGTGATAAATGTCATGAAAATTAAAATCACAATGTATTTTATTTTATTTCATTTAAATTATTTTTGTTTATTGTCCATAAGTCAATTAATTTTAAATAATATTAATTTCAAAGCTGATAGTTATTTTAAAAACCTGAATTTTAATTTAAAATTATTTTTTTTCATGTGTAATTAGTTTTTAAATACGCGAAATTTCATAGCAAGACTTTAATAAACTCGCAACTATCAAAAACTAATTAAGGTTTTTCAAAAAAAGTTAGTGCTGTATTTTTAAAATTTTTTGAATTTAAATCCAACTCAATATCTTGATTAATCACATAGATCACATATTTTTAAATAGTCACATTGTATTTTCATTAAAAATTATGCTTTAATTTTTTCCGTACACCAGATCTAGTTTAAAAAAAAAAAAAAGGTCAATTAATAATTAACAATTCTTTTTCTATCCAAACTTTCAATTTTATAAATAAATATATAAATTACTGTTTATACAGGCAATAGCATTAGTTGATGGTAAAAACGGTCTTGGTCAAGTGATCGGTAAATACAGTATGGAACTGGCGATAAAAAAGGCCGAAAAATATGGAATCGGTATGGTATCAACCCGAGGATCAAATCACTACGGAATTTGTGGCTACTACACTTTAATGGCAATGGAAAAAAATCTTATAGGATTCAGTTGTACGAATTCAAGTCCACTTATGGTTCCAACAAGAGCGACAGCTGCCGCACTTGGCACTAACCCGCTATCTATCGGGATGCGTGGGCATAATGACGAGTTCGTACTTGACATGGCGACCACTGCAGTAGCATTGGGTAAAATAGAAGTAGCATTAAACAAAGAACAAAGTATTCCCAGAGGATGGGCATTGGGCAGAGATGGAAAAATAACAACAGACTCTGCTGAAGCCATAGAAAGTTCTAAATTAATGCCACTGGGTGGCGCTGAAGAGCATTCTGGTTACAAAGGTTATGGACTCGGAGTGATGGTCGAGTTGCTCTGTGGAATTTTAAGCGGAAGTTTTTATGGTCCGAACATCAGAAATTGGAAGGACAGCAATAGAACTGCTAATTTGGGCCACTGTTTTATGGCCATCGATCCCAAAGCTTTTGGGTCTGGGGCAGAAAATCGTTTGAGTCATCTTCTGGGTCAGCTGAGGGCGCTGCCGGTTAACGAAGAAAGTGATAGTGTTTTAGTTGCTGGGGATATGGAGAGAAAAGCTATGGCTAAAGTTGACAATTTCGGTGGAATTGAGTATCATAAAAATCAAATTAAAATTTGCAATGATATTGCAGATCGTTTGGATATTGGACGGATGGAATTTATTAAAAAAAAAAATTATGATTGATTTATTATTTATATAAGTACACGGACAGAAATGTGAAGTAAATTTGCCTATGCAGCATATATATATTATATATATTATAGCCATATATTATTTATCATAATAAAAACACATATTTTAAAATATATGGAAATGATATATGTTGTAATAAATAACAGTAGTATATATTATTACATATGTGACATAATATATAATAATATATTCTATATATTATCTTAAATATATTCTAAGTATATTATATAATATACAGTAGTGCCATATATAACCATATAACTAAATTTCATATATATGTATTTATACGCGAAATCATATATTGTAAAATATATGGCGAAGATATAATTTCATAATATATTAATATATACTTAAGAATACAGTCGTTTTCGCCATATAAATGCCCAGATATTTACTATATATGTTGCCATATATTTTAACCATATATGTTTTTTTCATACGGGATAGTAAAGGTTACATTACTCTATAGTTTGTGTCAGGCCGCTCTTATGTGACTGCTTATACAAACTATAGAGTAATGTAACCATTACTGTGCTGCATAGACAGATTTACTTCACATTTATCTCCGTGTAGATAATTTTAGTCTGATTCAATTAATTCTGGGGATTTAAATATAAATTAGCAAATTTAAATTATTTTTAATTAAATTTACAGGAAAATAAGGTAAAATGGGCACTAAATAAACATTTATCTAAGTTAACCACAAAATGGCCGTTTAGTGGCAGTTGTAATGGTCGACGAAAATTAGAATTTTTTTTTTTACAGTTTATATTTTTCTACTTGCGTTTAAATAAAAAATGTATAGTGCGCACTTTAAAACCAAGTGTATTATTTTAACACACAAATGTGTTTTATGTTCAAGGCCATAAGTAAAACTATGATTTTTCGTAGTCACTAAAAACACATTTCACGGTGTGTTGAATATCTATAGTTTGCTTAGGATGTTTTAATGTTACTTGGAAAGTGTGTTAATTTCGACTACACACTTGGTTTTAGAGTGAAGGTCGCAAAGTGTTCACTTTACAGCCTAGGCCAGAAAAGTACGCGGTAAAGTAGGTCCCGGTAATCGGCTTCTTACGGAACGCCATCTAACGCTCAAAAATGAAACTTTGAGAGCAAGTGTAAAAAAATATTTTGTGGAATTATGAAAAAGTTGAAAAAGTATTTTATTGGTATATTTCTAAAAAATCATAAACTATTTTTATAAAAATTAATTTTGAAATATTTTCTATATTCTTATTTTTGATGATAGATTTCGTAGAAATTAAGATTAAATGAGTCTGTAAAAATAACTCAAGACTTATAATAGACTTAAAATTTCGAAAAAAAATTCGAAATTTAAAAACTCAACGTTATGATTGTACACCTCAATTAATTTACGTTAAATTATCTCTACACTCGTTTGAACCACGATAACTTTTGAAAAATATAATAAATTGGTCTAATCTTTTTTTAGGAACTTTACAATCTATATCCTTTTTGTTTAATTGTAATTAATAAAAAACTTAAAACCGGTAATTCATAAAAATTTAGTTGCCATTTTTTATTTTTATTACTTCTTTTTTTCTCCACCAACTACTGGTAGCAGCACTAGTGTAACAGTAAAATTAAAAAATAAAAAGCGACATCTAAAAAAAAAAAGGCGGGATATTTAAAAAAATTTTTGAATAATAAAATTAAAACTGAAAAAATGAGAGTAAAAATAAAAAATAAAATTAATTAATTAAAAGTTAAATAATAATTAATGAAAAAATAATATATTAATAATTATCATGAGCGATTGAGGTGTGCTCTTGGATTTCCCACCATTTCCTTTACATATTTATACCTTATAAATAAAAATAATGTCCATTTCAGCTGTCAAGTGTATTATTAAAAATATATTTTTATATTTCCAATATATATTTAACGCGTAGTATATGAAAACACAACTAGTTGATAACCTAGTTACAAAATTTACATAAAGTTAAGAACTTAAAACATACAAGACAAATATGTGAAGATAAATATATACATAAGAGTAAGACAATAAAAGCGTAAATAATTAAGCGATAGTGACAATTTGAAGGTCATAGTAATATTTAAAAAATATGTAATCAAATAAAAATATGAAAAATATATGAACATTTTGAATAAACATTCGATAAATTTATTAATTTTTTTCCTTTAAATTTCAACACTTGGAGCGTAATTTAACGAGATTAAAAAAGTAAAAATGTATGAAGAAGGAAGTTCAATTACTGTAAATGGAAAAGAATCAATCATGTGGCAACGTGACTCATATGAAGTAATTTAATGGGCTTTCATTCACTCTCCCTTTTCTCGCTTATCCCTGATTATCTTAAAGGTCATGGAACCCATGGGACTTCCGTTTTTAATATCTTGCGTCTTATTACAACAATTTATTCATTTATTTTTCCTTTATTTTAAATTACACGTAATTTATTTGAATTTAAAAAAATCTAAATATTTGATTTCGGTCAACATTTAAATTTACTTAACATTTTTATCTCAGTACTCTCGGCTCATTAACGATTGCAGTACTCGACTTATCTATGACACGAGACTAATATAAACAATCAAAAATTTATTGGCGTAAATAGAGAAGAAAAAAAAATCGCGATTAATAAGGGATTAATTTTGTTTTTATTTCAGTTAGTAGTGATCTCTTGCGGAGTTCGAATGAATTTTTTTATTTTTTTAAAATGTCTTTTTTTTGTTTCGCAAGAAGTGATGAGGTAAGTTGTTGATATTTTATTTAATGCTTTTTGTATTGTGATTTTTAATTGTTGGAAGTATTAAAGGCTTTTACGAAAAAAAAAATAATTACGTTTGAATAAAAATTAAAAGTACAAAAGGTTCCGTCCCTTGCAAAAATAATTCTATAAAAATGATTATGAAAATTGGATATCATGAATTATTTTATTTTTTTTTTTATTAGCGAACGTCATGTAGACACGCTGAGATGAATAGCCAGAAGAAAAATAAATGTATGAGTGATTGCAGGTAGAGAAACAAAAAAACAAATTGTCTCCCCCATGAAAAATGTTTTATTTATTTATTTTTTGTTGTTGGGTTTTACGTAATTATTTTTGATTATTTAAATTATCGAAGGCTTCCAAAAGATATTATTTGGTAATTGTCTGTTGTAGGATTGTTTTACCTATTACCGGATTTATTTGAAAACTATCTAATCTGTCTGTCTGTCATCTATGTCTATTATTTATATATTTATATTTTATTTATTATTTACCCTGAGGTAAATATTTAGTAGGATCTGTGTTACTCCTCTCTCTAGGTTTGCTGGTGTACTATTGCTATATTTATCAATAACAATATAGGGCCCTCATTTTTTTAAAATTCAATGAATTTTTTCGAGTGGAAAAAGACTTAAAATTATTTATAATATTAAATATTAGTAACAAATGATAAGTAATGGCCCAAATTATTGTTATGTGTCTGTCTGTGTAACTAAAAAAAAATTAACTTTAACAATGGATTTTTTTTTAAGTTTTTTTTTCGAAGCTAGTCCCAGGTTTATGACAAACAATAATCTGACAACAATACGCAATACATTTTTTTTTTAAGTTATTTTCAGACACTAAAAAGGGTAAGCTAAAAACTTTAAACGATTTTATTTATTTACTTAAACAAATTTACAATTTTCTCAATTTAAAATAAATATTCCTACACTTTAATTGCAATACTTAATAATTATTTATTTCTTTTTTCAATAAACATTCTTTGTTAATTGAATCTAAATATTTCGTTCACAAATTTTCAGCATGGCGCAATTTATAAAATATACATTTTTTTATTTATTCATAATTAACATTTAATACTAGAGGATGTCATCAGACTATTTTTTAACGCTCACGTGAGATTTTTTACTGTCCAAAGAAAAATCCTTAAAATTAATTATTTATTTTTAATTAAAAAGCTTTCAATTTTATTTGTTTTTCCAATACACATTTTTTTATCGTTATTGTCTAAAATTTTTATGACAAATTATTTTCGCATACAAAAAATTACAGTATCCAAAATTCACATTTGTTACAAAACTGGCAAGTCTATTTTTAATTCCTCAAAATACACTCACTACCCAAAATTCCCATAATATCAAAAAATCTTATAAGACTTTTTCTCGCGCCAATTAAATTTCCCACAAAAAAGTTCCTATGAACCAACGACCCAAACCAAAATTTAAAAAACTTATCGTCATTTCCTCAAATCTCCAACCCAAAAAAAAAATCTTTTCCAAAAATTCCCTAACTAATTTTTCCACGCCGTCAAAATTCTGCCCAAAAATTACCCAACATCAAAAACACTACAAATTTACTCTTACTCAAAAATAAATACATCACAATTCCTAAAAAATTACATATAAAAATTCCAACCATAATTTTCAATTATTTTCGTTAAAAAAAAAAAAGTCAACATAAATTAAATCACGAGGACAATTTTGACCTAATGATAAAAGAGCATAGAGATAACTTGTGACTTTGAGTCGACGAGCTTCCTACGAAAGACCCCTTCTATACCTCAGTTTCTCTCTTCAGAGAGGGAAGTAGCCCATTACTTAGTACAGTCTGCAGCACAATTCAAATAATTCACTAATTTTATTTTTATCACTGTCTTCCACTCCACCTCATAATCATAACATCCATAATCTCTTTGATTAAAAAAAAAAAATAACAACAATAATAGCAGCCAAAATAAAAAATAAAATTTCGAATTTTCCAATCCATAAAAAAAAATAATATTAATAATAGTAATAAAAATAATTTGATATCGCCGCTGTTTCTACCTCTCATTTGATAATGTGTCAGTCTAATGAGTTTATAAATTGAAGCTGTGGTGACTCGTGACGGAGTATCGTGACTCAGTTCACCATCGACGATGGTGTGATACACTTATTATATTTGTAATAAAAAATTTTTCAATAATAATTAATGAATATCAATTGTAATTATGTGTAATTAATAAAATAAAAATAATAATAATAAAAAATTAAATATTTTCAAGTTTTCTTTATTTAAATTAACAAATAAAAATGGCTAATTCAGTGAATAAAAAGGATAGTGATGAAAATCACCATAGACATCGACATCATCATCCGGATCCGGCAGTCCTGGATGGCAATGAAGAGGATGTGGACAAGGAATGGGAAGATTTTACTCGTTTGATGG
Organism: Microplitis deprimator; assembly: GCA_964016945.1. NCBI lineage: Eukaryota > Metazoa > Arthropoda > Insecta > Hymenoptera > Braconidae > Microplitis > Microplitis deprimator. Next base: position 9,922,174 of record OZ024706.1, on the reverse strand, counting down.
CTAAATTAAAAGACAGTCGGTCTAATAGACCCAACAGGTACTAGAAATTTAATAATGAGATTAAATTTTTTTTTGGTTTACTTTATAAATTTTATTTTTATTGAAATTTTTTGGTAGACCTTCGCAAGCTTTCTACCCTTGTCCGCCGCCAAAAGAAGATGACCAACCGGAATTTGACCCCTTTGATTATCTTAATACTATTGTAAGGGTTTTTATTTATTTTTAACTGCATGCGCATGAATTTTTTTTTTAACTTTCGGTGAAAATTGATGTGCAGGTTTCTAGAACCCGACGTTTTTGATCTGCTGTAGAAATGAAAATACGAAAATAATTATGACGAAAAAAATGAAAAAGCGAAATTTTATATAAAATTATACATAATTTTAAATATTTTGAACTAAATTTTGTGGAAAATTATGCGGAAACAAATGTAATTTGATATAGAATTGATGGAAAAATTTCAACTTCAAAAATATACTTGTTTTAGTAAATGAAGTTTAAAATTTTCCGCGGGAAATTAAAAAATTATCAAAAAAAAAAGTGTTACTGGTTTTTTAGAAATATCTAAGTAAATATTGAGTTTTCCGACAAATGGTAAGAAACCTTTTTTGTAGGGTTTAAAATTCTCTACAAAAAAGGTCTCATGTCTTTTTTTCAAAAACTGAATAGTTATCGAGATATTTTAAGTTTAAAATTGTCAGAGGTCTTCTGGATCTTAAGGATTAAATTTATTTTTTAGTGGGAAGTTCGGAATTTTAATTCAAAAATACAAAATTCTGAATGGAAATAAAGAGCCGAGAGTGATGGATTGTCTTATGATCTAGAAATTTTTTCCAATTTAACTTGAGAATTTTTTTTTGGGAAAAAATTTTGACAAATTTTTCAATCTTTACATAAAAAGTGAATGCGCCAAAGAAAGTACTGTTTTTATAAACTAGAAATTTTCAGATCGAATTATCGATGTGCTTAATCTGGCTATCAGTTTAATGTAGAAATATTTTTTAGTTATCGGGATTAGTGGACTAAAAAAATGTCACCTCATTTATTATTAAAGAAAGCAGATAAAGAGGAGCATAAATAAGAAATCAATTAACATTCCGATAAATAATTCATCACTAAAATAATTACATTTAATTGTTAATAGATCTTCAAACTATTGGTCTTGTGGTTGGCTCACGGTGTTAAAGTATGCTATTTATTAAATTTAATCTTCTATCTATTAATCGAAATTCAAACAGATAAAGAAAATCCAATAAAAATATTTTATTTTATTTTTCTCAAATAATAATTCGTATCGCTCTCATTACTTTAAAGATTTATTTAAAATCAATTCCCAAATAGTTTCATTTTTAATTTTATGTGGGTAATTTTTATAATTACTAATTATGACATTGCCATTCAATGCATTTTTTTAAATTTTTATATGATATTGAGATCTGTCTTATATTTTTTAAAATTAATTCGCATTGAAATTTAGTTAATTAAATTTTATTGTTTTGTAAAAATAAGTAGATAAAAATCTACATTTAATTACATCATCTTTCAGTAAATAAAAAAATAAGTAATTATCCAATGTCAAGGATCATTTATTCGATTAATCACAACAATTTATTCCAATGAAAAATGATACCAAAATAACAATAATTTAAATCCTTGAATAATCTTACAAATTATTTATTTTTATCTTCCGCAGAAAAGAATTAAATATTTTAAACCGAGTAAATTATTATAAAAAATTTTTAAATATAGCGATTAAGGTAAAAGCCCCTATACCCGCTCAGTACCATTAGTCGCTCACTTTAACTGTTTAAGGCGTTTTTTTATAATTTTTATAAAAAAAAATTACAACTAAAAATATTATTATTGATAAATAATTATTTGTGAATCTAAATATATTAAAGTATGATGGATCAAATTATTTTATAATAGATTATAAATTTAAATTAAATGACTGTTTTCAAAATCGCGCATAGCCGGGCTTTTTTTACTTTAACGTTCATTCGTTAGATTAAATTTAGGTTATGTCAAATATTTTAAGAATTGTTATAACTCTATCTTATTAAATATATTTTTAAAATTCATGAAATTTAATTTTATGAAAGAATAAAGTAGTATAATTTATAAATTATTTTCCAAATCAATAAACTTATCATAGCTTAATTGATATTGTCTTTGAGCGACTATAGGGCCATGTGTTGATCGAGTAATGGTACATCACAACTTTTAGTGAGCGACTATGGGTACACTCAAGAGCTTTATTTAAAAAATTAATAATAATTAATTATCAACATTATTCTCCAAACTAAAATTTTATTCTAATACTCGAAACTTCAAAAAATAACTATAAAAAAAAATATATGGTTTTTCATTTTATTTATTAATTTATATTGAGTGATTTAATCTCCTCCAATGAAAAATGAGCGGGTATAGGGGCTTTACCTTACTTCTTTTTTTAATTATAATCATTACAGCAAAAATTGATACTTTGGCCTAAGATTTTTTTTGCAACCCGGCGGTGCACAAAATTCGTTCCGAAAAATTTCAAAAAATTCGTGATGGAGAAGTTTAAAGCTTAAGACAAATTAGAACAAGTTGAAATTTTTTTTAAATTGTAGGATTTTAATATTAAAAAATTAAGTTGATTTTCAACTTTATGTAGACAAATTTATAATGAAATGGGAATGTTTTTAACTCAATACTCCCCTGCGTAAAAAAAAAATATTTGAAAAAGCGCTGACTTTTCAATTTCAAAACGTGACATAATGACCAATTTTTTTTAAATTTTCTAAAAATACAAAGAAAAAAATCTAAGAAACGGTTGACCCTGCGGAAAAACCCCAAAATTTCCCGCCGTTTTCAAGCTCAGGGAGCTGAGTCTCGATTATCTATAGAATTTCTTAGACAGCCTTGGGGATTTTGGACAAGTCTTCTTGGAGTTCTACTCTATCTCAAATTTGTGACTCCTACATGTCAAACTTTTTAAAAATTTTTTTTGAGCGAATTTTTTGAACCGATAAATTTTTTTTTTAACCGCAAAATTTTGGATTTTTCTGGATTTAAAAAAATATAAGGCTGCGAAGGTTTTCTTTTATTCTGTGCTGTGAAAATCATTTAGTCATAGAGATAACATCTTGTTAATAAAACTTGTCGTTCTAAATTAAAATAAATTTTTACTTTTATGGCATCAATTTAATTCAAGTCAACTATATCATGGATGCAATATTTATTAAAACTGCAACAATTATTTTAATTAATCTCATGATTTTTAAATATTTTTGCAATTAGTCTCGAAAAAATAAATTTAATTTTTTAATTATTAAATTTACAATAACAATTTTCCATCAAAAATTCCAAAAAAATTTATCAAAATATCCCTACTTATTTGAATAAATAAAATTTCAAAAAATTTTTCCTTAGAAAAAAATTATAGTTAAATTTTTTTTTTCATCTAAAAATTAAAATTCTTAAAAAAAATTCTCATTTATAATTTTATTTAGTCAACAAAAAATTTTTTATTTTTCAAACCACGAACTCAAAAAAAATTTTTATTTTCACAGACCGCAGACTAACAAAAAATTTTGAATTTATAATTTTCATACCGCGAAATTTAAAAAAACAAATGATTAATCTTCACTTTTTGCAAACCGCGAAATTTAAAAATTTTTTTTTGAACCCGCGTAAAACGTTGCAAAAAAATTAACAAATGATCGACTTATATAATAATAATAATAATAAAAAATTAAGTGAATCGGTCACTTACATTAAATCCATTGAAAAATCGCGTGGGCATACAAGCATGACCTTGACTAAAAAACTACCATTTAAAGAGTAGGGATAACCTTCTAAATATATAAAAAAGTACTAATTAAAAAAAAATAGTTATAAAAATGTAATTTTGAATACTAAATTTATGTAAATTTCATTACATATGATACATTTCACAATTGAATATATAAATATATATGTATGTATATCAAATATGATATTGAAGTCAGCCGACGTCTAAAAATTTTTGAATTTTTGAAAAAACGATAAATTATAAAAAAAAAAAATATTTCAAAAATTTTCTACACGTTCATATTTTTAATTTTTTTTTTCTTGTATTTGATTTGTAGAAAAAAAACCGAAAATTGGTTTCATTAAATTGTCTACTAACTTTAGGATCATAAATCACACGGCAGTAAACTTTTGAATAGAAAATAAAATTTGAATAACAGTGAAAATTAAATGCAATTGCACTTTACAAGTAGAGAAATCTTCTATAAAATTTAATAGAAATACAAACGCCGCGGTTGACAATTCAATGATTATGCGCATGACGCTTATATATATGTGTTGATAATAGAACTTGTTATGCATAAGATATATATGCGTGACCAGACTATATATATATATATATATATATATATATATATATATATATATATATATATATATCAAAACAATGTTATAAGATTTAAAAAAAAAAAAACCTATCGTGCATCAATCGACATTACGCGATCATGCAATTGCATTCTTTTGAATAAATTTTTTCTTTCTATTATTTTTTATTTTTCAATCTTATTGATTTTATTTAAAGATATTTGTTTGATAATAATAGACAATGGTGTCTAATTATGTAGGTCCATTCACTAAAATAGGACTAGCAAACCATTGCCCAGTAGGACGTGGTCATTGTTGACGTCAATTGAATGTCTCGAATTAAATTAGCAAAAATTATATCGGAAATAAAATATATTTTTTTTATTGCTATTTATATGTTTATATATGTTATATATACTTAGTAATTGGTTGAGATAATAAAAAAAAATTAGTGAATGCTAAAAATAATTTTTTATATTCTGCTAAATATAAAATTTTTTATTTTTATTTATTTAGTAAACTATGGGGTTTATGTGAAAATTTGTAAGAATATTTTTTTTAGGAAATTTAATTCTCTAACAATGTCTGATAAGTTTTTACTGTATCTAGATTAATTAAGTCAAAATTTTGATTTTTTAATTTTGAATCAGTAAATTGGAAAAAATTATTTTCTAAACAGTTTCTGGTTTTCAAATTAAAATTACAGATAAACTATTGCAGATACGGCTTAAATGTACTAAAATGATTTTATAGGAAATTAAATTCTCTACAAAAAATGTTTCGTTATTTTTTCTCATACATCCAATAGTTCCAAAGATATTTTAATCCAAAGTTAAATACAAAAAATTAAATTCATAAATTTTTTTCAAATCCAGTTTTGAAATTCAAATCAAAATAACTCATGAACTATCAAGCTGGCATAAAAATCCGTAGATAACTTTTTTGTAGGAAATTTAATTCCCTACAAATTACTTCCTATACATTTTTTTGTATCTGCATAAGTTCAGCTTCAAATTTAACTTTAATTGAACTAAAGACTAAAGTTACCTTCGTCCCTAAAAAATTACCTGAAAAAAATTTTAATTTGTTCCCTAAAATTTTTTTTTACCCCAACAATAAAATTCGAATTACGTAAAATTATTAAAAAATTTTTAATAGAATTACCTTCTTTTTTATTGATGATAAAACAAATAAAATACAAACGAGACATGAATTTTAATAAAAATAGTTATTTTTGGCAAAAGAGCTTCTCGACAAAGATCGTATAGGTAGACAGCTTCAATGTCGAGGTTGCCAAATGATTAACAGCCAGCATTTGACCCCAGTCTAATGTAGTACTCCCATTAAGACACACGTTTTTTTTTTTTAATTATTGGTAAGAGAAATTAACAATTAATTACAAATGCTCCAAAAAAAATATAAAATGACATCACTAAATAAATTGTCCTCTGAAAATCACAAACAAGCGATTAAACATTAACTAAAATTTTTTTTTAACAATGACAGTTATAAGTGGTAACACAAATAGTTCATGTCTGACAATTGTCTGTTAATATATTTATGTAAACAATAGGTAAGAGGTGTAGTGTAAAAACTCAGTACCGATGACTACCAGTAGCTAAAATCTAAAAATAATAATTGCTGACTGTTGCCAAATTTCGACAAATTCAAATGCTCAAAGACCAACTAAATCCTCCTCTTCAGTTACCGTTTAACCACCATCACAACAATTTCGATATCATTAAACATCTGTTACCTTGACTCGTTTTTTTTTACTTCAACAATTGAGTAAAAATAAAAAAAATAATCGTACCGAATGTATTTAATAATAAAAACAAAAAAAAAGTTTATTAAAATTAACAAATAATGAATTCCTCTGTTACTTGAATGTTTAAAACAATAAGTTTATTTATTTATATTGTATTTATGCCGGCCAGTCTACTCAACAGAGCTTATTTCGTCTGCAATGATGACTATATTGTAAGTTAATTGTGGAAAAAAAGTTTTAAAATAAATCTAAATGACTAAAATAATTTGAATTTATTTAAAAATCATAATAAATTAACATTGTTTGTACTTTGTTTTGTGTATTTATTGTTTTATTAATTTGCATTGTTTGTCTACTTTATGGAATGGGAATGACAGCTATGGAACCGTGAACTAGTTGGGTTCTTCCCCGGCTGCCGAGTAAGCTTCGAACTAATGAAACCGCGGGAAATTTGAATTTGAATTTTTGATGACATGTTTTTTTTTATATGTTTAGATGTATGGTCGCTATACGAAAGATTTGGGTGAATTTGCTAAAGAAGAAGCACGAAAACTTAAATCACACGAAAAAGCCCGTAGAAAACTGGATAAAGTTAGAGCTGAAGACTTACGCAAATCAAGACGTGGTCCGTTATGTCGAAAAGCTGTCGCGTTGCTGGCATGCATTTGGAAACATACTGGAGCGAGGTTGGGTGAAGATTGGGTTTTTTTGGCATTGCTGGGAATTATTATGGCATTAATTAGTTATGCCATGGATCGTGGAATCTCAATGTGTAATAACGGTTAGTACTTTTTTTTTTTTAATGGAGGTGAAATTAAGCCATATTACAAAAATTTGAGTTTATAAATGAATAGAACATAAGCTCGAAAATTAAAAATTTTTGAATTTCGATCCGATTATTGTTCAGAAAAATTCCAAGTTTAATTTTTATAAGAAATTTTTTTCGACTTTCGATTAAAAAATGAAATGAAAAATTTGAAATTAAGCCAATTTAACAAAATGACAAATTTCATTTTAAAAAACACAAAATTTTGGTTAAAAACGAATTTCCGAAGTCTATTCGAAGACTGACTTAATGACGAACTTTTTATGAACTGAAGATCTAAAAAAAGAAAACAATCGTTGATCAAAAACTTTTCGTGAATTTTTCATAAACAACCCGCCTAAAAAAATATATATATAGGCGAATTCGTAAATATGCGACTTACATTCTTCGTATTGTATGTATGCTATTTTGCCGGCATATATTCTCAGATATAAATTTTTCTATAGAAAACATAATTTTTAAAAAATAAGGCTTCAAAAAATTTTATCGGAAAAAAAAACGATTGGTCTTTTCTGAAGGTTTTCGCAGACACCGAATTTTTCTCATACAGACAAATTACAACTTAAAACCAACTAGACATACGGAAATATCCACACTGACCCTTAGAAACTCACGAAAATATTACGAAACAATCCATGACTTTTCTGCCAATTTACCAAATTTTCTAATGAAAAATTTTTTCCAGCCAGGATATGGCTGTATCAAGACTTAACAACCCACCCGGCATTACAATTCCTAGCATGGGTATCACTACCAGTCTGTTTGATCCTCTTCAGCGCGGGATTTGTTCACATCGTAGCTCCACAGAGTATCGGGTCAGGAATACCCGAAATGAAGACTATTTTACGAGGGGTCGCCTTGAAAGAGTATCTGACCTTCAGAACACTAGTTGCCAAAGTTATCGGGCTGACAGCAACCTTGGGATCCGGATTACCCCTAGGGAAAGAGGGTCCATTCGTCCACATAGCCAGTATTGTAGCAACCCTGTTATCAAAATTGGTAACAAGTTTCCAGGGTATTTACGAAAACGAGAGTCGTAACTGCGAAATGTTGGCTGCTGCCTGTGCAGCCGGGGTCGCTTCCTGTTTCGCAGCACCAATCGGCGGTGTTTTGTTCAGCATAGAAGTAACCACTGTTTACTTCGCTGTGCGCAATTACTGGCGGGGTTTTTTCGCGGCCGTATGTGGGGCGACGATGTTCAGATTACTGGCGATATGGTTCCAGCGCGAAGAAACGATAACTGCGATGTTCGCTACTAATTTTACGATGGATTTCCCATTTGATCCGCAAGAACTGTTCATTTTCGCTTTAATTGGGGTCGGTAGTGGGCTCGGAGGCGCTTTTTACGTTTGGTTACACCGTCAGTATGTAATATTTATGCGCAAAAACAAAAGCATGAATTTATTTTTGCAAAAAAATCGTTTTTTATACCCAGGTATCGTGTCCCTATTGGTTGCATCCGTGTCATTCCCGTTGGGACTCGGTCAGTTTATGGCGGGCGAACTGAATACGCATAACCAAGTTCAGGGTTTGTTTACTAATTTCACATGGACTAAATCTAAATTAAGTGTCGAAGAAATGAGTGTAGTAAAGCATTGGTCGACACCTTATTCTGATGTATTCGTCGGGCTTTTTAGTTACGTTTTATTCACATTCATATTCTCAATTATTTGCTCGACTGTTCCCGTACCGTCGGGTATTTTTATACCAGTGTTTAAAATTGGGGCAGCTTTGGGACGGGCTGTTGGCGAAGCAATGGCACTTGGATTTCCCAATGGTGTTCGTATTGGTACATTCAATACTCCTATTACACCAGGTACTTAAAATTTTCATTTTACAATGAGTCGAAATCTGAGGCATACTTTTAACCCAAAAGAGCATTGAAAACCTACATTAGACTTTTTAGGGCATAGTGATTATAAAGGCTTGAAATGGCCATACTTAGACTTACAAAGGCTTGAATTGAACCTACTTGGACTTATGGAGGCATGAATTAGACCTACATAGACATAAATTGTGAAACGAACGAAACTAGACTTAACAGAAGGAAGGACTTGCAAGGAATACTACAAAAAGGTTAAATTTTTAAATTCGCGCACTGGAGAATTGATGCAAATGATCCAGTCATCTCTCCAGTGGGCTAATGACACCCATGGGTGGATTGGGTTCCACAGGCAGCCTAGGACTAACAGAGGGTCGATTTAAAAAATTCTAAGGCTGGTAAAAAATTGCTGCAAGTAATCAGCGATTTTATCAGTAGATTAATGACACCTAGGAGTGGAATAGGACTTAGAAGCAGCCTGTGATTAACAGAGAGTCGATTCAAAAAATTCTGAGCTCGTTCGTTTCACGATATATGTCTTTGTAGGTCTAATTAATGCCTTTGTAAGTCTAAGTTGGTTCATTTCAAGCTTTTACAATTATTATGTCCTAAAAAGTCTTATGTAAGTTTTCAATGCTCATTTAGGTTCAAAGTAAGCCTTAGATTTCGACTAGGGTAATTAGCTATGAATAGTATTCAAGTAATGGTTTTAATTAATGTGTAGGAGGGTATGCAACAGTAGGTGCAGCAGCATTTTCAGCGGGAGTAACTCATACAATATCTGTAAGCGTTATTGTTTTTGAAATGACTGGGCAAATAACTCACATCGTTCCTATTATGATTGCCGTGCTTATAAGCAATGCAATAGCAGCATTACTCCAGCCAAGCATATACGACAGTATTATTCTTATTAAAAAACTACCTTATCTGCCAGATTTATTACCATCAAGTTCAGGTAACTATCGAGTTGTTTTTTTGTTTTATTACTTCTTACTAACATTCTTATCATTTCTCATAATCGCATACGATAGGACTCTCAAGGTAATTTATAATATTTTTTATTTCATCTTCACTACCTAAAAATTCATGTTACCTGAAAATTTCACGAAAATTTATGGATTCCTATAGGAGCCCATGGGAGTAATTTTTTATATGGATGACCATAAAGAAATACATAAGAATTCATAGGGGAATTTATAAGATTTTATAGAAATCCATGGAAAATGTATAGGAATCCAGCCACGATCAAGTAGATGGCTAAAACACCATGAAACCCATGGATTCTTATGGATTTATTTAGGGATTTAAGAAAAAGGACATGGGATCTTTTAGAAATTTATGGGAATTTATAGGAATCCGGTTGAAAATATCGTAGGGATTTCGAAAAATTCTTATGGAGTTTTCAGTAGATTCTTACATTCAATTTTTATGGCGTTATAGTTATAACTCTAAGAAATTTATGTGGATTAGCGAAAATATCATGATTTTCTATGGGTTTTTATAAAAATCCATGAAAAAAGGCATAGGCTTCTATAATAATTAATGGGAATCTATAAAAATCTAGCTACAAGCAATTAAATGGCTGAAAATACCATGGACCCATAAGATCTTATGGATTTATTTGGGAATTTATGGAAAAGGACATGGGGTCTTATAGAAATCTATGAAAATTTATAAAAATCCATAAAAGTTATCGAGACATACGAATCCCTATGGGTTGGCTGTCCATATCATGGGAATATATACATTCCCATAGAAATCTATAGAAAAAAAAGCTTAAAGCCTCTTGAAATTTCTAAGAATTTATAAAAATTCGACTGGAAACATCTTAGGGACTCGGAAAAAATTCTTATGGGTTTCTGAGTAGATTCCTGCATTAAATTTTTATAGTGATGTCATACTCTAAGAAAATCATATGGATTAGCCGGAAATATTATGATTTCCTATGGGTTTCTATAAAAATCTACAATGAAAACCATAGATTCCCATAAGAATTCCTGGGAAAAACTTTTATATCGATGACCCCCAATAGGATTCCATGGGAATCCATAAGAATCCATGGGAATCCATAAGACTACTTATGGGGTTTCTTGTAGATCCCACTCAGAAAATTAAATAATAGGAGTTACTATCTAGTTATAGTAAAAATTTCTACCATCAATCAGATAGTAGTAAATATTATATAGATGATTATATAAATCATCTAGATTGTAATATTCACCATATTTATGATAATTGTTACAATCCTGTATGTTAACTAGAGTTAATTATTCTAAATATTTATATTTATAATCCAGATGGTAACAGTTACCATCAGAAATTATAATTGTTACCATCTTGATGGTAATTATTACGATCCTGATAGTAACTGTTATCATCCTTATAGTAAATACTACCATCCTGATAGTAACTGTTATCATCCTGATAGTAAATATTACCATTCTGATAGTAACTGTTATCATCCTGATGGTAACTGTTACCATCCTGATAGTAACTGTTATCATTCTGATAGTAAATATTACCATCCTGATAGTAACTGTTACGAAATTTATTGCAGAAGTTATCATCTAATAATTATTAATCCTAATAAAGAAAATGATAACAATAACTATTTTTTCATTGAAAAACGTTCTAATCATTCTAGATGATTGGAATTAAAAATTTACCATAATAAACACAATTACTTAATTTTCTGAGTGCCCAATATAAATTTTCTAGACAACGAATTATCTCCAAAATAAATTTTTTTTTCTTATTTTAGGAATGTATAATATTTATGTAGAAGATTTTATGGTAAGAGATGTTAAATATATTTACCATGGAATAAGTTATCAAAAGTTAAAAGAAACATTAAAAGAAAATCGTAAATTACGTGGATTCCCATTAGTCGATAATCCAGATTCGATGATATTATTAGGATCAATACAAAGATTAGAACTAATAAAACTTATCGAAAAACAAATTGGTCGCGAAAGACGTCTTCAGGTAAATAGAAATAATTTTTAAAATAAACAATAAGTTGGATAATCGTTTCTTCTTTTCTTCTTTTAAATAAATGCCAGGTAGCACAGAAACTCCAAAAGGAAGCTGAAGAACGCGCTAAAGAAGAAATGGAACGTAAATTACGTGATCCAGAACGTACAAGACGGCCATCACGTTTCGAAGTTATTCCAGCGCCAGATATCCTTAAAATGCAGCGTCAGAGTATTAATGATTTAACCAGCGCGGGAAATGGATCCGATCATCATACGTATCATACACCGTGTTTTGGTACACAGCCAAAGAAATCAATCCTTAAGAAAACAAACTCGTTTACACTTAAAGGATTCAGTCCATTGGTCAGTCCAGCGATGACTCCTTATACGACAGTGACTGGAGCAGAAAGTAGAATCAGGCTGGCGTTCGAAGCCATTTTTCGTAAATCAGCTACACTTCAGGATGTTGATCCTGATCCGGAAGTTGGAAATGCTAATGTTACAAGCAGCGATAGTGTTGATGAAGCGAATATACCTCCACATACTCCTATGCTGGCACCGAGTCCTGCTGCTTCAAAAAAAGTCCAATTGGTATGTTTACTTTTTTTTTTTTGTAGTTGAGGCTGAAGTGGAAGAATTGAAATTTTTTTTATCGGAGAAAATTTTATATTATTAATTTCAAAAAATTTATGGCGGGAGAATTTCGTTTTTTTTTTTTTTATTGGGAAAGTTGCTAATTTTTTTTGAATTATTAGTAAATCAGGACATATTTTTTTTTGTTATAAATTTATTTATTAGGATGGAAATAAAAAAAAAAATGTGAGAACTGCTGACATTAAATTTTTTTTTTATTTTTTTTTAACGAACATTTTCTATAAATACGCAATGATATTTTATTGCTATAAATTTAATTATACAAGGAAAAATATAAAAATAAATATGGGAGAGTTGCCAGTTTCTTATAAAATAATAAATAAATGTAGAAATTTTTTTTACAAGATTAATTTTTTATTGTTTTATACACACACTCATATTTTTTCGTTTTATTGGTCTAGTTATTAATCAAAAATAAAAAGTGCGGGAGAGTTGCCAAAATTTTTTTTCAACTTTATTTTGAATTATTAATTATTAAACATTGAATTAATTTGTCCAACAGCTTACTGATAAATTATTTTTAAATAAACACTTGAATTTTTTCGGCATCAATAAATTTAAAAAAAAAGTGGGAGACTTGCCGGGTTAGTAAAATAAAATGCCTGTGAATAAATTAATAACATATTTATAAAACTATGTTCTATTGCTAATAAAATATATCATTTCTACATTCGATCCAAGATTTCTTCCTCGGATTATTTTCTAAATTATGTCCTAATCTAACTGTTAGATTCTCGTTTAAAAGAAAAGTTGAAAAAAAATTCGACTAATCGAATTTCGAAATTTGAGACAAATTCGAACTTTTATACTGATGACAACTCGAGAAATTAAAAAAAAAATCAAATATTCCCACCATTTCCTCGACTTAAATTTTAAAGTTTTCTGTTCGGAAAAAGTTCTGGAAAATTCGAAAATTTCGAAATTCTGTATCAATTTTACAATTAAATTCAGGTCAATCGGAATGCTCTCGGGAGTTAATTAATCAGATTCAATCGGAAAATAATAAGTATCTTAGATTTGAATCGGTCTAATAAAAAATTTTTGTTGGAATGATAAGTACAGAATAAAACAATAATTTCCCGAATTTTTCGAAAATCGTCGATTTTCTTGGCGGGAAGTTACAAAACAATACAAAAATTCGTAAGTTCAACGAAAATGCGAAATTTTGTTTGGAATTCCGACTATTCCAACTTTTGTAATTTTTTTTTTACCCAAGGTGATCTTAAATTAAAACTCTATTTCAGCCACGTGAAAGAGTGATTGATATGTCACCTGAGGATCAAAAACGATGGGAAGAAAGTGAAATGTCATCAGAAGTTGATTTCTCACGATGTCACATTGATCCAGCGCCTTTTCAACTCGTAGAAAGAACTTCACTGCTAAAAGTCCACAGTCTTTTCAGTATGGTCGGTGTTAATCACGCCTACGTAACAGCCATCGGTAGATTAGTTGGCGTCGTTGCGTTAAAAGAGGTAAAATTAACACTCATTACACTGTAAAAAATCGGGAGTAAATTCGAAGTAATTACTAAATCTGTATTCACTTCGAACCGAATTTTAAATATTTTTTGCAACACTTGCTTTGAAAGTTCAACTTACGAGCGCTGTGTCGTGTCGGAAGCGCCAAATATATTCAGCCTTGCCTATACATTTTACTTAACCGCACTAGTGCGCTAAATAGTCTATAACTTTATAGTTTTAAATTTACTATACTAACGTAGTAATAAGATGTCACGACCAGTGACTTTATTTAATTTTTCTCTCTATAACTAACGACGTGATTGTACCTGAAGCGAGTGAAACGCCACCACACGCTGCGATAACGCATTATTTTTTGTCGCTCATGTGATATGTATCGAATACGACAGACAACTTAATATCCTTGAAAAATTTGATTTAAAATAAAATTATAATTTTTGACTTCTCGAAAATTGAACTTTCATAACAGGGCTTGCAAAAAATAATGTATCCTACAGGTGGACTAAGAAGCGAACATGACAATCCTGATCACGCCATTCGCTTTAAGGTTATGATATATTGACATATGAGGACTCGTGTGGTTGTCGCTTATTGGCCTACGGCTCGTAGCGACCACTATACGAGTCCTCATGTCAATGCATTATAAGCCTTACCCTCATGACACGACAACATGATCGTCAAATTATTAGCTCCTTAGACAACATGTAGCATAAACTACTAAAAATATGAATTTTACTCCCAGGAGATTGTATAAATACACAGTCATCCGCTTCGCATTCACTAAAGATTTAATCTGCGTTCACTCCACAAATTTTTTACAGTGTTAATAATAATTGCAATTCAAAATATAGAATTACTATTTATAAATAATGCATTTTTTTAGCTGAGGAAAGCAATCGAAGACGCAAACTCGGGTATACCACCAGCGCACGCAGATATTAATCCGACGATATCTGTATCCAGTTTAACTAAAAGTGATGCTGATACAGAGATTATCAAAGATGATGATAATTTAAATTCAATAGACGTTATCATTGATGATAAATCACATAATAAGGTTGATAATATTTAATTATAAATATTTTTTAATGCAAATGTTTATATCTTTATCATTTAAATAATTATTTTATTGTGATAGTCTCGTCAATTTTGAGACGTGACCATAAAAAAAATTTTTTTTTTTTTTATTTTATTTTTAATCATTATGAGTAATTACGTAATGTTTTTATTTTTGTTCTTGGTTAAGTAGGATTTTACGGCAGGCTCCGTAGCCCAAATTAGATATTTATTTTTAATAATTATGTTTACTTGAATTATATATTTTACTATATATTTATTGAGCCGGAGATTATTTTTAATGGTCACGAATTTTTTTTATTAAAATTTTTTTTTTATGTTGAAAAAAAAATACTGAAAAAAATACCGGGCAAAATGGGACTGTTTAGTTAAAACGAAAATAAATGATTAATATTTTTGTTGAAATTAAAAAATTTATCAAAAAAATATTCAGTAATTTTTGATAAATTTTTTAAAAAATTTTGGCCCGAAGTCTGATAAAAATTTTAAATGGAAGTTATTGAAATTTATTTATATAGTAACTTTAAATAAATTTATAGATGGCTCTGATTAAAACCTCCGATTGGAAAATTCTAATCGGAAAGTTCCGAATAAATCCGATTGAAAGTTAGTCAGAAATCGGAAAGTTAATTGTAAAAATTATTATTTTCCGATTAAATCTGATTAAAAAATTTAAATCGGATCTAATCGGAATATAAATTTATTATTTTCCGATTAAATTCGATTTCATCTGATTGAAAAATTTAAATCGGAGTTTATATAGTCAGGGAGAAGTCACTCTATAGCGATCATACTCCATTTTGCTTAACCTCTTCCTATAGTAATATTATTTATAAAAAAGCGTTTGAAGTTTGTGACCAAGGTTGTGCCAATATAATCAAATATAATAATAAATAAAAACAATATATATATATTAACAATCACAATTTTTAAAAAATATATAAATATCGAACATTCCATCTTGCGTCTATATTATTATCTAGACAGCGAAAAAATATAAATATCGGGAGAGAGCTGCTGCAATTGTAACAATAAGTACTGGGTTTAAAAATATATATTTTGTTTTTGGCTGTAAATCAACGAACTGAAGAATTTCTAATAATTTATAGGTTATCTAAATAATTGTTAAAACTTTTCTTTATCATAAATTTTTTTTAATGGTCTTCGTATTTTTTTATGATATGTGTTTTTTTTTATAAATCTATGAAAAATGATAATATATAAAATCTAATATTAGATTTTTATTCATTGTTTTATTGTTTTTTGTTGATATTTGTTCGTAAATATAATGGCTCGAAGGACCAAAATGTAATTTTACTCTGTTGTAATTGTAACATGTTTACTGCCCTGATTAAACAACTGAATTCAACCGAATTCAAAATTTTAATTCTGTTACATTCTGTCGAATTCTGCAAAACAGAATTAAACTGAATTGAAAATTTGAATTTGAATTAAACAGAATAAAACCGATTTAAAAATTTTAAATTCAGTTTAATTCGGATTAAGAACCAGAAATTGGAGAATTATTTTCGAATTAATCAGAATTAAACCGAATAGAATTATTTAAATTCGTTTTAATTTGGACAAATTCTGGTTTCCCTGCCGAATTAGACAGAATTCATTTTTAAGTTAGGTACCGAATTAACAGAATTTATCTGAATTAAATAGAATTAAAAATTTAATTCTGTTTAATTCGATCGAATTCAGTTGTTTAATCAGGGTGTACATGCGCATGTAGATTGCGCACTAGATCTAACCTTTACTTGAAAAAAATTGCTTAGATCTATATATATCTATCTACATCGATCTCAAATGTATGATAAATTAATCTACAAAGATCTAACCTATTTCTCCGGGTATAGATCAAACTCAATACCATTTGGTAACTTATAATATCAGTGCAGCTACAGCTATCATAAATATAAGATACTAAATGTTAATTGAGAAAGAAAAAGTTATTTTATGAACAGAAGTACAGTCTTACACATTACAAAAAATTATTTTACTTCATGTTACAATTACATTTTGACGATCAAAATGGTACCCCTTCGTCGCCATTTTATTGTGGTCCCAGTAAGAGAATAGACCTCGGAAATTGCCCCCATTACCGAACATTTATGAATTGCACATGCGTACAGAAAAGTGGGAGAACATTTAACACATAAAACATTCAGAGTGGGAGTAAAAACCGACGACACCCGAGGTCCATTCTCTTGTTGGGATGACAATAACATCCAACCGATGAACAAAAATTATTTATATTTTTTTTCTTTTTTACAAACGCAGTGACTCTCTCCTATTAATTAACAAATTGAACTGAACAAATTGATAATGCATAAAGTGTACATAATAAATTAAATAAAATTGTTAATTAGTCATATATATATAATTTTGTAAATATTGTATAGATATGTAACGATGCAAATTTTAAGAAAAATGAAAAAAAAAAAAAAAAAGACATTAAAAATAATAATTTATTTTATTTTTTACATACATTTATTTGAGTTTATTATTAATTATTGTGAGTATTAATAATTACTTAATTAGAAATTTATTTATTTCATTATTTTAATTATTTGTCCATTGAAAACCAGCCATGGAGACATTTTGGAACCGGCCCAGGCGTTGAAAAAACAGTTCTACTGATTTCTTTCATTGTTTTTGCGTCGATTACAACCAAACAAATATCTGATTCATTAGATTTACCAAATACTGCAGCACTTACTATCACACCGTCATCTTCTTCCTAAAAATTAATTAATTAAAGTATCAAATTATTCAAAAAATTTAATAATCATCTAATTCGAACCCCATCTATCTGTCATAAAAAATATTATTTCCGGATTACCCCAACAAATTTTTTTTTAAATCTTATCTACATAACAATTAAGCAGCATTTAATTTTCAAAAACCAGCAAAGTTCAAAAATCCATTTTTTTTAAATTTAAAAATTAATTTAATTAATCAGTCCCTATTTTTTTTTTTTTTTTAATAATCTGAAGGCCTGTAGATAAGATTTTAAAAAATTTCAAAAGAAAAACCATTAGAAATATTTTTTATGAAAAAAAGAAAATTTTAATTTAAAAGCGCACTGACTTTTCCATTAGGGTTCGGAACAAAAATCGGCTCACTGGGGTAAAGACCTCTTTCATTCCACGTAATACGCGTTTTAGTTGCAGTATCAACTTTGATGATCTATAAAAAAAAAAATCAATGGGTCACAGCTTAAAAAATAATAAAACGGAGATAATTATGCAGTAATTTGTTAGAGGAATAAATTACCGTTCCGGGATTATCTAGATCAACATCACTAGATATTGCATAAAAATAACGATACTCTTTGCCGAGACAACGATCGTAATTAAATCGCGGTGTTTCGCATCCTAAATCACATAATAGTTCTGGTTTTACGTAAATATTACCATTGGGCATTAAATGAGCGGATGATTTACGATTCAAAATATCTTTTGTGTCTTGACTGTTGTTATTATTATCATTATTTTTATTGTTGATGTTTTTGGTATTGTTGTTGTTGTTGTTGTTGTTGTTGTTGTTGTTGTTGTTGTTGTTGTTGTTGTTGTTGTTGTTTTTGTTGTTGTTGTTGTTGTTGTGAGATCGATAAACTGTTGATTAATACTCTGATGTACAGTACTAATTTTAATTAAATTATCATCGGGCGTTGAGTGAGAATCAGATTGTTGACTAATAGGCAAAACGAATCTTAAAGGCCGCCCGCGAAATAATTCTGCGTAATTTGGATTTTTGTGCATATTTTTAATCACATCTACGTACATACAGTCAAGCATTTTAGCGTCTTTATAGCAGCACAAATCGAGAACAATGTAATCGGTATCAAGTGTTTCGAATTGATTTATTGTGTGAAAGAAAAAAAATTTTTCAGCGGTAAATGTTCTTTTCAATTTTCCGTCTTTTCTTGAAATTATATGAATAAGTGTCTGAAAATAAAAAATGATAATATGTTTGTAAATATATATATGTGTGTATATATGTCTAGTAAATTTTTCAAATATGGACTTTTTAAAATTTTAATTCAAAATTAAAAAATTTCAAACAATAAAGATAAAAAATATTGAAAAATTTATTTTAAAGTATTGTTATTATTAATTTTTATAGTTACATTTTCATTATCGTGCCATTTCAGACAAGTACAAAGTGGTTCGTTCATCAAATGACACTTGACCATCGTCGTAAAGGAAATAGCCAACGGTTGTTCGATAATAATATAATAATTATCGGTAATCCCAAATGTATGCATATAGGATGGATTCATCCGCCATCTGGTTGGGACGCTAGCAACTATTTCGGCTTCTTCAAACATCGATTTGTCTAAAAATTGTTCATTATTAATTAAATATAAAGTAAAAGACCCTAAGCCCGATTATTGCCATTGAAAATAAAGGGGTAATAAATCTTTCACTTTAATATCAGTCAAAGTTAAGGTTAGTGACCGAGTTGACCAAAAATAATTTTCTATTTTCCAATAAAAATTAAAAATGTTGGAAAATCCAAAAGTGCACACCTCAATCGCTCATTTTATTTTTAATCATTACTTTTATTTTACAATATTACTTTATTTTTTTATTATTATGAATTTTTATTCAACTTATAAATTATCAATTTGATTTTTTTATTTATTATTTTCAGTTTAATATTTTTTTATTATCATTTTTTTTAAATATCCCGCCTTTTTGTCTTAGATGTCGCTCTTTTTTTCAGACCTATACTGTTGCGCTAGTGCTGCCGCCAGTAGTTGATAGAGAGAAAAAATGAAAAAAATAATAACAACAGTAAAAATAAAAATGGCAGTTAAATTTTTCGTTAATAATCAGTTTTACGTTTTTAATTAATTACAATTAAACTAAAAGGATTTAGATAGCGATATTCCATAGGGTTCTTGTGATAAAAAATACAAAGATAATATAAAAAAAAAGTTGGACCGATTAATTGTGTCTATCGAGAGTTATCGTGTCTACGAAGTTTCATGCGTAAAAATTGACAGCACTGGTTTCTTGAGTTAAAATAATTTATTTAAAACTAATAAAATAACGAATCGACTTAATATTGGGTTCAAATTGTTCCTTAACAAATTATTAATATTCTAGTATACAATTGGACCAATTTCGGTGTATTTGAAAGAGTGTAGAAATATCTTTGTATCAGTAAAATAGTTGGAAAAAAAAACCATTCATAAAACACCCTCAGCGCTTCGCGCTTGAAGTGTGCGAAATATCCCGACCTATTGATTATGAATACTTTTATTCTTTCAAATATTTAGCGTTTGTATTTTTAAAAAATTTCTTATATTTTACATAAATTATTTACAAAATTAATTAATTAATTGAGTAATTCGATAAGGTAAAAACCCCTATACCCGCTCAGTACCATTAGTCGCTCACTTCAACTGTTTAAGGCGTTTTTTTACAATTTTTATAAAAAAAAATTACCACTAAAAATATTCTTATTAATAAATAATTATTTGTGAATCTAAATATATTAAAATATGATGTATCAAATTATTTTATAATAGATTATAAATTTAAATTAAATGACTGTTTTAAAAATCGCGCATAGCCGGGCATTTTTTACTTTAAGGCCATGCTCAGACAGTGTCCCCCGCTTGTTAAAAAATTTAAATAGCTTTCGACTGTCATAACCTTATTAAAATTATATTAATTAATTAAAAAAAAATTAAAACCTTAATTGAGAAAGGAAGAACGTAGTCGTAATTTCGTTAACATATAGATTTTTAAAAAAATTACTTGCAGTTGATATCAATTTGAAACTAAACGAAATTTGTAAAATAAATTTCAGTAAAATCTTCATGTCAATTTTATAATTCGAATTTTCAAATTTTATAGGCTAAAATTTATTCAACAAATTTCGTTTAACTCCTGATTGAAATCAATTGCAAATAATTTTTTTTAAATTCTATACCTCGGTGAAATTACGACTACGTTATCCTTTTTTCAATTAAGGTTTTAATGTTTTTTTAATTAATTAATTAAATTTTAATACGGTTATGACAGTTGAAAGCCATTGAAATTTTTTTAAAAGTGGGGGGTACTGTTTAAGAATGCCCTTAACGTTCATTCGTTAGATTAAATTTAGGTTATGTCAAATTTTTAAAGAATTGTTATAACTATATCTTATTAAATACATTTTTAAAATTTATGAAATTTTATATTATGAAAGAATAAAGTAGTATAATTTATAAATTATTTTCCAAATCAATAAACTTATCATAGTTTAATTGATATTGTCTTTGAGCGACTATAGGGCCATGTGTTGACCGAGTGATGGTACATCACAACTTGTAGTGAGCGACTATGGGTACACTCAAGGACCTTATTTAAAAAATTAATAATAATTAATTATCAACATTATTCTCCAAACTAAAATTTTATTCTAATACTCGAAACTTCAAAAAATAACTATAAAAAAAAAAAATATGGTTTTTCATTTTGTTTATTAATTTATATTGAGTGATTTAATCTCACTCCAATGAAAAGTGAGCGGGTATAGGGGCTTTTACCTTACTACAAAACTCAAAAAACTGGGTCACTCAATTTTTAAAAATTTTCCTTATATACTTAATAATAATTATTGTATTTTTTTATGAAAAGTATACACACCATTTTTTCTCTTAATTGGAAATTTGATAACACTGTAGGCAGGTCCTGTGGGGCCGACACTCAACCCAACATTAAAAACAGTACCATCTTTGACGACATGCGGATGTGATGTATGATTAACAATCCCCACATATTTAGATAAATTTACTTTATCTTTTGTTTCTAAAGTAACTGGATCTATTTTATGTATGACTGGAAATTCCGTAAATGTATAAAATTCATCATCGAACGGGTAAACTGATATCATTGTATTGTCTGATGCATTGTCAGCTGGATTAAAAATTGCGGAAACTCTATTAGAAAATAATTAAAATTTTTGATTAAGAATTTTTATACTAAATTATGAATTATAATAATAAAGAAATACTTAATACAATAATATACATTGATGTTTATTATTTTACCGATGGAAAATACTTTGGCAAGGATCTGGAACCGCCCGAGTACCGAATTCGGTTAAAACAATTCTTTTGGCTTGATGATTTTTTTTGTATACATCCGTTTGGATGAATCTTCTTTGATACGTCACTTTGCCGTCCGAAATATGAAACCTAAATAATTTTTTATTATATTCTAATTTTTAAAATTATTCAAATCCGAAGCAAAATAGAAAAAATGATTTTTCGAAAATTTAGTTAGAAATTATTTATTTTTTGGAAGTGGATTTAAATTTGAAGACCTCAGTTGGAAATTACCAATTAATGGACCATGACCCAGTTTCTGATCAGGGTAAAAAAATTTTTAATTTTAAAATTAGTAATTTTATGTAAGTCTTACATTTAAATTCGTTTAATCGTTTTTATTGTAGCGTAACTTGCATTAAAATCTATATTTTCGACCAACATTTGGTTTAATTTTAAGTCCAATAACTAGGTCTAGAGGGTCAGGAACTGCCACGTTAATTTTTCGGGGTCACAAACTGGGCCCATGAGACTTTTTTACAAATAAATTAAAATTGTTTTATTTATTTCTAATAATCGTACACAGAAATAGATCATGATACTAAATTACTTGACTAAATAATTAATTTTTCTTTTATAATTTATATTATTATAAAAAGTATCCGCAACTTTCAAAAACGTAAGAAACTGGACCACTTTACACAACCCAATGAAAAAAAATTTCGGTTTTTCTTATGAAACTTATTTGAAATAATTAACTATTAAGAATACAGTAATTTTTTTTTGTCAATTATTTTTTCCGTGACTTTCAATTAACAGTTTCACTAAAAAAATGTTATTTGAAATACCAAATAAATATTTTTCCAAGTTTCAAAAATAAAAACAAAAATTTTCTTCTTTTTTGCTTCGTCCGTTTCCAATAAATAAAATAAATAATAATTACCTATGAAGTAACGCAGAACTGTCGAACAAATGATCGAATGAGTAATCACCGACTTTGAGATTACCTGGGCCATTTCTCAATAAAGTTCCTTTCAGCCATTTAGGAACTACACCAAATGTTTTCCCATTAATTGGCTCAATAACTTCTTTCTCACAAGACCTCATCCAAATAGACGTGTCACAATTAGGGTAATAATTTACTTCATCTTTATTATAAATATTATTGTTTATATCTTTTTTTTCTGTCTGCAATTTCGGTAATTTCGGATTTAAATACTTTCCAATAATATTCGAATTTTCCAACGGAATATTATCAACCGAAAGTGATTTTTTAAAAAACATTTTATAACTTTATTTAAGAATAAAAAAAAATTATTTTTATTTAAATTTAAACTCAATCACTGTCTTCGTCGATCAACAATCGATTTTCAACATTCGAACTTATAAGCGGTTTTAAAATACTAGTTAAAATATTACGGATTTTTTTTTGTGTTAAGTCCATATTTTTTTTTTTTTTTTTTTTTTTTTTTCGTTTATTTATTTGTTGACTCCGACAATTGTTTGTGAGATATGTTAACACGACAAATTTTTTTGTTACAATGACTAGAATTTGTCCGTGAGCATGACCTTTTAAGGGAACATTCACATGGCCTTCAGTCAGACTATAACGTAATCACATAATCTACCCCCCGTGGTCAATTGAAGCCTTATAATCGATACTAACATTCTTTCACGTGTTTAACTTTTTAGTTTTTTCCTCTTTATCTACTTAATTACACGTGTTCATTAAACATGTACATTTTTTATTATTTTTTTCTTGTCAAATTTTATTAATGAGTTTTTTCTACTGACTTTCCTCATTTGAATATTAAATAAATAAAAAAAAATAAATCTGATAGTTGATTTCGTCAAATTTATTTCTTAGACACCTATTTTCGGTTTTAAAACTTTTATTATTATCTTGTCCGACGGATCCGAATTACGGTTAATTACCCAAATTTACGGTGGTAAATTACGATACGGTCTTGCGGTATTCAGAAAAATTACAGTACTATAAATTACAATTATTGATAGCTTTTAAATGGGAACCCCAATTGGTTTCAATCGGACCAATCAGAACATTTCTCAAGCGCCCTCAAGTTTCAATCAGAACCAATCGGAGTAGCTTGCATGCAAAGCTTCCAATTACGTTTAGCTATAATGACTTGTAGCAAAAATAAATGTCCCGAGAAAAAATCATTAGGCCTGATCATCTATGATCACTCGTTAATCTCATGCATGATCATGCCTGAATAGATCATGACTAGCAAATATTCAGTCATGATCATTCCTGAATAAGCACCATCATGTCTGATCAAGCATGATCATGACTGGTAAATATTGACATGATCATGCATGAACCAGCATAATTATGCCTGATCAAACATGATCATGGCTGGCAAATATCCTGCCATGGTTATTCTTGAATAAACATCATCAAATCTGATCAAGCATAATCATAGCTAGCAAATATTTCAACATTATCATGCATGGTCCAGCACAATTATCCCTGATTAAGCATGTCCATGGCTGGCAAATATTCAGGCATGTTCATTCCTGAGCCAGCATAATCATGCCTGACTAAACATGATCATAGCTGACAAATATTCAGGTATGATCATTCCTGAGTAAGCATAATCATGCCTGACTAAACATGATCATAGCTGACAAATATTCAGGTATGATCATTCCTGAGTAAGCATCATCATGCCTGACAAAACATGATCATGGCTGGCAAATATTCAGGCATGTTCATTCCTGAGCCAGCATAATCATGCCTGACTAAACATGATCATGGCTGACAAATATTCAGGTATGATCATTCCTGAGTAAGCATCATCATGCCTGATCAAGCATAAATGATGACTAAAAGTCATTTTGGCAAATATAATAGTCGTTTTTAAGAGAAACAAGGGTTCTAACCAATGCTGCCGAGTCTCAAAAACTTATATATTTTAAACAGTAATACAGAAATTTACTTTATCTGCTAACATAATTGATTATTCAGCTTTAAAAATAACGACAAATAAATGAATCAGAGAAACGGCACAAATATATAAATTTTTTTTTTATTTTATTGCCGATAAAAATTATCAGTAAAAAGTAAAAACAAATATTTATTTAAATAATTGTCTTCGAAAAAAAAATACTTACTGGAAAAAGTTCGGGTATGCTATCTACTTTAGTCGTTATCACTCGGTTGTTAACACGGAAATTCGCGGATTTCTTTAAACAATTCAGAGGCTCGATCCGCGTTTTGTAAACAATATGCACTAACCGAAACATCGCAATGTTTTTTCACAACAGACAAATTTCATTGAAAAATATGAAAGTTATTTATTGTAATACGATTGATAAGCAGAAATGTAATTATAAATAATTATTAGAATCTTTAATAATTTAATTTTTAACAAAAGTCAAGGAACGTTCGAATGTTTATACAGTTATTTTGTTGTATGCTCCGACTCTTAGGTTAAAAAATAGTTTTATTTCGCATAAACTCGACCAGTAATACTGAAAATTTTATGGTCATGACATTGTTGAGTCATCGCGTCTTATACAAGTTCATTTTAATAATATATTTTTAACTTGGCGTAATTTCTATACATTGAATATTTCAGAAGTAACCAGCAGTAAAAGAAGAATAGATTTTTTTTTGTTCTAAAATTTATATTTTTATTTTTGAGAAAATTCGTTTTAGAAAAATCGTGAAAACATTTTTTTTACAAAATTCTATTAGACTTTAATTAGAAAAAAAAAAAGTAGAAATTACCTTATAAGTCAGCCTTGAAATTCTTGAGATTTTTCAAATTTTGAAATTATCGATATATCGAAGTTAAGTAAGATCGATTAGAGACATAGCATTCATATATCGAATTTAAAAATCGATATATAGAAATTCTAAATCGATATATCGAAATTCTAAATCGATTAATCGAAATTTCAAATCGATATATCGATTTTATGAAGTCGATTGATTGTTTTTAATTCGATACATAAACCTGTCAATCGATTTATGATATTCTTAAATCGATATATCGAAGCTTAATCGATTTATCGAATTTGGAATCGATATATCGAAGTTTAATCGATTTATCGAATTTTGGAATCTATATATCAAATTGTGAAAATCGATTTATCGAATACTTGAATCGATTAACTGAACTATGAAATCGATTAATCAAAGTTTCATTTAATTTATCGATTTCATCAATCGATATATCAAACTATTCAATTGATCCATCGAACAATACGATATATCGATTTTCTAAATTCGATTTATTTACCTCAAATTCGATGTATGGATCTGTTGTATCGATTTATTATATTCTTAAATCGATGTATCGAAGTTTAATCGATTTATCGAATTTTTTAATCGATATATCGAATTGTAAAAATTGATTTTTCAAATTCTTGAATCGATTAACTAAACTTTTAAATCGATAATTAAAAATTTTAGATAATTTATCGATTTCATCAATTAATATATCAATCTATTCAATCGATATATTGATTTTCTATAATAGATTTATTCATCTTAAATTCGATGTATGGACCTGTTGCATCGATTTATCATATTCTTAAATCGATATATCCATTTTTGAAATCGAATTTTAACAAATAATTTATCAAAATTTATATCAAATCGGATAATCAATGAATCGAAGTTTTAGTCGATCGATAAATTATTGTGAAATCGATATATAAAATTATCTAATATATTTTTAAAAAAATAATAAATTAAACTGTTTTCAAATTCGAAGGATTTATTAAGCAAATTGACCCATTTTTTAAATTAAAAATAAATATTTACGTCAGAATAAGTTTAATAAAAAAAAAAGATTAAAGATTAAAGAAAATCACATGACAAGTCACATGCGTGTTATGTCTGAGATATGATAAAGCCATCGAGGTATTTGGACTGAGGGCGGGTGATTAAAAGCACGTGACGACTCATCATTTATATATATCATCCATACATACATCCACATACATATGTATGTAAATATATATATAACGTATTATATTGATAAAAGATATCGCTATCAATACTTTTTATTATTTTGCCAGACCTTTGACTCCTCTAATTTAATCTCACTGACTTCCTCAAATGAATACATAAACGAATTCATCGAAAAAATTAATAATTAATGATATTTTATATTTTTTTTTTTTTAACTACTACATAATAATTTATTTATGAATAAATTATATAGCAAAAATCGTAGACGAGTTCAAGTGTTTAAACTTTTTTTTTTTTTATTATTTCAAACTCGTGATTGATAAAGACAGTATTATATATGATGTATTTTGCAGTTCATTTATTGAATAGAAGTATAAGAAAATTAAAAAAAAAAAAAAAAAAAAAAATTAGATAAAGATATGATTATCAATTGAAATCTTTTTTATTATATGGGTTACGGTCGGGAAATTTAATTACGATAGATTATATCGTTAGTGGTATTATTGTTTTTATTTATCATATATATATATATATATATATATATATGTATAGCGTGATTTTAAAATGATGAAATGTTCTAATGATTACGCATTAGTACTGACGACGCCACGCAGTCTGATCGTCGTAATTAAGTTTGAATTTCTAAGTATTAAATACTTACTTACCTTTGAATTAAAAAGATAAATTCTTTAATTTTGGTCAATTTTTTTTTTTTAAATTAATTTTAAAACTTAACTTTGATCAAATTTTTCAAGTCAAATTCAAAATTTATAAATCGCAATTTTTAATACCGCGAATTTCAAAGGAATTGTGACCCAGGTTACTGATGGGTCACAATTCAATTTTCGATAGAATTTGTAGCCAAATTAGGGTTATTTTTAAAATTTTGAAATTTGATGGTCATTTTGACCCAAAATAAAATATACAAAATTTTATCCAGAGTTTTGAGTTCAAATAAAGTTCAAAAATTTAATTATTATATCTCGTTAATTATAAGTCAAAGAAAAGATATCGAATTTTTTTTTTAAGAATTTTCATTTTTGGAAAATGGATTTTTATTTATTTAAGTACTTACCACAAAAATTACAAAATTATTATTATTAGTATAATTATTCAACGACCGCTAAATAACTTGAGTAGTTAATTAAATGATTAATTAATTAGAGATTAATAGGTACTAATTGTTAAAAAATTATGATTATTTGGTATGATATAAGTATACATAAAAATATCAATATGACCTTTTATATATACTAACTAATTTGTTAATTCACTTAGCATTTATGACCTCGACAATCTAATAACTTACGTGTTACCTCAATGATAGTAAAAACATATTTTTTATTTTTTTTATCTAATGAGAAATTCGTTATCCATGCGCAAGTATTGTCTCACATACTTTTGGCTCAAAAAAATTTAAAAATCATTAAATCTTTCATTTGAATTTTTTAATTTTACGGATTCAAATATTTATTTATGGCCCACGATAAGGGATACATTTGTTCCGCATTACTAATAATTTTTTATAAATTTTCTCAGTCAATTAATTCTTTGTAAATCATCCGTACGCGGATAGAAATTTACGGTAACGCTTACGATATTTCATGGGAATGATTCCCACATTGAATGATTACTCCTGTAATAGTATAGTAGTCATTCCCATAATGTTATGATAATTTTTTCTATGACATTATGGAAACTATTTCCATATTATATGGGAAATATTCCTAATATGATGGTAATTATTACTATACTACTATAGTGATATTTATCATAATTTTATAGTAATAATTACCATAATATTATAGTAATCATTGCCATAATTTTATAATAATTATCACTATAGTAGTATAGTAATAATTACCATAATATAATGGTATTAATTACTGTAATGGTATGATAATGATTATCATAATTTTACGATAATGATTACTATGATTGTATAGTAATAATTACCATAATTTAATGGTAATGATTACTATCATTGTATGGTAATGATTACTTGTAATACTTACCGTAATAAGATGGTAATAATCACTATAATTGTATGGTAATGATTACCATAATTGTATGGTAATGAATACCATAATTGTATGGTAATGATTACTATAATTGTATGGTAATGATTACCATAATAGTATGGTAATGATTACCATAATAATATGGTAATGATTACGATAATAATATGGTAATGATTACCATAATAGTATGGTAATAATTACCATAACATTTCGAAATTCCTAGTATTAGGAAATGGTGACCATAATGGAATAGTAGCCATTACTATACTATGGTAATTATTACCATAGTATTATGGTGATCGATTCCATAATATTCGAAATATTTACCATATAAAGTGGGAATGACATCAGAACTACTTTCAAAAAATTACAGGAATGATTACCATAATATTGTAGTAATCATTACCATAACATGGAAAAAATTCCTCATTTTAGAGAATGGTTACCATTGGATTATGGTAATGATTACCATAATATTATGAAATCATGTTCATTATTCCCATAATATTACAGAAATTGTTACCATACTTATGGAATCATTATCATAATATTCGGTAACATTTAGCATAGTAGTACGGGAAATAATACCATAATATTAAGGGGATATTTCTCATATATCATGGGAATGTGTCCCATGATACATCAGATTTATTCCCACATCCTCTTAGCAACCATTCCAACGTGGATACAAAATTCATTCCTTTTTCCTACGGAAACTATTCCCATGAGTATGGTAATCATTACCACAATTCACATAGAAACCATACAATGAAAAAACTCTTACCACAATAATAAGAAATGCTAACATAGTTACGAAATCTTTTTCTTTCCACCCCGAAATTATGAGTGCATGCCCCATAATTCCATGTAATGTTTACCATAACACTAAGATATTTTATAACCGTACTATAGAACAGTTACAGCTACTTTCTCCGTGCAATCATAGAATTAAAAAAAAACAGCAGAAGCTTTTTACTGTTTTCCATCATAAAATATGTAACACACGTCCGAAGAAAAATAAAAAAAAATAAAA
The DNA here is from genome assembly GCA_964016945.1 of Microplitis deprimator. Taxonomy (NCBI): domain Eukaryota; kingdom Metazoa; phylum Arthropoda; class Insecta; order Hymenoptera; family Braconidae; genus Microplitis; species Microplitis deprimator. The sequence goes on along the minus strand of OZ024706.1, from coordinate 9,892,159 downwards.
CCAGTCCTTCGATCCTGAACACGCAATAATCACGCGACACCTCGTGAAAGTTTCGTAATCGATATCACGAGGTAGAAAGTGATGCAATTTTAATATGATGATTAAATATTTAATCGAAGAAAGGATAATATTAAATATCGATTATAAATATGAAAAAATTATATACTTCCAACAATATGAAGATAAAATAATTAAAATAATAATTGTATATAAATATAAATTTTATATAAAAATAACAGTATTATATTTATATATTGGGTGATTAGAAATAAAAATAATTATCCAGTTTACGATAATTGTGTAATATAAAAACATGATAATTACATTAACGTATTCACTGTTGATGTGAATCTGCGCGAGTGCACTTGAGATGTTAACCTTTAATAGTTATTAATTGATTAATCAATTAATTAATTGATTAATTTATTTATTTACTTAAATTATTTACAGTAAAAATATAAAATTCTATTTATTAATGAAATTTTTTTCGCAATAAGTTATTGAAATGTCAGTTAAAAATTATGAAACGTTCACCGAAAGTGGGCCGTCAGGGTGAGTTTGTTAAATTAATTGCTTGTAAAAAAAATTAAATAATTTTAAAAATTTAAACGCAGGATAAATATTTGAGATCGGATAATATTTATTGTAAAATGTTAGTCATTAAAGATAAATTATAATAAATGGAAAATGCTAACAAATAAATATTCTGTCAATTCGACATTGGTTATAAAAAAAAAAAAAAAAAAAAAAAAAAAAACTATCACGTTGCATTCATGATCAATATGCGTGATTAATATATCGTATAAGAATAAATAATTTAATATTCTATGTATTATCTAAGTCTTAGTTGTTATTGATAATATCTTGCTGATAAACAAATAGTTAACATGTATATGTATACATATATATGATTATGTGCATAGTATAAAATATAGGGTATTAATAGTGTTCATTGTTTAGAGTATAATAAAATAGTGGTAGAAATGAATACTGGATAATTAGAAAAAATTTTGAAAATGGCGGGAAAAAAATTTATTTGAATTTTTAATTTAAAAAAAAGTTCAGATTTTTGATATGGACATAAAATAAAAGTTATCTATTAAATCTTGAGTATGGGTGTGATAAAAAATTTAATTAATTAAGTCATTTATTAGAAATTTCTTTGAATTGTGACAGAAAATATTTTTTTTTAATTTTTAAATCAAAAACAGTTTCGAAATTCTTTAATATGGTCATAAAAAAAATTATTACTTGAATTCTTGGACATGATTGTGAAAAAATATTTAATTAATTTAATTAATTGATAGAAATTTTTAAAAATTGTGTAATCAATTTTTTTAGATATTTGAAAAAAAAAAAAACTCGAAATTGTTTCCTGTGGTCACAAAAAAAATTATTTAGTTGAATTTTGACCATAATTTTAATTAAATATTTAATCAATTAAATTGAAAAATCAAAATTTTTAAAGTTTGTGTTTGAAAAATTATTAAAAACTTTTTTTTCTTTTCAAAGTTATTTAAAACAGACCAGAAAAATATGATCTAATAAAATTTTATATGATTAAAATAAAATATTTAATCAATTCAATTGACCAGTGAAAATTTTTGAAAATCCTGTGAAAAAAATTTGTTCATTTTTTCAAATAAAAAAAAATTTTCAATAGTTATTTAAAACACGTAGTCAAGTGAAAAATTAAATTGAATTTTGAGTATAATTATTAGTAATTTATTAAATTAATGAACAGAAATTTAAAAAAAATTTTTTTTTAATTTCAAAAAACAATTATCAGTTATTTAAAATAATTATTCAAATAAACAATTAATTCAAATCTTGACCATGATAGTGATAAAAAATATGAATTAATTAATAACAAATTGATAGCAAAAATAAAAACAATTATTCAAAATTTAAAAATAGAACAATCGCGCTCTCTGAATGTGAAAGTATGAAGTAAACATCACACTGAAATACGCGTAGTGTTATCCCCACTACTATAAAATAGCGGCTAAAACGTCTTTATCACGTTTTATATATATATATATATATATATATATATATATTTTTTTTTTTATTTCATTTCTTTATAGTTCGCGCTAGAGGCAAAATACGTGCGTTTATGTATAAAAGTCACAACTTGACGATTCAACGATACATTACACGATAGTTTATAAACACAAATAATTATAAATCAATCAATCATTCAATTAAATAATTACTATTTTTAAAATATATAATACTTAATAGTTTAGAATATAAAAAAATAAAAAACAATAATTAGTTACAAATGAATCGGACTAGAAAAAAACTAATATTGTGTCGTCATTATATATTTATTTAAATCTATACTGGATATATATTTTTATTGTGATATATAATTAAACAAAATGGAAGAGTAAGTATTTATATATATTTTATTAGTGATATTTATTTATTTAATAAATTATTAAATATATATTAGTATATATATATAACTGTCCTTCAGTAAAATATATTCGAACAGATGTAGAAAAAATTCCACTAACTTTATCAAATGATAAAAAACATATGAGTAAATTACTATTTATATTAATTGCGAACTTTTTTTTTCTCTTAATTTTTGAATAAATTATTTTATTTTTGTATTTTATTTCGGTTACTACTTAAATAAAAAAAAAAATTACATACATGTATATATATTATGTATGTTATTAACATAATTATTTTTGAACACGTGTTTGTTAAATGTACTACCGGTTTGACCTTGTAAATTGGAGAGCAATAAACTAAAGCAAAAAAAAATGATTAATTTTTAACAGTGGAAATTTACTCGACTATTTTTTTATTACGCACGAAAAATTTCCATAGTGACAAAAATATATATATAGATGTATATATTTATTTATGTACTTCCACACTGAGAAAAAAAATATTTCTCGAGTAGTAAATCAATAAAAATTATTGCATTATTGACTTTCAATGCTACTTGAACAATAATTTCTTAAGATAAAAAAATCGAAATTTATTTACGCGATTCTGAAAAAATATCAGTATGAATTTCTCTTTTGAATTTTGAATATTGAAAATAAGTACTATTTACTTTTTACTAATGAAAAGTGCAGTATGATCATTTTACTCTAAATTTAAAGAAAATTGCTTAGTTTTTGACAAGTTTAAATCAGTCAGGATAAAATATAAATATAATTTGAAATTATATTTTGATATAGCTTCTTTTTACGGGGTTTAAATTTTCAAATTAGGAATATCTGTGTAAATATTGAGTGATCGGAAAAATTGCAAGAGACTTTTTTTGTAGCGCTTTGAATTATCTACAAAAAAGGTGTCTTGTAGTTTTTTTTAAAACTTGATAGCTATTGAGATATTTGGAGTTTAAAATATTCTAGGATCTTCTGGACTCGTTAATAATAAAAATATATGGACTGTCAAAGATTTTCCTTGAAATTTAAGACAAATTACTTGAAGTTATTGACAAGTTCAATCAGTCATAAATATAAAATATAAATGTCATTATAAATTAACTTATTTTTATACTTTATTTGTACATAACTTTAAATTTCCAAGTGATAAATGTCATAAAAATTAAACTCACAATGTATTTTATTTTATTTCATTTAAATTATTTTTGTTTATTGTCCATAAGTCAATTAATTTTAAATAATATTAATTTTAAAACTGGTAGTTATTTTAAAAACCTGAATTTTAATTTAAAATTATTTTTTTTCATGTGTAATTAGTTTTTAAATACGCGAAATTTCATAACAAGATTTTAATAAACTCGCGATTATCAAAAACTAATTAAGGTTTTTCAAAAAAAGTTAGTACTGTATTTTTAAAATTTTTTGAATTTAAATCCAACTCAATATCTTGATTAATCACATAGATCATTTATTTTTAAATAGTCATATTAAATCTTCATTAAAGATTATGCTCTAATATTTCTAATTATGTAAACAAATCCATATTCATACTAAATTAATAAATTTTATGACTATTATCCTAGAAAATCGGAAAAATTTTTTTAGTGTGATCACTAATTCAAATAGTCATACTTTTTACGATCAATAACTTAATATTTACCCAAATTAATCATTTTCACAAATTCATTTTTAGAGAGTCAACAAAACAATTATTTTTCAATTATAAGTCAAAGCTTAAAATTGTTGTATTGAAAATCTATAAAATCTATAGTTTCTAATCACATAATCTATTTTAAAAATAAAATATAATCTTTCCAAACCTTCTAAAAGCGAATGAGTAAAAATTAGAAAAATAGTGAACACTAACTAATTTAAAATGCAAATTTGATTAATTTTTTTGAATTAACAGTACACTTTTCACCGCAAAATAGTGAATATTCACAAATTCCAATTTATTTATTCAACGCTTTCCGCAATTGACAAAATTTTACAATGTAAATTCGTGTTATCACAGTGCTAATAACAAAAAAAAAAAAATCAACCGTCATATAGCTCAATTACTGAATTCAGTTTTCACTCAATTATCCATTTCCACTCGAATTGACTTTTTGAATGCAATCAGAGACCCACCAAAAAAATTAACCGATTTTGAGTAGTGATTAATTTGAAAATTAAATTTTTGACCGCTTCGACAGTATTTTTTATGTGTGCATAACGTTTGTACGTCGTATGTAGTATACTTGGTATGTGATAAATTATGAATCATCTTTGGGGTAATAAAAAGAAATTATTATAAAATAGATTATATTTATGAAAACCTTCCTACTTTATGACAACTAGTCTTTTATTAAACAATATAGTAACCGTTTTCTTAATTATCTCTAAAGTTCTTTGTTTGAACTTTATAATGGCTGTGAATAAGCCATTGAACAATGAACTAACATTTAACAATATATTAAGAGTATTACCGTTTATTCAACTCAAATTATATTTATTTTGAAAAATAAATATAAGAAAATATTACTCTTTGTTTTATCTTATTTAATTAATATAATTAATCCAATTCATATATTTATTATGTTTAGTCTTAAATAGATGAGGTCAACTATTATTAGCTACGTTTGGGCAACTATTCAAACACTTTGGTCACGTATCCTTGAAATCTAATACTCGTTTAATATTTTGTTTTATTATTATTTATGTAATGACTGATGACAATTTAAATACTATTTTTTTTACGTTTATTTGTTTTATTTGGGTTTTTTTATTTTTTATAGGCGTAAGTTGTTATTCGTAATAAAAATATTGATAACGTTTTATAACATATGATATAATTGATAGTAGAGCAGTAATTGAAACAAACAAGATCATTATTTGTTGGTACGCTACTCTGTTTTAAAGATTATTTAAACATAAATTTTATTGGGTTTAATCGCGGATCAAATTATCATATTTACGCGGCAATTATTCATTTAAATTTTTAATTTGTGTTATGCATATTTTATATTTACAATGGATATAATGATTGTAAATCAAAAGATTTAAGAGGGGAGACGGAATATTTTTATTCTTAAGAATTTTGAGTCGGCTTTTATCTGTTTTATATAACTTTTTAATTTTGAAAAAAAAAAAAAAAAAAAAAACTATTTTGGACGACGGGACACAAAAGATTCAGTAAAAATTCTGCGATGACAACAGTAAATTTATAATAATAATTGTCATTGTCTTTTTGTGGAGTTTGTTCAGAATCAGCTGAATCACGGGCTCAATGTCAAATTCGTGATGAGTGGGCTTATAATTCTCATGCAGGTATTTGTGGTGACGATTATCTGCAGAATATATTTGTAACCACTGCGGCACGTAATTCAGCTAATTATTTTGAATGCTATTGTATGGATAAATTTTTAAACTAGGCTACAAAATTTGGGAAATAAATTTTATTGTAATAATTTTTTTTATCAAAATATACAATATTTGCTGAATAAATACAAAACTTTTAAGAGATAAATTATTTATTTGCATTTTTTGAGTGTTCTAATTTATCCCAGATACTCAGTTTTACTTTAAAGTCCACAAAAATTTAATTATTTTTTGTAATAACATTTTTTAACCTAATTATTAACGTCCCATTTTACCCCGGGTATTTATTATCACGATTTTCCTGAATGCGCAATAATTTGGGTAATTGAGGGAATATCAAAAATTGACGGATTTTTCAAATTTGAAAAAGGGAAAAAAAAAAATTCATTAATTTTTCAGCAAATTCGATCCAAAAGAAAAAGAAGTCTTGATGGTGGATCAAAAAATCCAAGGGTCTTTTATAATGGATAAATCAGCAACTTCGCTGCCTCAAAATGGTCATATAGAACCAGAAAATCCGCATTTATCACACGGAAGCGCCACAAGACAAATACTTGCCGCTTTGGTAGCCCAACTGGGGACAGTCAACACCGGAATGGCTTTTGGATTCTCAGCAATAGCCATTTCACAACTACGAGACATCAACAGCACAATGCCAATAGACGACACCCAAGAATCTTGGATTGGTAAGTTCGTTACCACGTATATATTCCCGTATGTGTTTGCATGAACACGTACTTTCCTGCATAACAGCCTTATTTACTTAATTCAAAAATGCTACCGTACGATGGACGGTGTAGCTCAATGGATAGATAAATTGAATGGACTATGGCATAGGCTCGGATAGCTCAATTGGAAGAGCACTCGGCGCGTAACCGACATGGTCTAGGTTCGACTCCCAGTCCCAGTTCGGACTATCCATATTTTTCTCAATTTATTTATAACTTTTTCATTGAAAAATTCCTTCCTTATCCTGCCTAATCCCTTCCTATCCTAATTCTCCTTCCTTATAATACAAGTGTGGAATGCTTCACGTATATGTTCTCGTATGTGTGTGTGCGTGTGCATAAACACATACTTTTCTACTTAATTAATTTCTACTCTCTCTCTCTCTAAATTTAACAAGATTCTCTCCCTAATGTTAACAATCCTGTCTCCCACTACGTTTTTTTCCGCGACCAATCAAAAGAAGCTTAGCGGCGGGCAATTCGAATTTCCCACGAACTAATATTATTGTATTGGTTACGTTCGCTTACGTATACTACTATAGAAACAAGTATGTACTATGTTTACGTATATCTGCGAAAAGATCCGGTCAACTTTTTTGGTGGTGCTGTCATTATGTATGTATACGTTCCACACTGATGGTTTAATAATATTAGTATTTTCGTGCTCGCAGCTAACACGATTAAATCCTAACCAAAAAATGTGTTCTATTTTTTTTTTTTACGTACATTACACATTTTACCTCGCAGACCTGCGCACATTGAACTCGAGTATCATTACGGAATGATCCTGGGCGGGAGTGTTAACATTCACTTCAAAATAATTTTTTTGATTTAATTATAATATTCATACATATTTACAATGAATTTTAAATATTATGTTTGTTTACAATTCCCGTCTGTGGGATTTTACTTGTATTAGATATAGGTAATTGTTTCGGTATTATATTAATTGTATTAATTTGTGTATAATATTTTATTTAGGGAAAAAGTTTATAAAAAACCTAATTTGATGTATGCTATGATGTGTTGTACTTAGAAGTAGTTAACATATAGTTAAGTCCGTAAAAGAATAATCTTTTCTCCCACCATTTTTCAACAATTAAGTCATTACTACGCATGCGCATTAGTGCAAATTCATGGACTTCATAATAGCCAAATAGTGGAAGAAAAGCCCATTCTTTTGCAGACATAACTATATTAGACTATTTGATAAACCAAAGGTTATAACCTAACATTCTGCTTTCAGCAAGTATGTCATCAATAGGAACACCGATAGGATGCCTACTATCTGGTTATTTGATGGACCAATTAGGCAGAAAGCGTTCCTTGATAATAACCGAAATTCCCGCGTTATTGGGCTGGCTCCTGATAACTTTTGCCACCAATATTGAGATGATTTATGCCGGAAGATTCTTCACTGGATTAGGATCAGGGATGGTCGGTGCGCCAGCACGTGTGTATACCAGCGAAGTAACTCAGCCCCATTTACGGGGAATGTTGACAGCTCTTTCAAGTGTTGGAGTCAGTACAGGTGTCATGTTAGAATACGCAATGGGTGGAGTGACCAGTTGGAAAATTTGCGCTGCCATAAGTAGTTTAATTCCAGCATCCGCTTTAGTACTAATGTTCATATTTCCCGAAACTCCTTCATACTTAATTTCAAGAAACAAACCCGAAAAAGCGCGAAAAGCATTAGAACACTTTCGCGGAAGTTCTTATAATCTTAATAAAGAAATGGACACGCTTATTAACTTTTCAAATAAAAATAATCTCAAACGTCTGACAAATCCTAAAGAAATTTTGCACGCAATCCTTCAGCCAAATGCACTCAAGCCGTTTGCTCTGCTGTTTTTTTATTTTCTGATCTATCAGTGGTCAGGAACAAACGCCGTGACCTTCTATGCGGTTGATATTTTCCAAAAATCCGGTACCACTATTAATAAATATTTAGCTACGACTATTTTGGGAGTCGTTAGATTCTTCTCAACAATATTGGCATGTATTTTGTGTCGGAAATGTGGCAGAAGGCCGCTGACAATGGTGTCATCTATAGGATGCGGGCTATCGATGATTGGATTGGGCAGTTATATGTGGGTTAATCATTACTGGAAAATAAATAATATGCCTGCTACATTCACATGGATACCGGTAGTTTGTATTTTTGCGTATACAATTGCTTGTACTATTGGATTTCTTGTTATACCTTGGGTTATGATTGGCGAAGTTTATCCGGTACAAGTTAGGGGAATTATTGGGGGGTTTACAACAATGTCTGCTCATTGCTTTGTATTTATGGTTGTAAAAACATTCCCATTTTTACGTACCTCTATAACTGAACACGGTACATTTTTATTGTACGGTTTTATTTCATTGTTTGGGACCATTTACTTTTATATATGTCTACCGGAAACGAAAAATAAATCATTGCAGGAAATAGAGGATTATTTTTCGGGAAGAAATTCGACGTTAAAAACGGGACGACTATTCAAGAAAAAACAAGAAAAAAACTTACGGATACAAAAAGGAGAAATATTGCCTAGATAAATTATATAAATTTATGTCAAAATTTTGTATAATTTGGTTGAATTCAAAATATTGAAGCATCAAACTTCGATAAATATCGATGTGGAAAATTTTAAGTTTTATTTTTTTATATTAAATCGATTACGATAAATTGATTTTGAAATAAACACTAATTTTGATGTATTGAAAAAAATTTTCAAAGTCCATTACGACACATCGATTTCAAAAAGACGATAATCAATTTTTTAAATCGATTTATAGTTATTGATTTAAAAAATTTGAGATATCGATTTCGATATATCGAATCAAATTTTGCGGCACTGATGTCGATAGATTGCATATAATTTCAAGTAATCGATTATAATAAATCGATTTTGAAATTTGAATCTGAGTTCAAGGTATCGATTTCTGTAAATCGATTTAAAAAATTCTATATAAAAATTATGAATATCAATTAATCGATTATTAAAGTTCGAAATATTAATATCGATATATCGAATAAAATTTCAAGGTATAAATTTCGATAGATCGGTTGTTTAAATTCGAAATATTAATGTCGATATATCGAATAAAATTTCGAGATATGGATTTCGATGTATCAATTTTAAAAATTAAAAATGTTAATATTTATGTATCGAATAACAATTCAGGATATAGATTTCGATAGATCGATTGTAAAAACTCGAAATATTAATATCGATATATCGAATAAAATTTCAAGGTATATATTTTGATAAATCGAATTTAAAAATTCGAGTTATGAACGATAACAAATAAAATCAAAATTAAAAGAACTGATATCGATAAAAAAAATTTGAAATATCGACTTAAAATTTTGCTTAAGTAAATAAGTTAATAGTTAGCTTATAAATGAATTATTTTCGTACTATCATAGTCTTTAATAAGTAATTAAAGAAACATAATAATATTTTAATAATTGTGATATTTAAATCTAAAAATAAATAACAAAACAAAAAAATCTTAACACAAAATGCTCTTCGAAGTATTCCATAGACAAGACAAGGTGCTATACTTTAAAAAGTAAAATGAATTTTTAAAAAATTAACCGTGCCAATAAATGTATTAAATAATATAAATAATAATCCTTGTAAATATTAATACTGATAAGACTTATAATTAATTTATTTGTAAAGAAGTTATTTATAGCGATTTAAAAATACAATAAATATATTGTTAAACAATTTTGTATTTATTAACATGTCCTTTTAAATACAAATTTTAAAAAAGAATTACAATAAATAACATAAATAAATCAATCCAATTTCAGATGAGGTCGATTCAAAATTTTAAGACGTTTTTCCTCTTCTTCTTTCATAAACTGACGGATCATATCTTCAGGTAAAATTTCACCCTTCCATCTTGTAGGAATACGAACATGATCAAGAATTTGTAAACGCGACGCAACATATTCTTTAGCATCAAATTTATTTGCTTCATCTATTTTCGCTAATAATTCAGCATGAAATGCTTTTTCTTTACGTAAAACACGTCGGTGTTTTTGTTTTCGAAAAACGAACTTCATTCTCTTACGTAATTTACGCAATTTATGACGACGCATTTTACGCCGACGTATTACAATTAAACGAGCCGCTTGTTTTTCTATTTTTAAATTTTCATTTACCGCCGGCAATTCAAATAATTTTGGCGCCACTTTGTCTTCTATTTGAATTATTATTTTTAACGGATCAATTATCTCATTATTATTATTATTATTATTGTTATTATTATTATTATTTATAGAGGGACTGTCAATTATTTTTTGAATTAACCCGCCAATGGGAACATTCAAATCAATGGTGGATGTCGGTAATGCAGACAATCTTAAATTCGGTTCACACTTAAGCCCTAAAGCTGATGGTGATTTTGATGATTCGAGCAACGAAATGGCTACGAATTTATTTCCATTGATCGTCTGGTGATTTAGAGTTGAATAATTTGACTTAGGTATTAAAACACCTGATAATTATAATACAGATAATTAATAACTTCTGTGGATTGAGGTTATGATTTTTTTCCGTGTAATAAAATAATTTGTTGTTTTAAAAGTAATTGAGTACTTACTCGTTGCTGCGATGTTTAGGCGGTGGAAGGATCGGCAAAGTTTTGCGGTCACCATGATTATGTTGTGGTCATTTAATTTATTGTTTAATTACTAATTAAAGGACAGATAATTTGTGGTTTGTTATGATGGTTTGCTAGTAACACTGGACCACATGAGCGATGAACGAGGAATAAAATTTAGGGAAATTACTTGCAGCGCGCAAGTCACAGTAACTTATGGCGCGAAATTTATTCAAATTTGAATGTAAGATAAGCAGCAAAATTTATAAAACTGAAGTTAGCCGTCTAATAAATTTTTTGATTTTTTTTTTTAAGAAAAATTATAAAGAAAAAATAAAATCCGAATGTAACAGACATCAGACAAATTTAAAATTATAAATAAATAGTGTAAATAATTAAAAAAATAACATTTATAAAAAATGCACTTATTAGTTTCAAAATTTTTTAAATGCGCATTTTTTTCAAATTTAATTTTATTCATTATTTACTCTATTCATTAATAATTTTAATTTTGTCTGATGTCTGCTACATTCACACGCATGAAAAAAATATTTGAAAAAATTTCAGTTATAGTTTTTTTAATTTTCTACATGTGCATATTTTTTAATTTAATGTAATTTTAATTTATTTATAAAAAAAGTCCCATGGACTATGTTTGTGACCCCAGGAAATTAACATTCTCATAAACAATTGTCGGAATCAGTGAATAAATGAACGAAAAAAAAAATATGGACTTGACACAAAAAAGGATTCGTAATATTTTAACTAGTATTTTAAAACCGCTTATAAGTTCGAATGTTGAAAATCGATTGTTGATCGACGAAGACAGTGATTGAGTTTAAATTTAAATAAAAATAATTTTTTTTATTCTTAAATAAAGTTATAAAATGTTTTTTAAAAAATCACTTTCGGTCGATAATATTCCGTTGGAAAGTTCGAATATTATTGGAAAATATTTAAATCCGAAATTACCGAAATTGCAGACAGAAAAAAAAGACATAAACAATAATATTTATAATAAAGATGAAGTAAATTATTACCCTAATTGTGACACGTCTATTTGGATGAGGTCTTGTGAGAAAGAAGTTATTGAGCCAATTAATGGAAAAACATTTGGTGTAGTTCCTAAATAGCTGAAAGGAACTTTATTGAGAAATGGCCCAGGTAATCTCAAAGTCGATGATTACTCATTCGATCATTTGTTCGACAGTTCTGCGTTACTTCATAGGTAATTATTATTTATTTTATTAATTGGAAACGGACGAAGCAAAAAAGAAGAAAATTTTTGTTTTTATTTTTGAAACTTGGAAAAATATTTATTTGGTATTTCAAATTAAATTTTTTTAGTGAAACTGTTAATTGAAAGTGACGGAAAAAATAATTGACAAAAAAAAATTTCTGTATAGTTAATTGGTCTATTTTTATTGGAATTATCTAACACAGATTCCTTTTGAATTTCTTGAGATCTTAAAACAAGTTTTTGAACAACATTCGCTACGAGACGAACACTGAAATAAAAGCAGTAGATTTATTAATTCATTCTCGAAAAATTTCCAAGAAGGAAACTAATTATTAATAAAACTGTTTTAAGTATTGATCAATTAATATACCGATCTATGATTCTGTAGACAGGGAGCTGTGTAGTTTTCTACAGCAGGAGTCAATGGAATATTTTTTCGTCTGAGTGAAACACAATAACTCATACCACTATATCTACCATGTAAACATATTTTACTACAACAATCAGCATAACTTAAACACTAAATTAAATAAATAAAATTTTATTGATTAAAAATAAATAATTTATAAGAAAAATCAAAGAAAAAATATTATTAAATTTCGTAGTTTTCAAACGGATACAATTTTTAAAATTTTTTTCAGACAACGCGACAGAAAAAATTTTTAGTTACTAAAATATTTAAATTTCATTGATTTTTCAAAAATCTATTGGATGATTTATTGAGATTTTTAATAAAAAAAAAAAAAAAAAAAATCAACTCGGAGTAAAATATAAAATTTTTTTTCTTTCTTAAATATTTTCAGGGGCCCGTTTTACCCCTACTACTTCGTATCACTCAAAAATTAATTAAAAAAAATCTTTTTTTTAATTTAATTTTTGAGGTGACATTTTAAACCTCGAATATTTAAAATTGTTTCAAAAATTCAAGTAAACGTAACTGTTAAAAAACTTAAAAAAATAATTTTTATTAAATTCTCGTAGTATCATCATGTTGTAAGCTCCCTTAGTTATTATTTAAATTAATTTAATTATAACTTACATATTTACCAGTTTCAGTACAAGTTTTAATAATTTCCGTTGAGACGCTTATAAAAAGCAGCCCAATAATAAAATAAATGAGCCCAGATTTTGATAAATTACTTATCATTTCGACTGTGTTTCATAAAATTCGACTCAATAATTTTTTTTTTTCATCAAACTTTGAGTATTTGTACAAAAAAAAAAATAAACCGATACTAAAATAAACTAGAAAACTATTAAGATAATTAGAGCTGATTAGTAATGACTCTAAAATAATCAAAAAAATATCCAGGTACTGCGTTTTAAAAAAATAATTTTTTGTAAAACAAATTTATCAGCAGAAGTAGAAATACTTTTTTAAATAATAAAAATATTATCGTGTAATGACGAAGTCGATGGGAAAAACCAGTAATTATTTTTTTCTGTTCAATAGCAATTATAAAAATAATTAATTTTTTACTGTATAATTAATAAAATTTTCATGTTAAATTAAAATTAAAAAGTGGCCAATTTAATTTATAAATCCATTAGACTTTTAAATTATAACTGAGTTTTTTTTTATGATAAAATTTATATAAATTGCAATTATTTTTAATAAATAATAGTAATAATTGATAATTTTAATAATTTTTATTTATGAAAAAATGCGTAATTGTTGACATGAATTATCATTTATTTTAATTCAATCCTTAATTTTATTTAATCCATACGAGTTTTAATTGTTCGGGTAGTGACCTTGTCCTTTTCACTGAAAAAAAAAAATAATAAATTTTATTAGATTTTTTTTTTAGTATTCGAGTAAAAATATTTTGAATAATTATTGAATAACTTCAGAGTAGATAAAGACAATTAATAAATAAAAACTTTCTTAAATAAATTAATTAGTATAAATAGAAGTATTTTTTATTATGTCTTTTTTGAGTGCAGAAAAATTATAACTTTTATGGGAATTAAAAATAAATTATTAATAATTAAAATAAATATAAAAAAACTATTAACATAAAATAATAAAAATAGTATTGAATTTAATTATTTTGTATATTTTAATCTATTAATCTTTAATTATAATAATTAACTTATACATAATTACTAATTTATTATGTAAGCGAATTATTATTAATATTTGCTATGGAATTTTTATTTTAGTGTGTAAATGTTTTATAAAATTTACTTAATGGCATATTTAAGATTTTTTTTTTAAATATTTTATTTAATAAATCTTTTTATTTGCCAATTTAATAAAATAGTGTATAAATAAAACAAAATGAAGCCTTTAGATGAAAATAAAAATTTTTAAAACAATTGTCTTTTGTTTCTCTTTACTTTAAATCTCATCTTTTCTTTTCTTTCTTTTCCATTTTCGCGAGCTAACGTCCAAAAATAAAATATTTTTTAAATTATAAATTAGACAACTGCGTTTAATGGCCTAGTTTTACTCTCATTTTAATAACTCAGTTTTCAATATTTTTTAGCTCAGTAAGAATTATTTTAAAAAAATAATAAATTACATTTATTAATTGGCTTATTAATAATTATAGAAATAATGATTTTTTTTTATAAAATCTTAAATATTTATTTTCCCAAGTTTTTTATTGCTAATAAATATACTAGGTCATTTATTTAAATTGAGTGAAATAAAATTTTTAAAACTCTTTTAAAAAATAAACTTTAAAGTTTTAAATTTAAAAAATAAAAACACTTGGGTGCGTGTAAATTGTAAAGCTTGAAAAGATATCCAATGTAATCTAGTTGTTAAATGAAAATTAAAAAAAAAAAAACTATTTCATACAAACATTAAAATTTAAAAAAACCAAACGAATTAGTCATTATTTCGACTGTCTCTATTTTTAAGATACAATTTAACTAAGTGATGTAATAAATAAAACACTATAATTAGTTAAGCAGATGTAATGTTTTTTTAGCAAGTCGCATTAAGTAAAGTGGTTTATGTTTTTTTTTCATTTAATATAATATGAGCCCAGTGCATCTCTATATTGCATACGTATATTATAATTTACATACTGTGTATACATATGTACTGACAAAGAATCCAACGCAACGAGAATGAGAAAGATATTTAATATAAAGAGGATTTTATAAATGTACTCATATATATCTAGGCTCTTGATGTATTAACATCTCTTTTGAATTATTTTTCAAATAAAAATTTTTAAAAAATTGTGATCATATTTAAACTTGAATTGTAATTTTTAAAAAATGGCTGGAGATATCAAATAGGAAGATCCTTTGAAATAAAAAGTAAACTCTCAAGTTTAAAATTTTTTAAAATAATAATAAAATAACTTACATAATATGAACGATAGCACCCCAACCAGAAATAGCATCACGATCGCAAGCGTTCACCAGAGCCTGGCTGATGGTTTCAAATAAATCCTCTGGTTCAAGATCCGGTTCATAGACAGTTTCGCACATTCCGTACAATTGTTCCTCGCAAGTGCCACCGACGACGAAATCCTCGGGCTCATTGAGACAACCAATCAAATCCATATTACAAATGTATGGCTCGAATGTCTCCGGGTCCAGTCCAACGATAATCGGCTCAACGAAATAGGAACCGAAGCGTTTTTCGTACAGCAAATTAGAGACTACGGAGGCAAATGTCTTGGGATGCATGCGCCGGTTTTCTTTAAGTTCATATAAATTTAAACGGAAACGCAAACGTTCTTTAACTGTTTGCACGTCAGTTGCCAGTCCAGGAATTCCAACAAATAAATGTGGCCCCATTTCAAATATTTTTTCAAAATCGCACGTTATCGTCTGCGCTTGGATACCAAATCTACGATCAGCGGCTATCGCTACGCAATTTTTTCCCTTCATTGCGATTATTGCGCCTCCATTGTACGCCAGAATACTCTAAAAAATATGGAAATTATTTAAGCAATAAATTCTATTTTAGTTTTTTTAATTAATTAACTGACTAATTATTAATTAAGTTATGAATTTAAGGAAAGTTAAATATTATAAACATGCAGTGTCATTGACAATCATCATAATGTATAACCTAGAAACTTATTTTATTTATTACACTGATCAATTAAAATTAATTATAAGTAATTATATATATTAGTAATTAAAAAAAATTAATGTGTCAAATAATTTTTAAATTACCATTTTTTCTATTGGTATTTAAATTATTAAATTGTTTTTTTTTTTGTTAATTAAATCACTGTAGCAAAGACAGGACCGACAGGAATGACTTGTTAGGTTTGTGTTGAATCTTTCAAGTTCAAAAATTAACCAAGAGTGGCGCTAAAGTAAATTGAATTTGAATTATTGCCGCTAGAGGAGCTAAAAGTAATTTTTTTTAAATATCCCGCCTGATTTTGAAATCTAAGTTGGAATCATTTGAGGGGGGCTATAGTGTTCAAAAACATTCGTTCGATGCAAAATATTCGATTTGCAACAAGTGGTCGAGTAGACAATCTCGTCGAAAAAAAATATTGAATAAAATAAAAGTATAAATGAGTGTGAATATAGGAGGACATCAGACAAATTTAAAATTATTTATAAACAGAGTAAATAATAGATAAAATAAAATTTAAAAAAAATGCGCGTTTAAAAAAATTTCAAATTAACAAGTGCATTTTTTAAAAATATAACTTTTTAAATTATTTACTCTTTTTATTTGTGATTGCAAATTCGTCTGACGTATGCTACATTCACACTCATAAAGTATAAAACTTCAAATTTGTAACAGCAAAAATTTTTGAAACGAAATATTATTGAAAAAAAATTCTAGAATGTAAAACAAATCGAAATACCATTTATAGAAAATAATTAGTATCAGAAATTTATGATCCTGAAGTTAACAAACAATTAGATATTTTTTTATTATTTTCTTTAAACAAATCAATTACAAAAAAAAAAAAAAAAAAAAAATAGGGTAGAAGTACCATTTGTGGCCACTGCTCCATTTTTGGACATTTAATATTTTATTTGAATTCATGAAAAAGTATTAAAGAAAAATTCCATTTCAATACAGTAAAAAAATTTTCTTTGAACGAATTAAAAAAATTAATTATTTCATTGCGTATTTTACAAATTGTTTTATTTTAAATTTCTAAGTGGCCAAAACTGGCCCTAAGGTGGCCAAAAACGGTACTTCTACCCTATGCACATATAGAAAATTAAAAAACTATCAGTGCAATTTTCATGATAATTATTTTTTAAAATCGCAAAAATTTTTGGGTGGCAATTGCAGCTATTGTAAAAAATAGTTTTTGAAAATAGGCGCAATTAGATCGTGACAGATTCTTCATATGCATTTATAAAAAAATTTTCTTTTTTCTAAGATGACACGCAAGAAGATGCAGACGCCAATATCATAATTGTCTAGACAATTTCTTAACACCTTTATAATGACAACCCTAATATCTAAAATATATCTGTTCCATTAGTAAACACTTAGACTATGCAATGGTTTTCGTAAATGATTTAAGCTCTACTTAAAATAATGATCAATAAATACAAATATTTTCTGATACTAATTCCAAATGTCATGCGGGTGCGTTCAGGATAATGAGTTTCACGCGTTAACTTTATACCTGAAAGTACTTAAGCTATTGAACCTCCGTCCTAATGACTGATGTGTCGCAATAATGTGTGTAATACTTTTTGTTATATTTAAATGTTAGCTTAATTTTAACAACTGGCAACTGAAAATGCTGCCATTGCTTACATCACTTTGTTATATTTTTCTTAACATTTTGATGACTATATTATTTACGCTGCCATTTTTTCAATGTTGTCATTCGCGTGTTCAAGGTGTTGACAATTAAAAGTTAGAAATAAAACACTGATTTATAAAATAAATTAAACCAAAGAAGTAATTTTTTCAGTTATAAAATATGCTAAGTACTTTGTTTTCGTTTATTTATATCCCTACTATAGTTATTCTATAAAAAAACCTTGACTCTTGGCTAGCATATTAAGTCAACATAAAAATATTTAATTTATTTTAAATATTTAATAACAATTTATAAATTTTAAATAAATTTAAATAATTAAATTTAAAAAAATGCGCGTGCTGATTTTTCAATTATCTGAATACGCATTTTTTCTTGTTTTTTTTTTTTTTTTTCTACTTACATTTTATTTACTTATTCAAAAATTTCCTAAATTCTTAATTGTCAGTTACATTCACACTCATTGAAAATTTTTATGAGTGTGCAGCAGACATTAAATAATTTGTAACTTTTTAATAAATAAATAAATGATCCTGAAGTTAGCAGACAATTTAAAATTTTCGAATTTTTTTTCAACCAATAAAATACAAAAAAAAAATCCAAAAATATGCATATGTAGGAAATTTAAAAAACTATGTGCAATTTTTAAAAATACTATCTTTTTATAAGTTATCGTTTTGAATAAATATTAAAAATTATTAGACGTCAGCTAACTTTAGTCTCATAATAAATTATTCAATTAAAATAATCAACTTTCAAAAGATACACGCGCTGATTTTTCATTTACTTATTAGATACGCATTTTTAAATTTATATTTTACTTACATTTTATTTATGAGACTAAAGTTAGCTGACGCCTAATAATTTTTGAATTTTTTAAAAAATGATAGATTATCAAAAACAAAATATTTAAAAAATTGCACTTGTAGCTTTTTAAAGTTTCTACATGTGCATATTTTTAGTTTTTTTTTTTAATGTAATTAACTTGGTGAAAAAAAAATTCGGAAATTACTAATTGTCTGTTAACTTCAGGATCATAGTAATGAGTGTGAATATAGCAGACATGAGACAAATTTACAATTATTAATAACTAGGCTAAATAATTGAAATAATATTTTTTTTAAAAATGCTCATTTAAAAAATTAAAAAATTTATAAGTGCATTTTTTATAAATATTATTTTTTTAATTATTTACTCTATTTATTTATAATTTTAAATTTTTCTGATGTCTGCTACATTCACACTCATGTAGCAGACATAAGACAATTTATCAATTAAAAATACATTGAATAATTAATTAACATGATGAAATTTAAAGAAATGCGCGTACGAATTTTTCACTTGTGTGAATATGCAATTTTAAATTTTTTAATGTAATTATGTTTTGTTGGCTTCTTCTAAAATTAAAAAAATTGCCATTTGTCAGTTATATTCACACTCATAAATAATAACTTTCAAAAGTAAGTATAGATTTTGTAGTTAATTGTTTATTCGTTATTATTTTACTAATTGGTATTTTAAAAAATACATCTATATGCTAAAAAGTTTAAATTGACGACAAATAGTGATGATTGATGATTTAATCTCAGTAAAATGATTGAATATTAAATTATCTGGGATTTTTAATAGTTTTCTAGATACTTATAGGGTAGAAGTACCATTTGTGGCCACTGCTCCATTTTTGGACATTTATTCATTTATTTTAGTTAATAAAAAAGTATAAGATACAATTTCCTTTGTAACAGTTCGTTAAAAGTGTCTGGGTACATATTTTAAAAATCAATTATGCCATTACGTATTTTACAAATTATTCAATTTTAAGATACAAATTTCAATTTTTTAAGTGGCCAAAAATGGTACCTGTACCCTATCTTTTTCTATCATTTGCCTATTTTATACAATATTCTTTAAGGTATAAACGAAGGAATTCATGAATGTGTTCTTTTATCATTTAAAAATAGAATTGTTTTACGTGTTACTAACAATCACTTTTAAAAGAAAAAAATTTTTTTTTTATTTCATACTTTTTAAAATTATAGACCGTCAAAAAAATTTGATGAAGTATATAAATAATAAAAAATTTAAATTTGAAATTTGAGAATTTATTATAATTTAATTCTTTCAAGTTTGGTTTTAATACTTTTTTTTTTTTTATTATCAACTTAAAGTACAATCTGCTAATTAACAATAAGTAATTTTTACGGTACAAATATTACAAGTGTTAGAGGTAAACTCAATTACTAGTGTGGTATTTAATTAGTTAAATTATTTTTTCAAATTTGACGGATTAAATCTTTTCAATCTTTTACTAATTTGCTCATTCAAGAAGGGTGATTCAAAAATATTCAAAGCATTCAAAAGTATAAAAATTTTTTTTTTTTAATCGTTTCAAATCATTTTTAATAGGGCTGTGTATGATGATTGGATTTTAACACTAAAAATACTTTAGTTCTATTAGAAATTTTTTAAACTGGGATTATAAAATTTTTTCAAAAGTTTTTTTTGATTAAAATGCGAATTAATAAAAGCAAAATTGGTAAGTATAGATTTACTTTTCATTTTATGTAAGCTCCTAGACAGCCAGTCAGTATAGGAAAGAATTAATTACTATGATTACTTAATTTATTTTAGAGTAGTTAAATAAAAAAAAATAAATATATAAATGAAAAAAAAAATTCATATAAAAATAAAAAAAAAATTTATTGCATAAAAATTATAAATAATTATTTTTAATTGTACAAAAATATTAAAAGTAAAATTTTTCATTCGATACATACAAAATATACACAATATAAATATATAATATATACAAATATAATACACAATATACATGTATAATATATACAAATTAATTAAGTTAGTAAATATGCGAGAAATCATTACAACCAAATCACAAACTTATTAGCAATACTCTTACAATAACTATTTTATTTCATTTTAAGCAAAATTTTTTAAATCTTCATTAGATAACAGTTTTAAAATCTCCCATATAGCAGTATTTGGGAGAATCTCACTACAAATATCATAAATTAAGTCTATAACACTATATAATAATTTTTTCCGTCGTAACGCTTTTCTTAACCGATAAGCTATCATTCCAGCGTACAACGGGAAAATAGATTTAATATCAAAATTTGATAAAGTTTCGTCACTTACATATTTTAAACCAACCGCCAATTCGTGTTGATTTTTGAACAAAACATCATAAAATGTAAGATAACTCGTACCAATGTTTATTTTTTTCATTTTTTCCAGTTCTTCTATACAAGAATTACGCGCACTAGCAAAACGATTATTCGCCACTGCTGCTAAATTTTCTTTATTTACATAAAAATTGGCCGCACTAAGTTTTATTATGTGTCTTCTTATCAGGAATTTGACAACTCCTGGAAACTGCTGTGCTATGTCCAACGCCGTTTCACCCATTTCATTTTTTAAATTTATATCTACACCAGCATCAAGTAAATACTGCACAATCTTAAAATTAAATTTCACGAACATAGCCCCGTAATGAAGAACTGAACTTTTACATTCACTTACTACATTTAGGTTGATCGAGTTATCATTCAACAATAACTTTACGGCTTCCGAGTTTTCGTGAAGGACTGCAAAACGCAAAGGACTTAGATTGATGTATCCTTGAATCGGTACAAGATTGATGTTTGCACCATACGCAAGAAGAATCTTCATCATTTTCAAATTACCTTTTCCAGTAGCAATATGTAGTGACGATATATCTCCAGACACATCTCTATTAGGATCAGCGTTATGTTTGAGAAGAAGTTGGACCATTCGTTCATTACCTTCGTCCATGGCAATATTCAAGAGTGTTTTGCGATGCGTGAGCATATTATTAATATCCGACACAAAATTAACATCAGCACCATTTTCCAATAGCAATTCAGCGATTTGGATGTTCCGTTGTATTAGAACTGCCATTTGAAGGGGTGTAAGACATGGGTGTGATAATGACTGCACATCGACGTCAACTCCGGAGTTCAGTAAAATTTGAATCATCTGCATATTTTCATTTTTTACAGCGACGTGGAGAGGAGTTCCCCATACCAAGTTATTTACATCTTTATTAGCTTGTTTCCTCAGCAGATAATTGACCAATTTTTCATCTGAGTTTGCAACTGCCACATGAAGGAACGTTGGTTCACCTTCAAACGGAAGCTCCTTATTGACGTCCTTGATAAATCCTTTTTCAATTAACCAAGAAACTTTTGTGTACGTGAATTCTGTGATATCCATTGTAATAATTTGATATTATAAATTAATATCGAGTTTTATAAAGTGAAATTCAAAATTATAAAGTTAGGCACTTAACACTTTGTGTAGATGTTCACTTTGTAACAAGTCAACTTTGAATCAGTGATGAACTTTGGTATTCACTTGGTAATAATTTAGCTTGAAATCACTGATGAGCTTTGATATTCACTTTGTAATAATTTAGCTTGAAATCACTGATGAATTTTGATTTTGAGTATGAGGTCAAGAGCGTGCGACTGATACTCTCAAGATCAAAAATTACTCTAAGTAGATAATTGCGGTACCTCCGGATTTAGGGGAAAACTCCCACTACTTGAATTTTCGTAGTTTTACCCCTCCCTTTCCTCTACCTATCCAATTATCCAATAGTTAGTCCGGGGTAATTACTTTTTCCCCACTTCCCTTGCAGAATTTAAATAATTTGTACATAATAGAACTATGAGTGTGAATGTAGCAGAAAATTGTCAATTTTTTAAATTTCATAATAAATTAATAAAATGTAGGTAGAGTAAAAACTAAAAAATGCATATTTAAATAAATGCAAAATCCATACGCGCATTTTTTTAAATTTCATTATTTCAATTAATTTATTTATTTATTTCAAATTTATAAATTGTCTCATGTCTGCTACATTCACACTCATAATACAACTACATATATTTTATGTTTAAGTGACAATGATTGTTTTTATTTATTTCAGTTCAAGTATTTACTATTCTTACACAGTAAAAAATATTGTGTTAGAATCAACACAATCTGTGTGTTAGAAACGGTCCGCACAATATTTGTATTATTTTTCAACACAAAATTCGAGTAATATAAGAAGTAACTTCAACACTTTTTAAATGTTAACGTTGACACAAAAAAAAATTTTAACTTGCACATTTTATTTTTGTACCATGAATTATTTTTAGGTTCTCAAAAGTGTCAACAGTTATTATTTAACATTGAACAATTTTGTGTTGGAAAACATGATCCTCTAAAGTTAGCAAATAGTTAACAATTTTCGAATTTTTTAATCAACAAATCAATGACGAAAAAAAAAAAATTAAAAAATAAAACTGCACATGTAGAAGAGTAAAAAAGCAACAGATGCAATTTTTTAAATATTTTTTTTTTTTAATTATACGGAACTTTGTCAACTTAATTTTTTTATGTCCATGATTATACAATTATCGAAATCATTAAGTTTCCGTATCATTAAACTTCAATGATAATAAAAATAAACAAAATATCTGAGTCAATTGGTAAGACTTTAATATTCAGTTAAATTTAAATCATATCAAGTTTTTTGTATCTTTCATCATAGAGTTGAGACATTTTAGAACAAATTTAATTCGGTATCAATAACAAGTTCTTGACTTTAATTTCTGTCGTTTCCTAGTTTCAAATGTTTTTGTGCAACAGTTAGTTCAATGTCTCAAGTTTTATAAACAATTTATTTACTTATTGCTGTTAACATGAAAGATAGACATGGAAATGTAGCAGCTGATTATTTGAATTTAAATAATTTATCTGCTAGTCTTATTGAACCTTTTTATTGTTTTTTTCCTTGGCTATCGTACCTATTGGTACTGAAAACATTAAGAACCATTTTTGCAAACTAATTGCTCATCATCTACAATATATAAATATACTAAGTCCTCGACTTACTATTTTTCATTTGGCGCGAAATTTAAAATTTTACCGCGCGCCCTTGCCGCGAAACTGAACGCCGCGCGCCAGCATGCGGCTGCGCCTTTCCCAGACCTTTTTTTTATTTAAAAAAATTTCCTATCATCTCTAAATAAAATAAATTCCTCTCTTATCATCTCAACAAAAAATGGCTGGATGTTATTTCCCATTTCTAACGTAAGACAATTCTCGCACTAAAGGTTGTATCAGAATCGTGTTTTTACGTAAAAAAAAAAAAAATAAAATAATAATAAATAATAAACACTAAGTAAAGTAATATCTAAACAATTTCACAGTAAAAGTAATAATTAACAACAAATAATAACAACAATAAATAACATTTCCTAAAACAAAAGTATATTAACAGTCCTCGTAAAAAAATAATTATTAAAATAAAACCTAAACTCGATCCTTGTTTCTATTAAAAATTTTCAACTGATAGCAAAAAAAAATTTGATTGCATTATATTTATACGTATATGTATATATATTTATAATGCATGTGAGTTAGAAAATATGGTTATAAATGTTAAGTTTATTTCTAATAAGTAATGTGTTGTTATTTGATAAATAAGTGGTACGTAGTCGAAGGATTTATAAGTGATTTTTAAAGATTAAGAAATTGATTTTGTTCATTTTTTATTTTAATTGTAAGTACATGTCATTTTATTAACATTTTTACTCCAGAACTTTCTAAATTTTTATTTTATTTTATTTTAAATAATTTAATTATTTAAATATCACGATAAATATTTTATTATATTTTAAAATTTATTCATTTTCTAGTAATTGAGTCATCAGCTGGTTATTTTTTAAACACGAGGTCAATTCTCATTTATTATTTATTAATTTTTTAATTATTATTTTTTTTTTTTATTAATTATTATTATTAATTATAAGAAATTATTTAAATAAAATTTAAAAAGAAAAAACTGAATTCTCTGGAATTTTTTTTATTTTTTGTAATTAAATATTTAGTTTATTAATTAATTAAATTATTTATTTATGAGTTGATTGATTATTTAAATAATTATTTATTATTTGAATTAAATAACACGATGATTTGTATAAAATTGAAGATTTGGATTGTTGCCAATTTCTTCAATGCCAAGTCAAGTTAAAAAAAAAAACAACATTTATTATTATTAATTTATAATTTAAAAAAAAATTTTAAGGTTACAAATTTTGGTTATTAATTTATTTATTTATTAAATGATAGTAAAGTTAGCGGGCTTCTGATAATTTTTAAAACTTTTTTAATAATAAATTAAAATGTTTATAAAATAAAAATAAAAAAATGCATGTTTAGAAAATTCAAAATTCAGTACATGCATTTTTTTTAATTTTATTATTTTGATTATTTAATTGTTTAATATGTAATTTAAAAATTGTCGTATGTCTGATACATTTGCACTCATATTTATTTATTGTAATTTTGTTTCAGTTGGAATTGATAAAAAAAAAAATAACGATGTCTTTAAAACCAAGGAAAGTTGATTTCAAGCAAACGTGGGGAGTTTTACAAGAAACTGTAAAAGGTGTAATTACACTAGGTGATGTACCGAGATCAACTTGGAATGATCGTTTTAGGTATGAATTTAATGATTATTTTTTAGTTTAATTTAAAAATTGATGAGTTTGTTAAAAATTTTAATAGGATTCAGTTCACTGGAACTTAAGAACAATTTTTTAAAAAAGAAACTTTTTTGTGCAATATTTTTTTTTACAAAGTTGCGAGTCATTGAAAAAAAATTAGAGATTGGACAGAAAGTTTTTATTTAAATTTGAATTTACGGTGATTTTTTTATTAAATTTCCACAGCAGTAAATTAGCAGACAAAATTTTACATTTATAAGATTAGGACATGAAAAAAAAAAATTGAGTTGGTGACTTGACGATAAATTGACAGAATCAGTAAACTTACGATAATTAATTTAAAGGCATTCTCAAACAATACCCCCCACTTTTAAAAAAATTTCAATGGCTTTTAACTGTCATAACCGTATTAAAATTTTATTAATTAATTAAAAAAAAATTAAAACCTTAATTGAAAAAAGGATAACTTAGTCGTAATTTCACCGAGGTATAGAATTTTAAAAAAATTATTTGCAATTGATTTCAATCAGGAGTTAAACGAAATTTGTTGAATAAATTTTAGCCTATAAAATTTGAAAATTCGAATTATAAAATTGACATGAAGATTTTACTGAAATTTATTTTACAAATTTCGTTTAGTTTCAAATTGATATCAACTGCAAGTAATTTTTTTTAAAATCTATATGTTAACGAAATTACGACTACGTTCTTTCTTTTTCAATTAAGTTTTTAATTTTTTTTAAATTAATTAATACAATTTTAATAAGGTTATGACAGTCGAAAGCTATTTAAATTTTTTAAAAAGTGGGGGGCACTGTCTGTGCATGGCCTTAATGACGTTTAGTTTTAAAATCTGACAAAAATATTTTAATTAATTAACTAGTAATAAATTTAATGGTTATTTCAAATATGAGAAAAAAAGATCCGACTCTCAAATTAATATTCAAAGTTATGGGAGATATTTAAAAAAAGGGGGGAGAGGGCAATGCCTAAGAGTGCCTTTATTGATGATCTTTGGAAAAATGAACTTGAAAATTTGAATTTTTCAATGGACTTAAAATTTAAAATTTTTTTAAGAATATTGAGAGCTTATAAATTTTCTGAATAAAGATAAAAATTTTGCTTATAAATTTAATTCAGATAATTATTTATATTTAAATTAAAATTGTTTTAACTTTTACAAACATAAATTGTATGAAAAAAGATCAATTATTTGTCAATTTTTAATATTTCAATTCGAAATTTAAAAATTTAAACTTTACCAGTTCAAATTACTGAAGATTAAAATTAAAAAATCATTAGATAGTTGAGCATAAAATATTCCTAGACTAAATATCTCAGGATGAAATATTTTTTTAAAAGTATTTTTAACAAAAGAATTGAAAATTTTGGACGCATAATAAAAAAACAGTTTAACTTAAAATTTTTATTTTTAAAAATACACAGAAAAAAGGTTTTTTGGCGCCAAAAATTTTTACTTGCCCATAAGGATTTTTTTTGCACTGTGAATTAAAAACGGAAATTTTCTTAGGACGAGAAATAATTTTCGTGAGCCAAGAAATCCTTTTTTTCTGTGGAAGAGCTAAAAAATTAAATAAATAGTTTACAAATTTTTATACAGTAATGATCCTGAAGTTGGCAGCCATTTATAAATTTTCAGATTTTTTTTCAACGGATTGACCATAAAAAAAGAAAAACTAAAAATATGCACATGTAGAAAATTTAAAAAGCTATAAGTGCAATTTTTTGAAAATTTTTTTTTTTATAATTTATCGTTTCTAAAAAAATCCAAAAATTATTAAACACCGGCTAACCTCAGTATCATTGAAGTTAGCTGACGTACAATAATTTTTTAATTTTTTTGTAATTCATAAACTATAAAAAAAATATTTTTAAAAATTGCACCTACAGATTTTCAAATTTTCTACATGTGCATATTTTTTTTTTTTTTTTTTTATTCATTTTTTTATAATTTAAAAAAAATCCCAAAATTGTTAATTGTCTGCTAACTTCGAATCATATTTTTATTCTGTTCTACATCTAAAACTAAATAATTTTCTACATAAGCTATAATTCTTTAATAAACTCATCAAAAAAATAATTTTTCACATTAATATCACAGTATCAAAAATTATTATCAATAATATCTTAACATTTATTAACAGCGACGTGTACTCACTGTGCGTTGCGTATCCAGAGCCATTAGCAGACCGTCTATACAATGAAACAAAAAGATTTCTCGAAATCCACGTGTCGGAAATCCTGACCCAAGTGAGTAGTCAAGGAGAGACAGGACTACTGCAAGCTTATCACAAAGCCTGGAATGAATACTCGCAAGGAATAAATTACCTTCATCGTCTCTACTTGTATTTAAACCAGCAGCATATAAAGAAGCAAAAGTTGACCGAGGCTGAAATAATATACGGCTCGTCTTCAACGAACTCCCCCGAGTATCAAGAGCAAATGGAGATCGGCGAACTGGGACTAGATATCTGGAAGAAAAAAATGATAACCCCTTTACGTAAGTCCCTGGTGACGCTGCTCTTGGAGGGCATCCACGCGGACAGAATTGGCAAAGCAGAGTTGACAACATCGGACGTAATATGCGGAGTGATACAATCATTTGTCAGCGTGGAGGCGTACAAAATGAAAGGAGAGCTGAATATGTACCAAGAGATTTTCGAAACTCCGTTCCTTGAAGCTTCAGGTGAATTTTTTGTCCGCGAAGCTGCGGAGTATCTTCAGAAAGCCGACGTTACCGTTTACATGGAACGCGTTACCTGGAGACTAGGGCAAGAAGAACTCCGTGCCCGTAAATTTTTACACCACAGCTCCGTGAGTAAAGTCCGCCAGTGCTGTGAAGAAAAAATGATCGCAGCGCACGTTACCTGGCTCCATACCGAAGCCGAGTCGATGGTAGAACAAGAGCACCGACGTAATTTGTCGCTTCTGTATCCCCTTCTGCGTCCTCTTCCCGGTGCTCTGACCCCAGTGATACAAAAACTTACCCAGCATATAACCCAGCAGGGCTTGAATGCCATAGGACACCTGCAGGGTGATACAATTCACATACAATTTGTCGAGGGAATGCTTGACGTTCATTCAAAATATTCAGCGATGATCGAAGAAGTTTTCAAACGCGACCAAGCATTCATTGCTGCTCTAGACAAAGCTTGTTCAGCGGCGGTAAATCATCGTCCCGAACGTCAGCCAGCCCGGGCACCTGAACTACTAGCCAAGTACTGCGATTCTTTGTTAAAAAAATCAGCGAAAGGTATCTCGGAGTCGGAGATCGATGACAAATTAGCCAAATCTATAATTGTATTTAAATACGTCGATGACAAAGACGTATTTCAAAAATTCTACGCCCGTATGCTAGCCAAGAGATTGATACACCAGCAGTCCCAGTCGATGGACGCTGAAGAAACGATGATCGATAGATTGAAACAAACGTGCGGTTACGAATTTACAAATAAATTACATCGTATGTTCACTGACATGTCGGTGTCGATGGATCTCAATACTAAATTTACTACAAGTTTACGCGAACGCAATGCCGAAAATCAACTGGGAATCGGCTTTGTTGTCTACGTGCTACAGGCTGGTGCTTGGCCGCTCAGTTTGCCCGCTTCCTTAGGACCTTTCCATGTTCCGCAGCAACTGGAACGGTCGATTCAGGCTTTCGAAAGCTTTTATCATGCCCAGTTTAGCGGACGTAAATTAACGTGGCTTCATCCGCTATGTCAGGGTGAATTAAAATTTAATTACTTAAAGAAGCCGTACTTAGTTACGGTACAGACTTACCAGATGGCGTTGCTGCTGTTGTTTGAACAATGCGATTCTATGCCCTGTCGCGAAGCTGCGGCATCACTCAGATTGTCTCATGATCAATTGGTGAAACATGCGGCGAGTTTGGTCGACTGCAAGATCCTCAAAAGATCTGGGGAAGAGGGAGAGCTCGAGGAAGATACTGTGTTGACTTTGAATTTAGAGTATTACAATAAACGCACCAAGTTCCGGGTCACTGGTGCATTGCAGAAAGACGTACCCGCGGAAATGGAAGCTACGAGACGAAGTGTTGATGATGATCGTAAATTGTATATCCAAGCGGCTATTGTAAGGATTTTGAAGAGTCGGAAAATGCTGAGACATAATCAGTTGGTTCAAGAGGTAAATTTTTAATATGTATTTTTTTAAGTTATACTTCTTTTGGCGCGTTGAGAGTTAAATTTTAAATAACGGGTGCGCGCGCGCCGAGAACAAAAATTTGACAGCATAAAGTTGGCCGTCTAAGATAATTAAGATTTTTTTGGATACACTGATAACCGAGATAGCGACAACTTACTGCAGCAATTTGTCATCAAATTGACTGCATAAATCGAGATTTTCGTAAGTTGACGGCCACTAGTCGACAACTTTCTGAAAAAGTTGATGGCAAAAGTTATTCTTTGATTAGTTGACGGAAAGTTGCCGACAATTTTTCTAGAAAGTTGGCGATAGGTTGCGGCAGTAGATTGTCGTCAAGTTTCTGGGAAAGTTGATAACAACTTGTAGTCAATAGTTTCAAATACTGGAAGTTGTCGTCAATTTGATCACAGCTAATGATGTGGACCGTCATTTTGAGTTTTAGTCACAAGATGGTTCTGAATGACGAGCCTGTTTAAATGAGAAATGATCGTCACAAATTTCTCGGCCAGAGTTCGTCATTACGAACCCTCATTAAATTTTTGGTCACAAATTAACGTTTAATCAAGAATTATATTATTATTGTAAGATGTCGTTACAATTGTGATAGTCCATCATTTTATGAACGGTCCGATGGCGGTCTTGTGATCGTGACGTGACGGTAAAAAATGACCTAAACTTTCAGATTCGCATCACTAATCGCAACTAATTGACACCTCCTCTAATAGCACAGTTTGCTTAGCAAAAGTTTCCTTGAATTTTTCGTCAACTTCGGGCTTTTCCGTTTTTGACGACATTTTGTATACAACTTGCTATACAATTTGTAAATTTATTACCTGAATTAGAATGCAAATTCACTTCAAAAATTGTATACAAATTTTCGTCAAAAACGGAAAAGCCCGAAGTTGACGGATATTTGACGAAAATTTCAAGGAAACTTTTATTAGGGTTTTTTTTCTAGTAAAAAAAGTTACCTCTAAATTGAGGAAAAATTAACCGCAAATTTTTCTTTCCAACTTTTTCTGTCAAATTATCGGCAAATTCGGGCTGAAAATTTCGGTAATTTCAATTGTCAAATTACTGTCAATTTCAAGCTAAAGTGGCTATTAAGATACTTTCTGACTAGAAAGTTGCTATCAAGTCAACAGGGTACTGACTAAGCTCAGAAGGGCAGGTATAGAACTCAGCCAAAAGTGACCCTACTAGAAAGAAAACTCTACCCAGTTGAAGTCTGCCGTAATATCTCTACCTAAAAAATTCCCTCTCCAATAAAATATGTACCACTTGAAATCCCTACCATCAACTTACGGCTGTATATTTAACTGACAAAAAATTTATTTTTAATTAATTTGGAATCATTTGGAAACATTTAAGAATGTAATTTTATAATTTAGATCTAATTCATTAATGCGTAATTAGTACTAGGGATGCTAAATCTAAAACAATTTATAACTTTCTTTTCAAATACTATCAACTAACGTAAAGACCGTGTTAATCTTAGTTTCTAATGTTTATTATCTCCTCAAAAAAATTAATTACTCATTAATTTAGTTCAAATTAATAAAATTTTATTCCTAAATCTTCCCAAATGATTCCCAATTAATTGAAAATAAATTTTCTGTCTGTTAAATATACATCCGTAACTTGATGTTAGGGATTTCAAATGGTAGATATTTTATTAAAAAGGGAATTTTTTAGGTACACCCCTGATAGCCACACCTTACTCAGCAAGTTCTGCAGTGAAACATTTTCGGCTAACTTAACGAGAAAGTTTCTGGCAAGCTTGGCTGGATAATACTTTCCTTTAAATTGGCTTCAGAATACGGCAGTAGCTTGAATGTAACTTGACAGAAAAACTTGCCGTCAATTCGACTACAAGTGTTACTATCAGACAATGACGTTAAGTTGATTGAAAGTTTCTCTTCAAATTGACGGCAAGTTTTTCTGTCAAGTTACATTCAAGCTACTGCCGTATTCTGAAGCCAATTTAAAGGAAAGTATTATCCAGCCAAGCTTGCCAGAAACTTTCTAGTTACGTTAGCCGAAAATGTTTCACTGCAGAACTTGCAGAGTAAGCTGTGGCTATCGGGGCAAATGACAACCTACTGCTGCAACTAGACGCCAACTTGCTGAGAAAGCTGATGGCAAAAGTTGGCATTCCATTAGTTAACGGAAAGTTGCCTTCAATTTTCCCAGAAAATCGGTGACATCTTACGGAGGTAGATTGTTGCCAAGTTTCTGGAAAAGTTGGTTGCGACTTATAGTCAACAGTTACAAAGGCTGAAGCTGTTATCAACTTAATCGCAACTAATTGACACCAACTTTCTGATTAAAAAGTTTTGCTATCAGGGTATAAAATAATGTATACAACATAACAAGTTGTATTTAAAATCGACAGAAAATCAGTTGATAGACAGTCAAAGTCCATTAAGTCGCATTCCATTAACTCGGAATTTCCCCTCAATTTTGACTCCTATTACGAGCTACGCTGTCTCCTACCCGATGCTATACATTTGTAAGAGCGCATGCGTCGTAGTTTACCTTTTAAGAGAGAAAGGGTATTTGATAAATCGAAATTTCCCAGAGACAGCATAGCTCGTAGTGGGGGTCAAGATTGAGGGAAAGTTCCGAGTTAATGGAATCCGACTTAATAGACTTCGACTGTATATCAACTGATTTTCCGTTGATTTTTGAATACAACTTGTTATGTTGTATACATTACAATTACGTTTGTACCCTGATAGTAAGACTTCTTGATCAGAAAGTTGGTGTCAATTACTTGCGATCAAGTTGACGGCAACTGTCAGCTTTCGTAATTATTCCCTAATAGCCACTTTAGCTTGAAATTGACAGTAATTTGACAATTGAAAAACCGAAATTTTCTGCCCGAATATGCCGACAATTTGACAGAAAAAGTTGGAAAGAAAAATTTGCGGTTAATTTTTTTCCAATTAAGAGGTAACTTTTTTTACTAGAAAAAAACCCTAATAAAAGTTTCCTGGAATTTTTCGTCGAATGTCCGTCAACTTCGGGCTTTCCGTTTTTGACGACAATTTGTATGCAACTTTTGAAGTGAATTTACATTCTAATTCGCGTAGTAAATTTACGTGAAATTGTATAGCAAGTTGTATACAAATTTTCGTCAAAAACGGAAAAGCCCGAAGTTGACGGACATTTGACAAAAAATTCAAGGAAACTTTTGCTAAGCAAACTGTGCTATTAGGGTTGACTAGTTGCTACCAACTTTCCCTGAAAGTTGGCGACAATCTACCGCCGCAATCTGTCGCCAACTTTCTGAGAAAATTGAAGGCAACTTTTCGTCACCTAATAGAATGCGAACTTTTTCCACCGTCTTTTTCACAAAGTTGGTGACTAGTTGCCGTCAACTTATGGAAATGCCAATTTTTGCGGCCAACTTGGTGACAAGTTGCTGCAGTAGATTGTCGCTAACTTGCTGCCAGCTTGGCTTTGAGGTTTGAGTGTAAAAATTAAAAGGAAAAAGGGTTGAATGAGTCATCTAATAATAAATTGCTAACTATGTAATTTTTATGATTTGAAGTTTTTTTTCTAATTTTAATAAAAAGTATGAACATTTCTCTACATCTATTATTAGCATTCGTAACAAAGTTTATTTTAGTCACGCAAAAGAAGTATAACTTTTACCGCGCGTACATAAGTACACGCACCCACTTTTTTTTATAATTAATCTAGGCTGTTATGTGATCTGCATCGCGTAATATTTTTATTTAATGAACACTAAATGATTAATAAATAATAAAATTTTATTATTTCAGGTACTAGGGCAATCAAAAGTAACATTTGCTCCAACAATTAGCATGATTAAAAAATGTATTGAAGCACTTATTGACAAACAATACATCGAACGTACGCAAAATAGTGCCGATGAATATTCATACGTTGCATAATAATGGATTATTTTTTTATTTAAAGTTAATTGGTATTTATTATGCATCTCAAATCATTTTCGGTAAAATTTATTTCTTCTCATCTGTTATTAATTTTATTTTTATTTTAATATATTTTTTTTTTTATGTAAAAATTTTAACTCGGATAAAATCATCACACACTCCTGCCATTCATTAAAATCTTATAAAGATAACGAAAATTCAGGGAAATATTCAGTTTCTTCTTCGTGATTATAAAAAAAAAAAAAATTAATAATAACATTTAAGGAGTACTTCAAATCGCTTGATTGTTCATAAGTTAATGTGTGTAAGGAGATAAATAAAATGAATGTTAATTAATTAATTTTATATTACAAATTGATTAGTTAACAATATTTAATTGATTAATCGGTTGATTAATTAATTAATTATAATAAATAATTAAAATAAAATAAACAATTTAAAAAATGTAATATATGCACATTGAAATAAAGAAAACGTTACTATTTTATTCTATTTGTTTATCTATTATATACTTATATTTATATTACTTCATTATTATTATTATTATTATTATTATTATTTATGTAGAAGAAGGTGATATATTACGGAGCTAGTGAAGAGAAAATTTTTTATTATTTTTCACCACATCTGCACCGAAACTTCAAATCCCTGTCCAGTTTAGAGGAGAAAACAGTCGTCTCTTTGTTTTACGAAAAAACAAACTATAAAAATTATCGCATGCGCCATTCTACCCGCCTTTGGTTCTACGCAATTATATACGCGATTTGAAATGTTCATATTTCTTCCCCCGGTGTGTAATATACTAATTTTTTTCAGTAAGTAATAATTAGTATCTTATACATTTAGTGGAATCGGTATTATACTCGCGTGTGAGTTTGGCGGCACGAGTGTTGCCAACACGAGAGTATAATACTCGATGTCACTAGATGTATACAATAGTTTATGTAATGAATGCACGAAGAAAAACGCCGTTAAATGTCTAAAGTCAACGTCATGCAGTCAGAGTTATGAAAATAATTAACTTTATTATTATTAAAAAAGATTTATACTTCATGAAATTGAATACTTTGTTTAGTACAATTCACTTAAAAAAACTTAACTCAATAAAAAATAGTCATCTTTGGTGTTAAGTCGCTTCAATTAATAGAGATATGTAAGGTTATAAAATTCAGCTGACGTTGCCTTGATCTACACATGCGTGAGCTGATTAATTAAATGCGCATGTGCAGTCTAGAGATTTTGGTCATATTAATAAGGCAGCTAAATTCAAAATGAGAGAAAAGTCATAAGAGAGAAAAGTAATAGATAAGTTATTGGCTTGAATTATTGAGTAGGGATATACTCCGGTCATTTCACTCAAATTCAGTGGTTTAATATAAAAATCAGTGTTTTAATATATATTAAACCACTCTTTTGACCAATCAGAAAGGACTGTATTTTAATGTAAAATTTTATGAGGCTCTTTAGCCAGTTAGCGGCGTATTTTTCAGCATGAGTTACATAAAATACTTTTATTTTTGTCACAATTCACTGATTCATTTTAAAGAGAACAATTTTTTTTTTAAAAATGCTTTTAGATAAAAATATTAATTTTTTTATTTTCAATAACCGGAAGCTCTTAAAAATAAAAAAAAAATTTCTTGGCTTTACCCCAAATTTTTAATAAATTCAAATCATTTTTTTTCTGAAAGCTGATAATTTTTTACACAAAATATGTCATTTTCACGATGACTATTTTTCTTATTCAATTACAAATAAATAAAATAATAATTGCAATTGATCACAAAACTTTTTCCAACAGTAAATTAATTAATTTTTAAAAATTTACGTAATGCTCTATTATACCCCACCTTCTTTTGTATACTAAAAAAATTTCTTAAGATAAAATTATTTTGACTAGAGTCTTAGTTCTACTTAAACCTCAATATCAACGATTAAACTATTTTAAATAAATAAATAAATAAAATTATTAATAGGTAAAAAAAAGTGCACTTATGATCGCGGTGTTTTTAGTTGCAATAAATCAGGATCTAAAAGCGGGTTATCATCATTCTCTGGTGGTTTATTTAACCCATTAATAATGAGCGGTGATGTTGTGGTGACATTTGTAAATGGAGAAAAACCCGCCCACTCCATACCCAAATAAATTGGCGGAGGACTACCTAGTGGAGCTTCCAACAATAACTGATCAGTGCCCTGTGGCTGCTGGTGATGATGATGGTGATGGTGATGATGATGTGCCTGTTGATGATGTTGCTGTACTTCTTGACAAGTTTCCGTTATATGTGATGACATACCAACTTTGCATTGTTTCTCTTGTTTGCGCCATTTAGCTCGACGATTTTGAAACCATACCTATTAATATTTTATTAATTATATTAATACTTTCACTGTAGTATAAAGCAAAAGTTTCAAACTAGGAAGTAAAAATAAATATAAGTAACAAGTATGGATTTAATTATTTACCTGAACTCTAGCTTCCGTTAATTGTATTCTCAATGCAAGTTCTTCTCGAAAAAAAACATCTGGATAATGTGTTTTTTGAAATGCGCGCTCTAATTCTTCTAATTGAAAATTTGTAAATGTTGTACGATATCTTCGTTGTTTTCTTTTCCCAACACCAATTGTTATTTGATGACGTTCTTCACTACCAGGACTTGGTGAAAAATCATATGCTATTAATGTAACAAAAAATATTAATTCAATTTTATTTTTTTATTCAATATCCGAAAAAAAAATATCAAAAATTTTTAATTTGACAAACGAATTACTTGTGCGTAGAAAAAAATTTTTAAACTCACAAAAAAATTTTTTAAATTCTTGACCAGAATTTTTTCTATAAATATTTCGTTTATTTAAAATTTAAAAATATTTTCAAATTTTCACTTTTTTACGAATTATTTTTACTCCACTACTTTACAAATTTAAAAAAAATAAAATAATTATCCCACACAAATTAAAAAAAAAATAATTCATCACTCGAACCCGCTGACGTACGAACAGCAAAAAATTCTTTGGTCAACACATTGAAGTTTAAGTAAAATAAAAAAAAAATAAAAACATCCAACGTCTTCTCAATAAGTTAATGTATTTAACAATAATTTAATTGAATCCCTAAATTACGTTATACGTAATTTGAGTGGGGTAGAGTGTCAGCAACTTGGGGTACCATCAAGCCGAGAGGTAAAGGAGAAAGTTAGTTAATTAGATAAAATATAACAAGTTAGACGGTTTTAAAACAACCTGCACGTCTGACGTTTATGAAGAAAAACTAAATAAGATAAAAGCTAATACAATAAGCAATAAATTAAATACAATATTATTATCAACTTACTGAATTTAGTGGGGAAACAAACGGCCGATTGTCCAGCCATCAGACCCGCGATAGTACTCGATGTCAAGTCATTATTTATGTCTTCATTACCGTTATCACTGACAATAACGTCCGTCGACACTAAAGAATCTCGCGGATTATTTCCGTTTACTAAATAAAGTTCACGTGTTTCGACGACATTCTCATCATCTTCAGCCTTGAGGTCCATCGCCGGAAAAAAGTCTTCTCCGAGACTGCTATCTTGCTCTTGATGATCCGTTTTTCAATTTTTACTACCGGTTACTAACCGGTAATTAATTTAAATAAAAATGACCCCCTCTTATTAACAAAAATATTTATTATAAGAATAATAACTGAAGTGCAAAAACGTGACTAATTAAATTAAAATACCCGAAAGTAAATAGTTATGAGTAATTGAATGACGAGTTGGTAACGCACTACTCGTAGCCATCGTTCAAATGCTCGGTAAATTTTTTTTCTTCTTTTTTCTTCATATACATTTTGTCGGCCTCTCCCTATGAGAGTGAATATTTATTATTTCTTTCTAACTTACGTTTTCTCTTTTACTTTTTTTTTATTTATTTTGCGCTTACCTTTCTCACCTGTACTACGGACAGTGTAAAAAAAACGCGAGGGGAACACGGGGGGTTGATATGACACACTGAGTCTAGAAGTTCTTACAAATAGGCTTCATGATGTGTCCAGGGGCTGCCCTGAAACCTTATCAGTGCTGACAAATCGATATGAATTGTGTTATCTCGGATTTTTATTATTTATTTACATATTGAAAATTTTGGAAATACGAAAAAAAAAATTGGCAAATTATTATTTTTAATTGAAAGCAGTAAATCCTGAGATATCATTGAATTTTTTATTAATTGTGTATACGTATGACGATGCTATGAAAAAATAAATACGAGCAACTTGCAGTCACTGAGTGATGTCCGAGTATTGGTACCAGATTTATGAAATATGATTCAAATTTAATTGTTTATTAAAGTCTTACCAATTTACTCTCAGATATTTTGTTTAATTGTATTATCATTGAAGTTTAATAAAACAAATCTTGTCATTAGTTCGCAAGCTTATTGATTTCGATATTAGTATCATGGAATTCTTAAAAAAAATCTACACACGGTCAAATTTTTTTTATTAGTCGCTTAATATATTTTTTTTTTCTAAAATATCTCAACTACGATGAAAGATACAAAAAACTTATTAAATTTTGAGGGTTTACTAAAGGGCTGATGTCTTTCGTTGATACAAACAAATTCAGTATTTAATCTCAAAATATTTAAAAATTTTTATGTCAGTAATTTTATAAAATCATATCAACATCTTCTGGCGCGAAATTTATATATATATGCATAATTATTTATAAAACAACTTAAGACATTAAACTGACTGTTGCATAAAAACATCTGAAACTATGAAAAGGCACAAATTAAAATCAAGATTTTTTTACTGAAACCAAATTAAATTTGTTTAATTTTTTATTATCATGGAGACATGCCATGGACTAAATTTTTCTTATTCTCTCTTAATAATATAGATAATAGATATATATTTAGTGACATTGAGGTATTTTCAGTGACAGAATAATTAAAATATTAATTTATTTAAAGAAAATAAATACGATCGTCTTTTTCCCGCGTAATTTAAATGTATTTTAAATGACATAGATAAATTTATTTATCTCGATACTTGACAATGAAAAAGAGTTGAAACCATGAAAAGGCACAAATTCAAGTTGAGAAATTTTCAATGATACCAAATTTCATAACATCAACTAATTCTATCATAGAGAGCTGGAACAAAATTTACCTTATTCTCTTAATAATATAGAAGATAGTTTTTTAAAAATGTAAATAATTAATTTACGATTCATTTTCAGTTTGATATCAAAACTTTATTTGTAGTGAAAACAATTTTACAATAAGTACTTACGTATTACAACTGTACTAACATCAACTTAGAATTATAGTTGATACAATTATAATTCTTTTTATTTGTTACAGTTTATTCCAACAAATTTTATAACTTATAGTTTTATTATTTTTTTTTTTTTCATTTTTAAATTAAGTGTTAAAATAAAAACACAAGATAAGGATTGAATATCGGGAATAGAATAGTAGAGAATAAATAAGACGCCTTACGCAGAATTACATAGTAATTTTAGGTCCCGATTTGTTAAGTATTGAAAAACTTCTCTCACGACTTCTGGATCTAATAATAAATCTTGAGAAATATCAACAACGAAGTCATCAACTTTAACCAATAATTCTGCTCTTTTTAATGCCCTGTCAAAACGGTACTGAATAATTTCGCTATAAGAAGTAATCTGTGACAAAATATTTGAGTCGAAAGAAATACATTTTACTTCAGGATTATTTTTAAATAAAAATTTTAATTTTAAAGCTGATTGATGAAGCGGCTTACGTAATAAATCAAAATATGTTAGCGTACTTTCCATTAGTGAATTCTGCTTCATAAATTCAACTTCTTCAGCACATGCAGCCCGTAATGAATCATATTTTTTGTCAGCAACAGCCATCTTATTTTTTTGACACATATAATAATTAGCAGCAATCAATTGGACAATATGTCTTTCAACAGTATCAATAGTAAATCGATTAGATCTATTGAAGTAATCAGCAGCCACGTTTCCATGCCCATCTTTCGTATTAACATTAAAACCAGCTATAAGTAAATATTCAACAATGGAATAATTTTTTAGCGCTACTTTTAAAAGACGTTTTCCGTTGAAAATGCCGTTGACATCAGCTCCATTATTAATGAAATATTTAGCTAATTTTGTTGCATGGTAATAAATAGCTAGATATAATGGTGATTTATCTTCACAAACACGATTTACATCGACACCTTTATCTACCAAATATTTCGCTATTTCATCGCCTCTTCTCTCAATAGCTAAATGTAGTAGCGTTAAATTATTCGAAATAAAATTCATGTCAGCGTCTCTATCTATTAAGTATTTAGCTAATTCTGTTGCACGGTGATAAATAGCTAGATATAATGGTGATTTACCTTCACACACACGATTTACATCGGCACCTTTATCTATTAAATATTTAGCTAATTCTGTTGCACGGTGATAAATAGCTAGATATAATGGTGATTTATCTTCACAAACACGATTTACATCGACACCTTTATCTACCAAATATTTCGCTGTTTCATCGCCTCTTCTCTCAATAGCTAAATGTAGTAGCGTTAAATTATTCGAAATAAAATTCATGTCAGCGTCTTTATCTATTAAGTATTTAGCTAATTCTGTTGCACGGTGATAAATAGCTAGATGTAATGGTGATTTACCTTCACACACACGATTTACATCGGCACCTTTATCTATTAAATATTTAGCTAATTCTGTTGCACGGTGATGAATAGCTAGATATAATGGTGATTTGTCTTCACAAACACGATTTACATCGACACCTTTATCTACCAAATATTTCGCTATTTCATCGCCTCTTCTCTCAATAGCTAAATGTAGTAGCGTTAAATTATTCGAAATAAAATTCATGTCAGCGTCTCTATCTATTAAGTATTTAGCTAATTCTGTTGCACGGTGATAAATAGCTAGATATAATGGTGATTTACCTTCACACACACGATTTACATCGGCACCTTTATCTATTAAATATTTCGCTACATCATCGTCTCTTCTCTAAATAGCTAAATGTAGTAGCGTTAAATTATTCGAAATAAAATTTACGCCAGCATATCTATCTATTAGATGTTTAGAAATATCATCTCTACTTTCTTCAATCGCCAGAAGCAAAGGTGTTTTATTTTCACAAACAAGATTTACATCAGCACCTTCATCTTTCAAATATTTAACAATCTCATCTCTCTTGTTTCCTATCGCAAACACTAACGGTGTAGTTCCATTTTCAGAAGTGATGTTTACATCGACCCCACTAATTATTAGATTTTTAACTCGTTCTATTTCGTCCTCATCTATTGCGACATGTAATGATGTTTTACTTGTACTCTCAACAAATACATTACTATCCATTTTATTGTTGTTCTCTTCGCAGTGATTACAATTGTAACTCAGCCTGGTCATTCGGTGTTGAACATTTGCCATTCCTTCCAAATAACCTACGAAGCCAAAGAAAATATAGTAATTAGTAATTCACTATCAATAACACCGCAAATTGCACGGAGAAACAAATATAGGGAACTTTACTTGGGGTTGGGGGGGGGGGGGGGGTATTAATTTTTTTTTTGCATTTTTTTATTATTTAAACTGAATGCATAATATCTCAAGAATATTGTGACAAAATTTCAAGTCCATTGGAGCAAAATTGACGAAGTTATCAGTATTTTTATACCTGTCGGATTTTTATGTCTACTCGACCCGACCGCTTGTTAAGTGGCAGATGTTTCGATCTCCGTATAATACCTAATCTAACCTCCCAGTTTTACTTATAGAAATTTCAACGTGGCATTGATAATTCAGTGTGAGGTAGGCCGACAAAATTCGCTTATCGATGTATTATACCAGAATTTTTAGTGTTCAAAACGTTGTAGCGTTTTTCCCACAACTCACGTTTTCAAAGTCGGTGCCCCTCATAACTTTAAAACTACAGCACCGATTCTTTTGAAATTTTGAACACTATTTCTGTACATAATTTACGAGGTAACGCTGGAGAGATTTTGTAAAATCTATAATTTTTATTTTTTTAACGTTACCTGGGAAAAACTATTATCTAATGAATAAACTTTGATTTTTTAATTTCAAATGATCCAGCACAAAGTTATGAGGGGCACCGCTATCTAGTCCTTCGGCTGAAGAGGAGAGCCCGTATAAATTTTGTTGGCACCGGGTACACTCAACGGTTTCTTACGTACTTTGTGCCGAGGATCACGAAAATCGAGTCCGTTTTATTCAAAAGTGGTGCAAACAATTGTAAATAACAATTTAATTGTTTAAATCGGAATAACTCCCGAACGGCTGGTTTGTTGGGGCAGTGTAGAAGAAACAAACTGTTCAGGATGAAAAAATACACAAAAAAGGTATCAAAGTGTTTTTTCGTATCTCAGATATTTTGCGAGATATGACCAAAAAACGAGCGACGCGTTCGGACCTCTCACTCTCGCACAAGCGGCTGCCTATGCGCGAGCTCTTTCTCGCGCCAAATCGCGTCAGATGCTTGATAG
Source organism: Microplitis deprimator (assembly GCA_964016945.1). Taxonomy (NCBI): domain Eukaryota; kingdom Metazoa; phylum Arthropoda; class Insecta; order Hymenoptera; family Braconidae; genus Microplitis; species Microplitis deprimator. The sequence continues at coordinate 9,849,907 of OZ024706.1, read as the reverse complement.
GCCGAAATTTTTCAGTTTTTTACACTAAAAATGAGAGAAAAAATAAAAGAAATCGATAAAATGTCGATACCACCAATCGACTGCATTTTTCCTGAAATGAATTTCTGTCGTATAGTACGGAGACGTTTTTTTTTTTTTTTGTTAACAAATGTTATAAACAAATGGATTTTTTCAGTCCAGATTGGATTCAAAAAATCGAAAAAATGGGGATACTATCAATCGGAATTTATTGTTTTTGAAACAAATTTTTATCGGATCGTCCAGAGAAATGTTTTTTTTTTTGTTAACAAATGTTATAAACAAATGGATTTTTCCAAAGTCCAGATTGGATTCAAAAAATCGATTAAATGTCGATACCACCAATCGACTGCATTTTTCCTGAAACGAATTTCTGTCGTATCTTCCGGAGACGTTTTCCTTTCTTTTGTTAACGAATTTCGTTTCAGGAAAAATGCAGTTGATTGGTGGTATCGACATTTTATCGATTTTTTGAATTTAATCTGGACTTTGGAAAAATCCATTTGTTTGTAACATTTGTTAACAAAAAAAAAAACGTCTCCGGACGATACGACAGAAATTCATTTCAGGAAAAATGCAGTTGATTGGTGGTATCGACATTTTATCGATTTTTTGTATCCAATCTGGACTTTCGAAAAATCCATTTGTTTATAACATTAGTTAACAAAAAAAAAAACATTTCTCTGGATGATCCGATAAAAATTTGTTTCAAAAACAATAAATTTCGATTGATAGTATCCCCATTTTTTCGATTTTTTGAATCCAATCTGGACTGGAAAAATCCATTTGTTTATAACATTTCTTGACAAAAAAAAAAAACGTCTCCGGACGATACGACAGAAATTTGTTTCAGGAAAAATGCAGTTGATTGGTGGTATCGACATTTTATCGATTTTTCGAATCCAATCTGGACTTTGGAAAAATCCATTTGTTTATAAAATTTGTTAACAAAAAAAAAAAAACGTTTTCGGACGATACGACAGAAATTCGTTTCAAAAACAATAAATTTCGATTGATAGTATCCCCATTTTTTTGATTTTTTGAATCCCATCTGGACTTTGGAAAAATCCATTTTTTCGAACATTTGTTAACAAAATAAAAAAACGTCTCCGGACGATACGACAGAAATTCGTTTCAGGAAAAATGCAGTTGATTGGTGGTATCGACATTTAATCGATTTTTTGAATCCAATCTGGACTTTGGAAAAATCCATTTGTTTATAACATTTGATAACAAAAAAAAAAAACATTTCTCTGGACGATCCGATAAAAATTTGTTTCAAAAACAATAAATTTCGATTGATAGTATCCCCATTTTTTTGATTTTTTGAATCCAATCTGGACTTTGGAAAAATCCATTTGTTTGTAACATTTGTTATCAAAAAAAAAAAACGTCTCCGGACGATACGACAGAAATTCGTTTCAAAAACAATAAATTTCGATTGATAGTATCCCCATTTTTTCGATTTTTTGAATCCAATCTGGACTGAAAAAATCCATTTGTTTATAACATTTGTTGACAAAAAAAAAAACGTCTCCGGACGATACGACAGAAATTCTTTTCAGGAAAAATGCAGTCGATTGGTGGTATCGACATTTTATCGATTTTTTGAATCCAATCTGGACTTTGGAAAAATCCATTTGTTTATAACATTTGTTAACAAAAAAAAAAACGTCTCCGGACGATACGACAGAAATTCGTTCCAGGAAAATTGCAGTCAATTGGTGGTATCGACATTTTATCGATTTTTTTTATTTTTTCTCTCATTTTTAGTGTAAAAAACTGAAAAATTTCGGCCTATCAAGCATCTGACGCGAGAGAGAGCTCGCGCATAGGCAGCCGCTTGTGCGAGAGTGAGAGGTCCGAGCGCGTCGCTCGTTTTTTGGTCATATCTCGCAAAATATCTGAGATACGAAAAAACACTCTGACACCTTTTTTGTGTATTTTTTCATTCTGAACATTTTGTTTACGCTACACTGCCCCAACAAACTAGCCGTTCGGGAGTTATTCCGATTTAAACAATTAAATTGTTATTAACAATTGTTTGCACCACTTTTGAACAAAACTGACCCGATTTTCGTGATCCTCGGCTCAAAATACGTAAGAAACCGTTGAGTGTACCCGGTGCCAACAAAATGTATACGGGCTCTCCTCTTCAGCCGAAGGACTAGAGGTATGTCCGAGTAATTGCTACCATTGCCGTATTTTTTAAATTTTTTTCGTGAAAATTTCATACTATATTTTTCGAACGCCATACTTTAATGTACCATTGGTTTTAATAAAGAGATTTGAACTGTGACGTTACAAAAAATTTTCAAAAAGATGTCTTTCTTTGTACGAATTAACCTTACCCTCCCCTTAAAAATATGATTTAAAATTACTAACTAATTAATTACTAATTAATTCGAAATTTATTTACTTATTTTTTAATGAATTTTGTTATTGTTAATGAATATGTGCTGACTGTAACAAAATCGCTTTGAAAAGTATTATAACAAAACGAAACATAAACTATGGTTAGTCACGATATTCTTAATATCATTTTTAAACGTAAAATGAAATGCACATAACTCATAATGAAAATGGTGTTTGAAATTATTTTATAATTACAATTAAATTAAATTTAATTGATAAATATTGCAGTTTAAGTTCACATTACAGTGTAATAATTAAAAAATTATGCTTACCACACTCTTAAAAAAGATTCCTGACGTCAAACCAGATTTGTTTAGCTCAAGTACTCTGTGCTATGGAGACTATATGTATATAGTATCCCTGATAGCCAAGTTGGCGAGAAACTGTCGAGAAACTTGCAGCCGCAACTGGACACCAAGTTGGCCGTCAACAGTTGGTCCCTCCAAAGATGATAGACATTTTCTGAGAAAGTTGGTGGCAAAAGTTGAAAATCCAATAAGTTGACGGTCACTTTCTGAGAATGTTGGTGGCAAAAGTTGCTTGCAAAAGTTGGCAATCATACGTTGACGGTAAGTTTCCTTTCAATTTTCTCAGAAACTTGCATTCTAGTTGCAGCTCCATACTGGCGCCAACTTTCTGAGAAAGATGGCGGTAACTTGTAGCCAAGAGTTGCAAAAGCCAAAAGTTGTCGTCAAGTTGGTCGGAAACTAATGAATGACTAACTTTCTCTATCATTATTTATCAGGTTTTCTAAAAACACGAGAAAAAAAATTTTTTTTTACTTTCATTTGTTTATCAAACAAACAATTTGAAACAAACAACTGATTTTTTTTGCTATATATTTCTTTAAGTACTAAAAAAAAAAACTAAAGACAACCATGTGCTTTTTTTTATTGGAAATAATTTTTTTGTATTTTTTTTCATTTTTGAAAAATATCGTGCACTTGAACTAATCCCTTTCGTTCTGGTTATCTTCATTGTTATTAATTTAACTTATCAAATATTGAAGATACGACAATAACACTATAAATTATATAAAAAATTATTTCACATAAAAAGATCACATGGTTGTTTTTAGTTCTCTTTTTTAGTATTTCAAAAAAAATATAGAATGAAAAATTATTTGTTTGTAACAAATTGTTTGTTCAATAAACAAATGTAAATAAAAAACAAATTGTTTTTTCATAATTTTGGAGAACGTAATAAATAATTATTCACAAAAAAAAAAAAAAAAATATGTATATTCGTTTACGAAACGCTCTATTTGTTTATAAAAAATAGTCCTGTAGGGTTTCCAGTAGATACATTTTTTTTAATTATAAATATTAATTAAAATTACCCTACAAAATTTCAAAACGTTCCAAATTTTTCTACCTCAGCATTCCTTTAAGCAGACTGTACCATATTTTATTTTATTATGAAATCCAAAAAAAAAGAGTCAAAAAAGTAGTTTGAAAAAAAATAAATAATGTCAAATATTATAAAATTCAAAGAGTTCTAAGAAATTGAGAATTAATTATATCGACTTATGTACGGTTATATGAATTTTTCTGGTGACATATATTAAAATATGATACTACTAATAGCACCATCTAATAAGACTACATTTCATGGAGTTGAATGATTCAATGGTATAAGTGGCAGTATTATTCAAACAGTTTTGTTCATGAGTTTAAATCAGTGAGATTTTCTTCAAGAGTATGCCTCAAGAGTGTTCGAATTATATATAGTGTGAACAGCGTAGATGCTAGGTGTAGTATTCATGAATAGAGCGGTGTCTTCGAAGCTTCGGCCAGTTCACTCACTCATATAATTTAGTATTCAAGTTTGTGGATTTTAGGATCAGACTCCAGGTAGTTTTCTAGCTACTCATTATACTCAATTCGGTTCTATACTTTTTTTGGCGCCTAGAGTATAATTCAGTTCAAAGTCGTTGCTCACATAGAGCTAACTATTAAGTTCAATGAATAAAAATGAATTTGAGTAAAACTTTTGTTCAACACCCCTGTAAAAAACTATAAGTTAAGAAATCTTTATTAAATGAAAAAAATAAAAGTACAGATGCCATGTGTAATATGCCAATTCTATGGACTATTAAATGGAAGAAAAATTATTATTATTATCTAAAATATGAAATTATTATTCTTTTATGATAAATGAAAACCTCTGATTTAATCATTTATTTATTAATTATACAATTATTTTATACTTATACTCAATATTTCACAAAATTGACACACAATGAATTTGAATATTGGCGCTTATTTTAAGTTTCAACTTCAGCGCTACATTGTGTTTTTTTTTAGTAACTCGATGAGCTCTGTGGCTCGGCTACTTCGAAAAAAACTTTTCTGGCAACCCTAACGGAGTATGGAGACTATATCCCTGATAGCGATATTTGGAGATATAAGCTTCCTTAATATTATTTTTAGCAAAAACAAAACATTATTAATTAGAAAGTGCAATTTATGGCAATAAAAATTTTTTTTAAGAAGCAATTTTTTTTAATCATTATCATCAAAGATTAGATTCCCAAAAAATTTGTTTAGTAATCTTATTAACAATGCATTTTTCGTCATTTTTCAGGCAAATTTTACATCAATTTAATATTGACTTGAAAAATTGTAAACTATTTTAGCGTTATGTAGACGTTTTTATGTATAAATTTGCTTATTTTCAGCAAAAATTTTTCTGAAAATTGACAAAAAATTTTTTCTAGTTAACTTTTGAAGTGAATTTGCATTCTAATTCGGGTGGTAAATTTACGTCAAATTGTTTAGCAAGTTGTATGCAAATTGTCATCAAAAACAGAAAAGTCCGAAGTTAACGGATATTTCAAGAAAAATTCAAGGAAATTTTTGTAAATAAACTTTTGCTAAAGCAAACTGTGCTATTAGGGTAGTTCGACCAAAGACAGCCAATGACAATATCTGTATCTGTCATTGCGCTAAATATTATACGATTTTGATACGAGCTAGCGGATATAACTAGATAGAACTTAAGAAAATAGAAAAAAAAATTTTTTAACAATCCACAAATAATATTTCTGTGGTATATATATGTATATATGTATGCGAAATCAGGAAACATTAAAAAAATACAAGTAAAATTTGAATGCGAAATGAATAAAAAAAATTCATCTTAAACATTAACAAGGATTTATTTATATCATTGAAATCTAAAACGTTCTTACATTCTATTGATCGTCATCTCCTGATATATATATATATATATATATATATATATATATATATATATATATATATATATATATATATATATATATATGATATCGATAATTTAACTACGGATTGTTTGAATTTTACATAAGAATTTCCATTTAACTCAATTAAACTATAGTAAAAAATACAGATTGAAGCACCGCTGGTGGCACAAAAATGAATCATTGCTATAAAAAAATTTCAATGTTTTACTGAATTATGGCATTTCTTATAACTTTTTAACTTCCCGCTAAGAAAATTGCAAATTTTCAAAAATTCGGGAAGTTATTGGTTTCACCCCGATATGTGAAAATCGAAATTCCAATAGATGTCGACGTTTTGAGGTTCTAGGAAGCTATTCTGACTAAATTCAAGATGATGTCCGAGTGTATGTACGTACGTATGTAAATATCTATAACTTTTGAACGGATGAACCGATTTTGATCGTTAAGGTGTCATTCGACGCGGTTTGTCAATATCTCGAAGCTGAAAAAAAATTGAGATTGATCGGTAGGGCTCGTTCGGAGATATTCCAAAAATAAACTTTTTTCAAAAATGTTTTTTTCGGATAACTTTTTACGGGCTCGATGGATTGATTCCAAAATCAACTGGACTCTGAAGCTTCATAAACCGCGTCGAATGCCACCTCAACCATCAAAATCGGTTAATTATTTCAAGAGATACCGTTGTCGAAAGAATAAAAAAAAAAAATTTTTTTTAGTATTTTAGAAATTTCTCAAAAACGATTCGATAAATAAATTTCAAAGTCTGATCAGTTGTAGAACTCAATAAAACGCGTCGATTGCTACCTTAACCATCTCAATCGCTTTATTAGTTCGAGAGATATCGTTTGAGAAAAAATGGTAAAAAACGTTTTTTTTCGAAAATAATGGCATACAAAAGTATTTTCGAGCTCGAAGAGCTCGAAAATGTATCCACAACAATTTTTCAAGCTCAAGGAGCTCGAAAACGGCGGGAAGTTTTGAGGCTGGCCCGCAGGGTCAACTGACAGACCGATTTTTATTCTCTGGCAGTGCCCTTTTCGCATGAAAAAATTTATAAAATTGTCTAAATTGGGGGTGCTATAGTATATGCTGGCCTACTTTCATTATTTGAATTAGTTCTCATAACTAAAATAAATAAATTTTTATAATTTTAAAACGAATAATCAATTATCTTTCGAATAGAGAAGGAATATTCTAAAAATTTATTATTTTAAAAAAGTTTTTAAAAATGAGAGCTACAAAGAGCCAAAAACCACTATGTCTACGGTATAGATACACGGTAGGCTCGCGCCAATACACTTCACACATATACATGTGTTTGAACGTGTACTTGGCGCGAGACACTACCGTGTCTCCTGATTATTAAAAATAAAAAATACTTTATGATTATTATACTATCAGCAAATCCGAATTCTCACTTCAGTCATTGTGTATCTGAAAATAGTCATAATAGCTTCCTAGTACCTTAAAACGTCGACATCTGATGATGAAATTTTGATTTTCGCAAATGGGGGTGAAAAAAATCAATTTCCGAATTTTTCGAAAATCATCGATTTTCTTAGCGGAGAATTAATAAAGCTAATATTCAAAAAGTTAATCGGGAATTTGGTTAATTTGTTGATTGAGTGAAAAAAAATCAGATAGATTCTTATAGCTATATGTATAAGGCCCTATACTATAGCACTTCTCATAGAACTCATTCATTCTTATAAAATTTCTATGGGAATTTATGAGAATCTATTGGATTCTATGAGATTTTCTAAACAGGGTATTTATTTGACTGCAAGGAGCTTCGACTTCATGGCCAAGTAAAATTTTTTATCTATCTAACTATCTATTTAATTCAAAGTAAAATGGTAGAAGTCAGTTCAATAAATAATCAATCATTGTCGTTAAATGAAACTTTATTTTATTATTTGTCAATGATCATAGGTTTTTTTTTATTTATTAAATAAATTATTTTTTATTTTATATCTATGTTTTTATACAACTTACGCTGTAATAAAATATAAATAAACTTTCTATTTCCACTAGAATAAATTTCATAAATAAGAACGTTTTATAGAATATTAATGAAGTACACGAATAATAAATATAGTAACTTACTAGTTCAATATTGTATACTTTAAATGTTTTTGGTTTTTTTACTTGTTAATATGCATGTTAACAGCTTGAAGATCCTGACGATTGGTTTCTACTGACTTTTTTTTCTCACAGCCTTTTCAGGTCTCACCACTTCATTTTTTCGTTATTAGAATCAATTTATACTAACTTTTTTTCAAGATGGTATGATAATCGCATTCACGCTGTGCCACTTTTTGAATTGTTTTGACAGAAAAAAAAAAATTTATCGGATTTTTTCAGTCAAAAAAGAAAAAAGAAAGTAAAAATTTTTCCTCCTTTGAAACGAAATTCTCTGACTTTTCCCTGATTTTTCCAATAAATTTATAATTTCCTGACATTTCCAGGTTTTCCAGAGATGTGGCCACCCTGGTCTTACTAAGAATTGCATAATAATTTTAATTCCCTATTTGTTAAATATTGAAGAACTTCTCTTACGATTTCTGGATCTAATAATAAGTCTTGAGAAATATCAATAACGAAGACTTCAGCTTTAACCAATAATTCAGCTCTTTTTAATGCTCTGTTCAAACGGTACTGAATAATATTTATATAAGATGGAATTTCTGATAAAATATTTGAGTCGGCTGGTATATATATTGCCTCAGGATTATTTTTAAACAAAAATTTTAGTTTCATAGCTGATTTATGAAGCGGCTTATGCAATAACTCATAGTAAGTTAGTGTACTTTCCATTAGTGAATTCTGCTTCATAAATTCAACTTCGTCAGCATATGCATCCCGTAATGAATCATATTTTCTGTAAGCAACAGCCATCTTATTTTTTTGACACATATAATAATTAGCAGCAATCAATTGGACAATATGTCTTTTAACAGTCTTAATAGTAAATCGATTAAAGTTCTTGAAGTAATCAGCAACAACATTTCCATGCCCATCTTTTGTATTAACATCAAACCCAGCTTTAAGTAAATATTTGACAATATTTATGTTATTTTTATGAAGCGCTACTTCTAAAAGTAGTTTTTTGTGAATAATACAGTTGACATTAGCTTCATTATCAATTAAATATTTGGTTATATCAAGCTGATCGGTCTTAATAGCTACATATAGTGGCGACTCATTCTCACAAACCGCATTTACATCAGCACCATTATCTATTAAATATTTAGCTATATTAGTTGGCGAGTTATAAATATTCGTGTCTAATAGCGGTTCTGAGTTATCCCATATGACATTTGCATCAACATTTCTACCTATTAACTCTTTATTAAATGTCGATGCTTGGAGATAAATAGCTCGACATAATGGTGATTTATTTTTATAAACAGCATTTACATCAGCACCATTATCTATTATATATTTAGCTATATCAGTTACCTTGTTCTCAATAGCGACATGTAATAGTGGTGCTGAATTATCCCAAATTAATTTTACATGAACATTTCTATCTGTTAAATATTTATCTAATTTCGTTGCACGATGATCAATAGCTCGACATAATGGTGATTTATTTTCCCAAACGGGATTTACATTAGCACCTTGTTCTATTAAATATTTAGCTACATTTGATGCCCGGTATTTAATAGCAATTCGTAATAGCTTTTCTTTGTTACGAGCACAGTCATCACCTTTATCCATTAAATATTTAGCCATGTCAGTTTCGCGGCTAGCAAGAGCCAGATGAAATAGAGAGTAATTTTCACGATGAAGACTTACATCAGCACCTTTGTCAGATAAATATTTGATTATTTCGTTCCTTCGCTTATAAAAAGCTAAATGTAACAGGGTTACATTATTTGAAATAAAATTTACGTTGGCATGTCTGTCTATTAAATATTTAGCTAATTCTGTACTATTCTTTTCAATAGCCAAATATAATGGCGATTTATTTTCCCAAACAGCATTTACGTCAGCACCACTATCGATTAAATATTTAGCTATATCGGTTAGCTGGTTATCAATGGATGTATGTAATAGCGGAGTAGAGTTCTCCGAAATGAAATTTACATCAGCATTTCGATCTGTTAAATATTTAATTAATTCCATTGCACGGTGATAAATAGCTCGACATAATGGTGATTTATTTTGATAAACAGCATTTACGTCAGCACCACTATCTATTAAATATTTGGCTATGTCAGTTTGCTGGTTATCAATGGCTGTATGTAATAGCGGTGCTGAGTTCTTCAAAATGAAATTTACATCAGCATTTCTATCTATTAAATATTTAACTAATTCTGTTGCATGGCAATATATAGCCAGACTTAAGGGTGATTTACCTTCACACACACAATTTACATCAGCACCTTCATCTATCAAATATTTAGCAATCTCATTTCTGCTTTCTTCTATAGCTAAAATTAATGGTGTAATTCCATGTTTAATAAGCATGTTTACATCTATCCCACTCTTCACTAGTATTTTAACGCGTTCTATGTCATTATGAACTATAGCACCGAATAATGATTTTTCACTTTTATGACCAATTAATGCATTAGTATCCATTTCGTTTTTGTTTTCTTTCGCAGTGAGTAAGATTGAGGCTCAGCCGGGACAGTGGGTGCCAGAAATTCGCTTTTTTTTCCAAACTGCTTACCAGGCTAAAATTAAATAAATTATAATTTAGCATCAATACTACACTGTTTATTATTATTCAATTTTAAATACTTTTTAACTTCCCGCAAAGAAAATTGAAAATTTTTAAAAATTCGGGAAATTATTGGTTTCAGTCCGATTTTCGAAAACCGAATTTCTATCAGATTTTGACGTTTTGAGGTTCTAGGAAGCTATCCTGACTAATTTCACGATGATGTCCAAGTGTATGTATGTGTGTATGTATGTAAATATCTATAACTCTTGAACGGATGAACCGATTTTGATCGTTAAGGTGTTCTTCGGCGCGGCTTGTTAATATCTAAAAGCCGTAAAAAATTGAGCTTGATCAGTTAAGTGCCTTTGAAGATATTCCAAAAATAAAATTTTTTCAAAAATGTTTTTTTTTAAATAACTTTTAATGTGCTCCATCGATCGATTCCAAAATCTAATCAGTTCTGAAACTTTATAAAACGCGTCGATTGCCACCTCAACCATCAAAATCGGTTCATTTGTTTAAGAGGAACCGTTGACGAAAGAATTCAAAAAAAAAGTTTTTTTTTTGGTTTTTTTGAAATTTCTCAAGAACAACTGAATAAATCAATTTCAAAATTTGATCATCTCTAGAACCAAATAAAACACGTCGATTGCCACCTCAACCGCCTCAATCGGTTAATTCGTTCGAGAGATATCGTTGGAGAAAAAATGGTAAAAAACGTTATTTTTCGAAAACAAAGGCATACAAATGTATTTTCGAGCTCGAAAATGTATTTACAACAATGTTTTCGAACTCAAGAAGTTCAAAAACGGCGGGAAGTTTTGGGGCTGGCCCGCAGGGTCAACTGATAGACCGATTTTTTTTATAATAACTGCCGAATATTGTTTTTTGTAAAATGATTTATTTAAGTAATAAACATTGTAATTGTTTGGAATCAGGGTCAACCACATTTTTCAGAATTCCAAGTGCTTACACCTTAAAGATCCATAATTAAACTTTTTCCACGTGTTCAGCTACACGGCGGATTAAATTTTCTGTATGAGTTTATGTCTCTAACACCAGATATCTATCTGAACCTTGCAATTGAAGTGTGAAAAAATGTCAAAAATAACACAAAATCATGTGAATTTTCAAAAATAAATTTTTCTAATAAATATAAGTAATTTTATATAATACCGTAACATGGACGGTGGTGATAGAAAGGTCGACCTAAGAGTTACAAATAATTTTTGAACTCTTGTAATAGTGAAAATCAGCATATTTTTGTTATTTCAGTAATTTAATGTGTACAACAGCTCACATAACATTTTGTTGCAAGTAGTTTGGATGGTATCTGCCTTCCCTTGCTAGTATAGTGTCTGATAGAAACCCACAACACTGTTTTACGCCGGCCCGTACTAGTAAGAGATGTAGTCTAAGGCAAGAGTGCGTTAACATAGCCTTACTGACGAGTCCGTTAACGTACTTAGGACGAAACTACAAACATTATGGCAAATAGGCATATACCTTAAGTTTTGGTGGTTGACTTAAGAGTCAATACATAGAATGAAAAGAAAAATATGTCAAATAGTGCAGTGTAGCACGGAACTGAAAAATCTCAAAGATAAATTCGAAATTAAGCATAATTTATACCTTAATTATACACCAAGGTTTATCAAAGCTTATATAACATCAATTTAAGCGAAAACAACTTCAATCCGCCGACAAATGCTTGGGATCAAACGTGGTCCCTAAGCCATTTGCCAGGTTTTGGATTTTTGCTTGTCGAAATACCTGTTGACCCCACTTCCAAACAATTACCATAAACATTTTACGCACCTCAAGCACGAACGCGCTGTGTCCGTCTTATGATTGAAATTATTTTTTCGACTCATTCACTCATGTAAATCATCTCTACACTTTGTCAATTAACTAAAATGCGTTTAATTGTATACTAGTACAAAGATAATTTATTAAGAAATAATTTACCCGGTATTAAATCAATTCTATTATTTTAAAATTAATTGTTTTAATCCAAGAAACCATTTCTGTCAATTTTTTAGTCGGAATCTTCAGAAGCACGATAACTTTCAAAAAATATGATAAATGGGCCTAATTTTTTTTTTTTTTATTATCTTTGTATCTTTTATCGCAAAAGCCTTTTTGAAAATCACTATCTAAATCCTTTTTGTTTAATTGTAATTAATAAAAAACTTTAAACCGGTAATGCATAAAAAATTCAGTTGCCATTTTTCATTTTTATTATTATTATTATTATTATTATTATTATTTCTTTTTTTACTGTACTAACTACTGGCAGCAGCACTAGTACGACAGTAGGATTAAAAAATAAAAAGACATATTTAAGAAAAAAAAGCAGGGTATTTAAAAAAAAATTTTTAATAAAAACTGAACTGAGACAAAACTAAAAATAAAATCAATAATTGAAAATTATTAGTAGAAAAAAAATGGTTAAAATAATATTATCAAGGTAGTAATAAAAAAATAAAATATTTATAATTATCATGAGCAAATAAGTTCACTTTTGGAATTTCTAACATTTTTATTTGAAATACTTTCAGTAAAAACTATTACTTATTACGACTTGTTTTGTTTACTTTTTTTGTACCAATAAATAGACGCTGATAGCAACAAAATCGCGTTGAAAGTTATGATAACAAAACCAAAGATAAACTATACTCGTAGTTCTCGATATAATGTTGATAAAGGAAAAAAAAAACACTCAACTTTAGAAAAGAAGTGTTTGAAATTATTTTATAACGATAATAAAATAAAATTTAATTTAATAGATGAAGACATTAAATTAAAATTAATGCTTACCTGTAATATGATGATTATTTTGAAAAAATGTCTAGTTCACTTGTGCGGTCAATAGTTTTTCCGAAGAAAAAATGATAACTTTTAAAGAGTTTATCCTAAAATGTATACAGAAATATTTATAAAGAAACAGTAAGAAAAAATCTTACTGTAAATTTTCAATAATATTTTCTTACGTGTTGCTATCAATAAATATTTATAGCCATAACCTGACTAACATATAACATATTGTTGGTTTGATTTTTTCAATATTTTACATTCAATAGAACAGAAATTCGCAAGTATTTTTCACCAACTAGTATTTTTCACCAACTAGTATTTTTTTATGACTGATTAATATTTCAAGCAATTATTCAGCTTTGAAATTACATTTTTTATTTTTCTTATTTCTCACACGTACCTGAAATAATAAATTTATTTTTTATGAATTAATTTTACTCTGCTCAAAACTAAAATTAATTTTTTTTTATTTTTGTAGGTTAGTATCAGATATTTACTACTCGTAATATTACACTCGAGATTTTTGTATCTTTAATCTCTAAATAACCCTTCTTTTTATTCCCACTCACGAGCAGGATATTTTATGGCACATTCTACTGTGTAACAACTAGAGGTGTGGTCGAGTACCCACCCAAGCGGCACAAAAAAAAAACATTATTGAATTTATGATAACAAATAGTTACATTAAAACAAATTGTTGCCTTAAATTTAACAAAAAGTCAACAATTTTTTTTTTGTGCCGTTTGGGTACGGACAGCTGAGAAAAAAAAAGCTAATATTAAAAAAATTAAGCTGGAATTTGGAAATGAATTAGGAAATGAAAATGTCTACAAAAAAGGTCCTATAATATTTTGTGATAAGTCGGTTTATTTCGCAGGAAAAGTAAAAAGATCTCAAAATTTAATATAAATTCAACTTCAACCTCAAATAACTTTTAAACAAATGGATTTATCAAAAAATGATAAGAGACTTTTTGTGTAGAGCGTTTAATTCCCTAAAAAAATATGCCTGCTGTTTTTTTCTATGATACATCGTTAGCTAGTTATAAAAATCAGAAGACGCAAAAAAAAATTTTTCCATGTTATTCTTATGGAAAATAGAAAAGTGCAATGCGAAACCTCTCAATGTTAATATTAAGAACTCTAATTTTCACAGGCGTCTTTTTATATCTAAATGAAACTTCTGAACCTGTTTCCAAGAAGGAAAAAAAATTTTGTTATTTTCTGAATCACCCTATAATTATATATAATTCTGTATGGTTGTATATAATTCTGTGTAATTATGTATAATTCGATATGAATCGTATATAATTTTATATAAATCATATACAATTATATAGAATTATATAAAATTATATATAATTTTTTTTTTACTCGGGCGCTTAAATTACATCGTATTACACGATTTTTACACGCTATTCTCAACAGAGCTTCGATGAAAGAAAGAGTACACCAAAACTGCACTTATTTTACACGGCGGCTGTTTCAGTGGGAATTTCAATTGTACGCTTAAATTACACCATATTATACGGTTTTTTTCAGTGCGTGTTCTCCTTTAACGTGAAAATAACTATTTTACATACTAATTACACCAAAATTTTAAAATATCAAAAATACGCTAGAAAACGCAGACAAAACGTCGTAAAAACTCCGAGAAAACACAGTAGAAAACTCGTGTCATCATGGCAGACAAAACACTGCTTTTTACCGAAAAACACCGTCGAAACTCGGTGAATACGCCGAGTTTTTAGTGAGTTTGTACGATGACGCTTGAAACATTAGGATATACAGTGGAAATTCAATGGTAATAGAGTGTAAAACGAGTGTCAGTACATTAGTGTGAAACAAGGGTAAACTGAAAGTGAAATTTTCACAAACCCACCGTGTGATACACGTGAAATTCCGGTGTATTTTCAGTGTAATTCAGGTTACACTAAGTTAACACTGAAACCCACGGTGGAAATGGATCCGCCAGGATCCTCTTTCTAATAATCGAATAAATATTGAAATAAAAATTATTCAAATAAACACTTACCGATAAATCGTGTACTTAGAAGAATTAACCACTGATTTGGACATAAATTATGTTTTTGTGGGTATTTGGCCCAAGCCGAAGCCTATAGACCGGGAACCCCAGAGATCTTTTATTAAGGAGGATAGGTTTAATTTTTAAATTAATAATACGGTATTTAAATTTTAATTTCTACTATATTGTCAACTCATAAAACAGTTATTCATAATTAATAACAAAAGTATTAGGTGGCTAGCAGCCGACCCTAATTACACAATTGAAAAATTATATTTACTATTTGGATTTTACATTATATATGTTCGAATTTTAATTTTATAATTATATAATTCGGACATTACTAAATTGAACATTTTAAAATTTATTTTATTCTTTAATTGTAAATGACACGTAATTGAATTTTAATTTTATAATTCATGTAACTGAACACTTTTAAATTTTATGTAATATTTTCATTTTTAATATACACGTGTTTTAATTTTAATTTTATAATTCATGTAACTGAACAATTTTAAATTTTATGTAATATTTTGATTTTTAAATTACACGTGTTTTAATTTTAATTTTATAACTCGGACATTACTAAATTAGACATTATTTTAAATTTATTTCATTCTTTACTTATAAATGACACGTGTTTGGATTTTAATTTTAATATTCATGTAACTGAACACTTTTACATTTTATGTAATATTTTGATTTTATTTTGTTATACCTGTTTATCTGTGTAAATACTTGATGAGCTTCAAATTAATATACTAGTTTAATTTATACTACACTTTTCTTTTTCTTTGTCTTCATTGTTACAACTTGTTCGCACCTTGATGATTGCAGCCAGAAGAGAGCGAGACCTTTTTTGTTTCTCAGACCCGAAATTTTCTTATCTTGGTCGGCGCACGCATTATTCTTCCTACTAAGATTTTCCTTAATAGATATTTTGTTGTTCACGTGGTTTATTGTATGTTATAAAATTTATAAATTAAAAAAAAAATTGTTTTGAAAATTATAAAAATTAATCGGACGTAACAACTTAATCGGGATTAAATCGGAAAATAATATATTTTTCTCGATAATTTAACAATTGTAATTTTTCAATCGAATTCAATCGAGTTTTTGAACAAAGAAGTCTAGTTTACAATGTAAGCCACCAGATTTTGCGATTACTTGGCTTTAAAAAAATTTTTATCATTTTATAATTAATAATTTTATATACTTATGACAACATTACGGAAACTTAAATAAATATAAATGGTTTAAAAGTTTAATAATTAATTTATAATTCATTATTCCAATTTGATATTTAAACTTTATTCGTAAAGCGAAAACAATTTTATAATAGATACATTTGTATTACAACTGTACTAACATATACTTAGAATTATATTTTGATCCAATAATAATACTTTTTTTTTATTACAATTTGTTTAAACAAATTTTAAAACTTACAGTTTTTTTTCTTTATTTTTGTACTTCATTTCTAAATCAAGTGCGAAAATAAAAATACTAGGTAAGGATTAAATATTGGGAATAAAATAGTAGAGAAAAAATAAGATGCCTTACGAAGAATTACATAGTAATTTGAGGTCCCTATTTGTTAAATATTAAAGAACTTCTCTTACGACTTCTGGATCTAATAATAAGTCTTGAGAAATATCAATAACGAAGACATCAGCTTTAACCAATAATTCAGCTCTTTTTAATGCTCTGTTCAAACGGTACTGAATAATATTTATATAAGATGGAATTTCTGATAAAATATTTGAGTCGGCTGGTATATATATTGCCTCAGGATTATTTTTAAACAAAAATTTTAGTTTCATAGCTGATTTATGAAGCGGCTTATGCAATAACTCATAGTAAGTTAGTGTACTTTCCATTAGTGAATTCTGCTTCATAAATTCAACTTCTTCAGCACATGCAGCCCGTAATGAATCATATTTTCTGTAAGCAACAGCCATCTTATTTTTTTGACACATATAATAATTAGCAGCAATCAATTGGACAATATGTCTTTCAACAGTATCAATAGTAAATCGATTAGATATATTGAAGTAATCAGCAGCAACATTTCCATGCCCATCTTTCGTATTAACATTAAAACCAGCTATAAGTAAATATTCAACAATGGAATGATTTTTTTGCGCTACTTCTAAAAGTCTTTTTTTGTTGAAAGTGTCGTTGACATCAGCTCCATTATTAATTAAGTATTTAGTCATTTTCGTTCTATGGTTCTCAATAGCTAAATATAATGGCGATTTATCTTTACAAATAACAGCATTAACATCAATACCTTCATCTTTTAAATTTTTAGCGATCCTATAGTTTCTTTCGACTATTGCCCTACATATACAAACACTCGATGGTCTTTTCCAAAGAACATCATTTATATCAAGACTTTTTTTTTCTATTAAATATTTCGCTATTTCATCATTTCTGCTACGAATAGCTAACTGTAATAGGGTGCATCTTCGTAGTAAAATTTACGTCAGCATCTCTTTTTCTTAAACATTTACCTAATTCCTTTGCATAGCTATCAATAGCTAGATATAATGGTGATATATATACACAAATACGATTTACATCGACACCTTTATCTACTAAATTTTTTTCTATTTTATTGGCTCCGCTATTAAAAGCTAAAAGTGGTAGTGTGAAATCGTTTGAAATAAAATGTACATTAGCATTTCTATCTATTAAATATTTAGCTATTTCCGTTTCACCTTTATTTATAGCTCGATATAAATTTTTTCAGTGAGCAAAAGAAAGTAAAAATTTTTCCAGCTTTGTGACTAAATTCTCTGGCTTTTCCCTGATTTTTCGAGTATATTCATTCATTCAATTCCCTGACATTTCCAGGTTTTCCAGAAATGTGACCACCATGATACTTGATCATGTACAAACTATTTTTTATCAAGTTTCCGAAATTTGTGAAAGTTCTTTAGTTTTTTGCGTTTAAAAGTAAGTAAATAAAATCGCCCAGAATACAATTTCTTGGAACGAATCAACATTTAAATGTAAGGAACTAAAGGACTATCAAGAATTCAAAAAATTTTGTGGAGAACAAGTTGTAGGAAGTGAAATGATCTACAAAAAAGGCCCTATAACATTTTAAGATAAGTCTGATTGTTTCGCCGAAAAAGTCAAATAATACTAAAATTTACTATGAATCCAACTTTGACCTCGAATAACTTTTGAAAAATTAAATTTATTGAAAAATGATACGAAACCTTTTTAGTAGAGCATTCAATTTCCAACAAAAATATTTATTGATTTATCCAATAAACTGATATTCTAGTTAGTGATTAAATTCCAAATTTAAAAAAAAATTTTCCCATGTTATTTAAATGGGAAATCGAAAAATGCGATGAGCTATACCTCGCAAACTTGAATTTAAGAGCCGATCTTCTGACAGAATTTTTATTTTGACACATCCTATCAATTTCTGGTGGTGCCCAAAAAAAAAAAAAATTGTTTTCGACACACCCTAGAGATTACATACAATTATATGTAATTGTATGTAATGACATACTATTATATAGAATCATGCCATTTTACAGAAACTAATTTTACTGTTATGTAATTGATATCACAGACATCAGTATAAAATATACATTTATTCTAAAAAGCAAAGAGTCCCTATAATTTCGTTTTATTCCCTGAAAATTAAATTACAATGTAGTAATTAAAATTAATGCTTACCGGTAATATGTGATTATTTTTAAAAATTGTCCAACTCAAATGTGCGGTCAACAGTTTTTTCGAAGGAAAAATGATAAATTCTAAAGCGTTTATCCTAAAACGAATACAGAAATATTTAGAATACTAGGAAATACTAAAAAGAAATATTACGGTAAATTTCCAACAACATTTTCTTGCGCGTTGTTCTCAAAAAATATGATCAGGCAACACAGGGCACGGAAAAGTGGTCATTTCTGGCCATCTTTGCACATGCGCATGGATTATTCGCACATCAACTTGTCCACAACATGTTGAAAGCCCTTTTAATTTGAGGAAAAGCGACCTCACGTCCACATTCAACATGTGCACAAGTTTAAAGTGGACGCTAGATAGAGCCACATTCTTATGAGTTGAATGTGAGCTGACCTGACCTGATCCGGCTTTTCCTTTTTTTATTCCCACTTGCAAGCAGGATATTTTATATAACGCATTCTGCTGTGTACCAATTAGGGGAAAGATGGGTAACTACGAACACCTGAGAAAAAAAGAGCCAATATTTAAAAAATTAAACGGGAATATGGTTAATTTGTTGATTAAGTAAATATATAATTATTTACTTGTTGAGAGAAATTGTTTTACTGACTTTCCAGAACACGCGCACTTTTTAAAATTAGAAAACGCTGATTTTGATACGAAATCTTGATTTTTTTGCTTTTTGATTCATCTGGTAAACGGGTAATTATAGATTATTAAGTATATACTTTAAGTATATAGAGTTAAAAATCGAAATGACAGTTGTAATAAAATTATTACTCAAAAACAAACAATTAAATTACCGCGTTAAATTATGATTTTTTTGAGCTTATCCTAAAATTGATAAGAATATCGTTTGTAGGAAATTTTATTCGCTGCAATTTTGTATTAACTTATTGTTATCCCGATCAACATGAATGTTAGAAAGATATCTTTCTAATATCAGAAAGATAACATAATTTTTAGATAACTTTATGATACCAATAAGATGATTCTCTCTGACTCATATAACAATCTTTTTCAATTTCTGAGCAAGTCTGCTCTCAAGATCGATAGCTGCTAGTGTCTTTTTCTACGTATGCTGCAGATACTTGAGACCAGATTTAAATTACAAGCCTAGTGCGAGCCTTACACATGAAATTCGTGCCAGACTCTAAGCAGGTATTAGTTCCTTGATCAGGTACTGGGTCTCTTACCTTATAATATTTTTTGCGACTATTTAAATTTTTCAATCGGATTCAATTGGAGTTCTCAATCAAGTCTCCATGACCAAATGTAATGGTGATGTATCTTCACAAACACGATTTACATCGGCACCTTTATCTACTAAATATTTTGCTATTTCATCGTGTCTTCTCTCAACAGCTAAATGTAGTAGCGTTAAATTCTTTGAAATAAAATTTACGTCGGCATCTCTGTCTATTAAATACATAGCTAAATCCGTTGCATGGTGATCAATAGCTAAATATAATGGTGATGTACCTTCACAAACACAATTTACGTCGACATCTTCACCTATCAAATATTCTGCAATCTTTACTCTTTTTTTTTTTACAGCTAGAAATAATGGTGTAATTCCATCTTCAAAAGTGATGTTTACACTGATCTCCCCACTCTTTAATAGATTTTTAACTCGTTCTATGTCACCTTCATCTATTGCGACATGTAATGGCGTTTTACTTGTACTCTCAACAAATACATTATTATCCATTTTATTATCGTTTATTTTGGCAATGATTATGATTGTGGCTCAGCTTGTACTGTCGGTGTTAAAAATTTTCTTTTCTTTTCAAATAACTTACTACGCTAAAATTAAAGAAAAAAAAAAATTAAACACTAATTAAGCATCAATAATACTGCAAAAAGCTTTTCATAAAAACTATAATTTATTAAAAAATGAATTTACTTATTTTTTTTTTCTTATAAATATGCACCTACGATTCTTACACAGTTAGAAATTTTGTGTATTTGTGTTAAAAAATTATTTGGTTAAATTTTTTGTGTTGATTTTCAACACAGAAGTTTGTCAATTCAACACACATCGTCCGGTTATTTTACTTTAACAGATTTTTTATGTTAAATGACTACAATGTTAAAAAAATTGTTTGAATTTTCAAGACATTGTATATAACGCAATAAACATACATTTGTGCTTGAAATTTCATTACTAATTTCATATAGAATTTAAAATACATGTTTTTGAATTTTCAAATTAACACTTTGGATTTTCAAATACTTCGTTTTGAATTTTCAAATACAATTTTTTTAATATTCAAACACTTTGCTTTTAATTTTTAAACACTTTCTTTTTAATTTTCAAATAGATGTATTTGAAAATCTGGAGCGTTTATTTGAAAATTCAAAAGCGTGTAATTTAAATTCTATACGATCGTTACAATGAAATTTCAAACACAATTGTATATGTTTATTGCATTATATACAATGTTTTGAAAATTCAACCAATTATTTTAACTGTGTATGGTTACATGGAAATTAAAGACTATTAGGTATATAAAGTAATAAAATGTTTATTGATAAAACTTCAACATTTTGTAAACTGTTATCAATTCCTTATAAACAACATTATCAATTTTTTGTTTTTTTATTAACTATTGTTATAATATAATATAATATAGCGGGTAATTATATTTTTTTTTCTTAAACGTTTAAAAAAGTAGAAATTAAATAAATGTTTTAAAGTTAAATCACATTTTAATATTTAAATCACTATAAAACTATATTATGTTTATTAGCATTATGCTATATCACATTTATTACTGTATACTGTCAATGACGTTCAGTTCAATCACAAGTTCTATTTACTTTATATTATTGAGGAAATAAAAACTTAACAATAATAAAGTCTGATGTACACCGCTCACATTACTCACATTTATTATATATTTCACTCATACACAATCCTTGATTACTGAACGCGTATCACGTCACGCGCAGAAATTTCATATACAAGCATTTGAATTTTCAAATGAGTATTATGAAATTTCAAATGGAATTATTAAAATTCAATATGTCTTAGAATTTTCAATACTTGCTTTGAAAATTTAAAAAACAAGTATAAATTTTAAGTACGTTTATTAAAATTCATATTCTTTTTTTTAATTTTAAATATCAGCTTGATTATTAAATTACTTACATTAAATTTGAAGCTTTTTTTATTGAAAATACAATTCAAATATCTAGTTATGAAAATTCAATTCCTTTTGTATTGGAATTTTCAAATTATTTTTTACAATGTATGTTTTTATTGAGAAGAATTGTTTTACTGACTTTCCAAAACCCGCAAATTTTTTCAAACTGTATCGCGACAAAAAATTACGGAACACTTATTTTAATGCAAAATCTTGATTCTTTGGCTTATTGGTTCATCTTGTAAAAGAGTAACTATAGATTATTAAGTATAAATATTAATGATCTAAAGAACTAAAATTTGAAATGAAAGAAATATTATAAAAAAATTATCACCCACGAACTAACAATTAAATTACTGCTCCAAATTTTCATCTTTTGAGCTTATCCTAAAATTGATAAGAATATTGTTTATAGGAAATTTTGTTCACTGCAATTTCGTATCAACTTATCTTTATCATATCTTTGATGGATTTTAAATTTTTAGTTTCAGTTATGAAATTATAAATTTTAACTTGAAGTTTCATTTTATAAATTTATTTATTTAAACCAAAAACTGAAACTTGACAATTAGTGATGCGTCGAAAATGATTAAACGCTATAAAAAAAAAAAGTTATCGAATTGATTTCATTGAGTTAAGAAACAAATAATTCATTTTTTTTTTTTTTTTAATTCTGATAATGAAAATATATGCAAACTTTACACTTTTTAATGTCTCTTAATGGTGTTTTCTATGAAAAAGAACAAGTAATAGATACAAAAAAAATTTATTGGTGAATTTTTTTTTTGCAAGTTTTGTTTTGTATAAAATATGTCTCCTTCGAAATTTCGACTGGACTACTAATCGTTTTGTTGAATTCGATCGAATTTTTTAAAGTTATGGCACTAAATTAATTAATAAATAATTGACATTGATGTAATTAACAAATAAATAAATAAATTAGCTTTTCTCATCAGTAATTTAAATTTCTTTTATTATTTTTTCGTCACATAACTCTTGCGCTTTATTCTAAATTATTCGTAAATAGTATAAATTGTATCAAATAATATAGTACTTGTAATGATTACCATTTTCCTGGTTTATTTATACTTATATAGTTTTTCCGTTATTTTCATTGGTGGTGGTGATTCAGGAGTTTTTCCGAAACTTCTTTTTTTTCTTCATTTTCACAGACAACTTTGCCCCATGTATCGAGTTTTCTATAAAATATTTTAATTTACCGCAAGTTTGTTTAAAAAATTAAATAAATCGTCAATTATAGTATTACCTTCTTATCGATTTCATCAAATTATCATAATTATCACGATCAGAAGTTTCTTCTCTTCCTTTATCTTCATCATTACCAGAACCTATTACTATTTTTTCATTTTTATCATTATTAGGAGTTAAGAATAGTCTTCTATTTTGATCATCATCATCATCATCATCATCATCTTGTAACTGCTGAGACTTGCTAGGGTTCCGTATTAATGGTGAACTTGTAATTGGATTAATTGAAGTATTTGGTGAAATTGTAATTGGAGACAATTTACTTTCATTTCTGTCTGGCAAATCAATCAAATTCTTGACAGTGACCGATTCAACTCTAAGTTGACAAATTTTTTTCACAAAATCATTAGACATGTCCTCAAGATCATTGAAATCCTTGTTCAACTTTTGAATTATGCTTAAATAATCTTCCATTGACTCACAAGATTTTACATATTCAGAACTACTTAACTTTTCCAATGTATTTTGAATAGACTGTTGTAACTCGTAAGTCTTATTTTGAACTTCACCAAGAAGTTTTTTCTTGTGACTGTTTAATTTTTCAAGCAACTCAATTTTGGATATGCACTTTTTATTTTTTTGAGTTGGAGAATCCATTCTTTATAATTTTATTTTACTCTTTTACTGTTAAACAAAGTTAATATTCTTTTGTTGCGCTTTTTTTTTTTAGGTTAGCGTCTTAATTTTACTATATGTAATTAATACACTCGTAATTTTTGAATCCCTAACGTACTTTTATCCCCACTTACAAGAAAGACATTAACACATTCTGTGCACCAATTAGAGGAGAGTTTGGTAGCTATGAAAATCTGCCTTGTGGAAATTTTTCTCTGCGAAAAGTGAAAATAAAAGCTTTGAAAATCTTATTTTCTCTTGAAAGCTCTGAGAATAGTGTTTAAAAAAAAAAAAAAAAAAAAAAAACTTGAATAGTCCTCAGAAGTCAAATATTTAGTTGAATATGGCGGCTTTTTTAAAAAAATTATTAAGACATTAAATTTTTGGGCAGAAAATTTTCATTGCAATAAAAAAAGTTATTCGGAAAAATCTACTATATGTAGGAATATTCTTGTGTCACGTGAGAAGAAATTTAAAAAAAAAAAAAACTTTTTTATTGTGATGAAAATTTTCTGCACAAAGTATGTCCTAATAATTTTTTCAAAAAAAGTTGCCGAATTTGACTAAATATTTGACTTTTTAGGACTTTATATAAGTTTTTTTTTTATAATACTTTATTCCTAGAATTTTGAAAAGAAAATAATATTTAAAAGATTTTTATTTTCACTTTTTGGAGAAAAAAATTTCTGCAGGTGCTACGAACCATAGAGAGCTAATATTTTAAAATTTAAATGGAAATATTCAATTTGTTAATTATTTAAAAACATTAATTATTTATTTAGTTTCATAATTTAAAAATTAATTACATTTTAAACTGAAATATAGAATATTTTCCATTACTCTAATTAAAAACTCCGATTGAAACCGATTGAAAATTTGTAATCGGAAATTTCTGAGTGAATTTGATTGAAAATCGATTATAAATATTTTTATCTGATTGAAACCGATTAAAAAATTCCAATTAAATTCAATAGGAAAATAATAATTTTAAAAAAAATTTTTTCTAATTGAATCTTAATCGGAATTTGCGGAAGCAGGCGCGTTCCGATTAACCGATGGACTTTTAATCGATTTCAATCGGAGTTTTTAATCAAAGTACTCCACGTCCGCGGGTAATTTCGATCAGTACATAACATTTAAGTAATTATTAATAGGATATTTAAAAATAAATCATAAACTAAGACAAAATTAATCTATACACAGATCATATAAATTTCCAAAATTTTAAAATTTAAATTAAAATTATAAATTAAGATTATAGATAAGGGATAATTGCAAATGTGCGAGATTTAATTACTATATATGTATTACATAGCGTTTATTTATTTTAAACATGTATACTAATTATCTATTTACATTACAATTTAATTGAACCTATTTATTCTATATTTTAAATTTTCATTAATATTAATAAGAAAAAAAAATGGTACGCATGTTTTATTTACTAATTTTTTAACTTTTCGCTATGAAAATTAATAATAAAAAAAAGTTATTGACTGGTCAGATTTTTGAAATTGATGGATTTTTGAATTATCAATGGAAGTCAACGTTTCAAGCTCTGAGGAATCATTCGCAATTATTTTTAGATCTTTGTCGAAATTGTTTATTAAGATGATGTAGAGTGTAGAGAACGGACTAGATTTTAGAGTCTGGTAATATGAGTTTTTGAATACAAGTCAATGACAGCGGGAAATTTCATAGCTGATCCGCAGGGTTAATTATTTTTCATATTTTTTGTTAACGTCTTGGTGAGTCAAAAAATTCACTATCTTGACAAGTACCTTGGAAATAGTAGTTATCACATGAATGACCCTTGCAGCATTTATAACCTTGATATGGATGACACTGAAATAAAAAACAACAATTTATTTTATTAATCTGTCAGAATTTTCTATTTGTTAGTAAAAATTTTTTTAATTTTTTATCCATAAAATGAAGAAAAAATTTTATTGAAAATTAAAATCCCTACAGAAAAAAAATCTATCTGCGATAACGTAAATTTTAAATTCAAAAGTATGGGGACAGTGAAAAGAAAAATATTTTAATTCCGCGCTTTTTCGCGAGTTTCAAAAATAACAGGCAGTTATTTGAATGTTCGATTTATGGTCTGAATTTTCAGGAGACATTTTGTCGGAAATTAAATTTCCTATCAGAAAATAATTTTTTTTAATTGAAAGAATTAAATTCAATTATCGGTTTATTTGAAATTTTGAATTAGTGGTCAAAGTTTAAAGTTAAAATTTTTTTTTTTTTACTGTATTATGATGATTACTTACCCAGCCGCCTTTGCATCCTTCAACTGTATTGATATAGATGCCAATAAATAATAAAATTGATAATAATAATATTATTTTTGACATTTTTATTTTTTTTCTCTACAAAAATAAAATAATTATTTAAATTTAATATTCTGGCTAAACTATCAAGTTTATGTGAAAAATTACTGAGATCTTTTTTGTAGAAAATTTAATTTCCTATAAAATACATCCTGAGCATTTGTATTTTATCTCTATTATTTTCACCGCAATTTAAATTTAAACACTAAAATATTTGAACGCTAGTTATTTCTGCCAAATTAATATTTTCGGTATTTAAATTTAAATTTCTGAGTCAACTATTAACGAAACGTCAAAAATGCACAGAAATAATTTTATGTTGAATAAAATTTCCTACAAAAAATTTTAATTTCTTTTTTTTTTTTTTTACTAAATAGTTTAAAAGTTATTTGAGTTTGAACTCAAACTGAATAAATAAAATTAAAAATATTTTATTATAGAAATTTTGAAATTAAAAATTAATAGTGATACCTTAAAGTAATGTATCGACGTTGCAAGACTGAGTACTGAACTTTGAATAAATTCCCATTAATTTATAATGAGCGGAATCTGTCATGACCTTCCGCGACTTGTGCATTTTTAAAATTTTACAGAAAGTAAAATTATGAAACGCTGATTTTGTTTCGAAATCTTGTTTCCTTGACACTTTGATCCGTCCGATAAAAGTTGACTATTTATTAATAAATATAGATTTAAATTATACAAGAAGTTAAAGATAAAAAGAGCAGAATAATTAACATCCAAGGATTTATTATTAAATTACTGCTTTAATTTATCAACTGTTGAGTTGATAAGAACATTGTTCGTAGAAAATTTAATTTACTGCAACTTTATATAACTTATTTTCATAATAACTTCGATAAATTTAGAATTTTCAATTTCAAGTTATGAGAATATAATCTTTATCTTGAAGTTTAACTTTAGAAATTTTTTTTTACCGGAAATTGAAGTTGAACTATGAGAGATATTACAAAAATAATTAAAATATCAAAAAAATTTCTTACCGTCCGCTGTAGTCGTGTGGGTCAAGGCATCGAAAGGCTTCAGCTGCAAGAGAAAGGTCGAGGGTTCGAACCCAGGACTCGGTGGTGAGCTAAAATTTATACGAGCGGCCAAGAAGTAGATAAGATTCAAGGCCAATAAAAAATCTATTTTTAGGGAAAAACATTCAACTATTTCTAAAAAATCACCTAGATAATGTTGGTAATTTTTTCAAAATAAAATCTGCACATAAATTAATTTTATTTTATAAATTAAAATAAAAAAAAAAATTAACTAAATTATTTTAAATACTTACCAATTATTTCTTCATGTATTTATGTGTAAGCCCAATATATTTAAATAAAATAATAAAATAAATATAGATTTAGATATTTATTTTATTTCTTTTTCTTCAAATTTTTTTTTCGATTTACAATTTTTCAAATTTTTTTTTTTACTCCATATTTATTAATAATTATTTTTTTTAATCGCCAATTGCCTGAAGATTTCAATATATTTCTATAATATTTTCATCATTATATATTATACATATATTTATTAGTACACGTTGTCTTTTTTATGTATTTCATTATACTATTATTGTTTAATTATTATTAATTAATAACTAATTATTATAAGGTATCTTGCATTTTTTAATGTTTTTTTTTTTTTATATTTTTTTTTTTAACTTTTTTTTTCTTTTAATGCAGTTATTTCTTTTTTTGACTTACAATATTTAATATATTTCTTCATTACAATTATTATCATAGATCATTGTTTTATTTTTATTATTTTTTTTTTACTGCTTCGTATATTGTTATTATTTTTTAAATAATTAATAAATATTCTTGAATATATATTATATATTTTTGTATACATATATTCGCATTATATTTTATATTATATATATAGATATATATAATATAATAATCATGTGTATAATAATAATAATTATATATATTTTTATATTATATATAAGTACAGTCTAAATATAATATCATCACTTTTTCTTTTTACTTAAAATTAATTATTATTTAATAATGATAATTTATCATTATATTCAGATTTATTATTTTCAATTTATATTAATAATAATAAATATAATTTTTAATATTTTAATTTAAATTAATTGATAATAAAAAAAAATAAAAAAAAGGTTATGGCAAATTTTTAATAATTTTAAACCCGTAATTTTTAAAAAATAATAATTATTGTAATTTTTATTCTTCATTTATTATTATTAATATAATTAATCATTAATCTAACCTATTAATCATTTTCTACGATATCTTTTAGTAACTAGCGACATCTAGATATTTTTTTATTAATTATTCACGTACATTTAATTATTAATTAGTTTAATTAATCATGTATTTATATATTTATTATTAATAGTTTTTTTTTTAATATTTTTGTAGGGCCATGATTTTGAATTCACCTTCATTGTATTTATGTATTTTTTTTTTTATTAATTACCGCTAGTTCGTTTAATTATTATATTAAATTTATCAAGAAAATTAATGTTTTATTAATGAAGGTTCATTATTTATTAATCATGTTATTGATTATTCAAATTACTCCGTATTAATTATTTTTCAAATAATTAACCATTAGTTAAATATATTAATTATTAAATATTTAATACTATTATTATTTTATATTTGATTTAATTTATTAAATACAACATTAATAATGATTAATTAATAATTAAATAACAACAGTTTTAAACTTGCACGCAGTAGTCACAGCCAATCTGACATATCCACGTTTATTTATATTTATTTATCTATTTTTTTTTCTTTTTCATTTTATTCAACAATTTATTAAATAGTTGGCAAATAAAATTTCATTATTTTTTAATAGCAATTTTATAAATTGCATGTTTCTTATTTTCAAAAAGTTCATTGATAATTTACAAATTTTCAAATATTTTTCAATAAATAAATAATTAAAATTTTTTATTTTTATAAAAACAATTTTGGGGTTTTCTAAATATTATAAAACTTGTGCGTTTTTAAAAAAAATAATTTTTTTTTTTTTTAAATTATCGCGGGAAATATACTCAGATATAATCATATATGATCTTATATGAGTTTATGGTCAAATATGGGTTTATGATCGTGTAAGTTAATATATGATCAAGTATGAGTTCATATATGATAACTAATACATGTATGAACTCATACTTGATCTTATACGTAAAAAATATAGTCATATAAGTTATCATCTAGGTTACTGTATAATCAAATATGATATTGCATTGTTATAAATAAACAAATAATTCTCTATATGATCAGACATTATTTCATATATAACTAAATGAGTTCATATGTGATTAAATATGGTCATATATTATTATACGAGTTCATGTATGGTTATGTATAAATTTAAACTTCATCATACACGAGTATATATGATTAGATATGATCATATATGATAAGATATGATCATACATGATCACATATGCTCAGATATGATTACACATGATGAGATATAGTCACCCATAATCAGATATGATCATGCATGATCAGATATGGTCATACATGATAAGATATGATTAAATCTGAGTATTTCTTCCCGTTAATACAAACTTTTATCAATTGAACTTTTTTAAAATTAAAATTTTCTCATCTCCAAACTGTCCCACTTAAAATTTTATATATTTATTGATATATTTAATTACATATTAATATTGCTGAATTATTTATTAATTTTTTTTTTATTATTTTATAATTTGAAATAATTATTATAAATTTGAAATAAATTAAAAATAAATAATAAACAAATAGAAGGCACTCTATATTATTCCGAAAACTTAAAAAAATTTATATCCTAGGCCTTTTAAATTTATATTTTACATAATAAATAATAAAAATCAAGACAGGAAATAAATAAAGAAAAAAAAATTAAACAAAAATATTTTATTATTTTAATATTAATAATTATTAGATATTATATTATGATTTCATGTTTTTTTTTTTTTTTTTTTTTTTTTTTTTTTTTTTTAATATTATTTTTAAATAACAATTTATTATATTTAATTATCTTAAATATATAACGTGTTGCGGATAATCATCCAACTCTCTCTCTCTCTCTCTCTTTTTTTTCTTTCTTTCTCTAGTTTTTTATTAATCTTTATTTCGTCTTTTCCACGTTCAATAATGTTAATAATAATTTAATTATTGTTATTTGCTTGGAAGCTCACAGCCGACACGTTTTTATTTATTTTAATTATTTATTAATATCCTTTTAATTATCGTCGTTCTATCTACCAACAATGAGATAATTATCTTTTATCCAATCTCTAATATTATTATTAGTATCATTATAATTATCATTATTAATATTATTATTATTATTATTATTATTATTATTATTATTATTATTATTACTCATTTTTTATAATTTTAATCATCTCAGTTGCTCGAAATGATATTAATGTATAATAAATTAATGACACAAAGAATTATAAATTATATAGAATATAATTACAATTAACCATTAAATAAAAAAAAAATTAATAAATAAACACAAATATAATTTTTTTTAAGTACGTTGTTGTCTTTTTAGCATTTGTTGTACAAAAAGAAAGTTAATCATTAATCATTAACATTAAAAAAAAAAATTAATAAACATGGCAGTGCCTTGAGCAACCATTTCAATTATTAATTGTTTATTAATCCTTTAATATAATATAATAATTTATTAATTTTAATGATTTTGAATCATTTTTTACTAACAATTAATTATTTTAACATTTTTTTAATTCATTCAAATTTTATAGGTTAATTTTTTTAAAGAGTTTTGTCTTAATAATACTATACAAATACAAATTATTAATAAATTAAATTTTTAAGACATTGTAACTCTTTAATTAATAATAATTATTGTTTTAGATAATCACAAGATGGCGAATGTTAATAAAATCATAATGGATGTATTAAATATGGTGGATTAATCAAGATGGCCGCTTGTGTGTTTGTTCTTGTAAAAAGAGAAGTGGAACCGAAGTTAATTTTATTCATTGTTATTATGACAATTAATGAGTTTGTATATAATTTAATCAATTATAGAAATTTTGTTTTTTACTCAGTTATGCGAATAATTAGATATTAATCGCCATAACCTTCATGATTATAATGTAATTTGATTAGTAAATTTGAATTACTAATTTAATTGTAGTGAAAAAAATATTAATAGTTTTTTATATTTTGTAATTTTAATTAGTGATGTTAATTATTTTTTAATGTAAATGGTGGATTTAATCAACATGGCCGACTAACGCAATCAAAATGGAGTCTGTTGGTTATTTTCAATTATCAATAAATAAAATAAAACATTAATCATTATTATAATGATTAATAAGTGTGTAATTAATGCAATTAATTACATAAATATTTTTATTTGTTTGAAAATTAAGTCAAAAAAAAAATTTTACTTAAACGTCATAACGTAAATTACCATTTAGTAAATTATAATTACTAATTAAGTTTTAGTAAAATTATTTAATTAAATTTTCATATGTTTTGACTGTATAATTGATATTAATTATTGTTTTGAATTAATATGGCGGATTAATACAATAAAAATGGAGGTAATTTATTTTCATTTTCAAATAAACAATTAATTGTATTAATATCCATTATATTAACAATTAAATTTTAATATAAATTTAATTGATTATATAAATATTTTAATTTAAATTTGAAGGTTAAAGAATTATAAATTAAGCGCCATCTTAACCTTAACAACCATCTTGTAATTATATAAATATCATAAATTAGTCTTTCAATTAAATGTGATAAATCTAAATATAAATTATTATATTATATTATTTCCAATTGTATATAATAACAAAATAAATAAACCGATAATTATCTCAATCCATTAACATTAATAATAAATATTTTTATTATTTCTCAGCTAATTAATAATCACTATCTCCCATTTTAAATTTATTTTATTTATTATTTTTAATGCATTTTTATTTATAAACATTTTTGTTTTTTTTTATTTATTATTTTTTGTCTTTGAACACATAACAGATCGCTCGTATTTTGTACGAATTAACAACGTCTTTAATATTTAATCATCTCATTAAATCATTCCATTTAATTAATAATAATAATGTCATCATTATTATTATTATTATTATTATTATTATTATTATTATTATTATTATTATAGTTCCTCACTAACTCAGCAATTAAATTATCATTTAAATTTCTATACTAATCTAGCCTTGCTCGCGAGATTGGATATTTCTTTGCATTTTACTACAATTAGTAACCATTAATTACTTTTTTTTTAAATTTCTTTAATAACGTTTGTCGCCGAGCCTACAATAATTGCTTAATTAATTAATCAATAATTAATAATGGAATTATTTAATTTAAAAATAAATAATTATATTAATTTAAAACAATTATTATTTCCTCCAAATATTATTAATACTCATTAATTTATAATTATTCATTAATTAATAATTTATAAAGCGTGCCTTTTATACTGTTATCATTCATATATTTCAGCATATAATATTTCATAGCTATTTTATCTTATTAATTATCATTATTAATTAATTAATTAATTATTATATTTATTATTATTATTATTAATAATTAATAATCATCTTTAACATGCCAATACACGTCTCTTTAATTACTATGTGTATATTTATATATAACGATTTAAGATTTAAATATATTGTTTTTTTCTAAGCTGAGGGTATACATTAAATGTTATTAATATCATCTATATATGTATATATATTAAGTAATAACAAATAATAATATTAATAAATAATATAATAACTTTTTTTAGTACGGAATTAAATAAACAATTAAATAAAACTAATTAAACAATAAACAATATCATAAATTCATTGTATTAATACCCTCATCTTAAAAAAAATAAACAAACGTACAACAATAAACAACAACGTATGACGACGCACCAACAATAATTATTTGTCAATTTAAAAAAATGTTTTTTTTTTTTAATTATTGTTATTAATATATATCATGTTTTATGTATTAATATTAATATTGTTATTATTAATAATTATTAATAAATTATACCAAGTGTTTAAAGTGTAAGTGCTTGTATTTGATGGCACGTATCACTAATTTGACTTGAGTCTTGTAAATTTCTAGGAGTACCTGGTGGCGTTAATGGTAAATTATTACGATTAACGACTGTTTGTTGTGCATCACCAGCGCCACCTAGATTATCATCAGGATTTGATGATTTACCAGCACTGTTACCACCAGCAGGACAACTATTATTATTATTTTGCATAATACCATTTAATTTATATTTATTATTACGCAAAATAACACTTTGAGCACTTGATGATGATGATGATGATATCGCATTATATTTATTATTATTATCGGATTTATTACGTATTGATCCGCTTGAATTCTGGGAATTTCCATACCTTCTTTGTTGATTTTGTTGCTGCTGCTGTTGTTGCTGATGGTGATGGTGATGATGATAGTGATGATGCTGAGGTTGGGACTGCGAATGGGATTGATTTGATGAGTAGCGACTCTGGCTGTAGAACACCTGGAAATTTGGAGGGGAATAGTTTGGAATTGGACGTGTCATTGGTGAATATGGCGCTGGAGGCGGACTTAATGATGATGTTGTTGTTGTTGTTGTTGTTGTAGTTAATGTTGTTGTTGTTGTCGTTAATTTACTATCGTCATTAATCGACGATTCATTTGAATCATTGTCATTTAATTTGCTACTATTACTATAAGAATTTGGTAATTTTTTAAATGTTTGTTCAGAATTTCTACGGTTTTCGGAATGATTTTTAGTTGTGGATATGGCTGTTGTTGTTGCTGCTGTTACTGTTGTAGTTAACGTAGCAGTTGTGGTAATTAATGATGATACTGTTGAATTTATTTGTGATCTATTTGACGTACGCGTGTTATTAAATGAATTGTAATTTCTTTTGTGCGAATTAATTCGATTTAATGGAGAAGAAAATCTATTTAATTTATTGTAATTTTGATGTTGATGATGAATTTGAGGAAATATATGTAAATTTTGATGAGTTAATGGACGATTAAAAGTTATTGTTTTGTTTAAATGAGAATCACGTTTTGATGAATCATAACTCGAGGGAATTACGGGAGTTGGTAATAGAGAAGTTGGATTGTAAGGGTTTGGAATGTAAACTGGATGATAGAGGATGCGACAGTGCATTTGATCGTCTGTTGAATCAGGACACAGAGGCTGAGTTGATGATGACTGAGGTTGGAGAGACAGAGAATGTTGAGAATGATGATGATAAGGAAATCTATTTGCTATAGGATATTTTATAGGCATTATGGGTATTAATGGAGTTGAAGGAAGTGATAGATGATTTGACTCGTTGCCAGTTGATTGAGCCTGACGATGCTGTGACTGATGATCTGAGTGGCTCGATGCTGAGCGTGTGTCCTGCGATTTTTTTTTAAATTGTAAATATTGCGCCTTTTTTCAAAGTCGGTTATTAAACAGGATTTTTTTTTAAATAATATTTAAAAACTATTTTTATTTTATCTAAGGATTGATTTTAAAAATTGTTCTCTTGTAACCTGCAGGGAAATCATTCATTTTAATGCTGGTTTACTTTTTCGAAGCTAAATTTAAAAAGTTGAGATTAGGCGGGTTTAAAATCAGGTTCTTTTTATAAGGAAAAATGTATAGTATATAATTTGTAATTGAATTTGAATCTTCAAAATTGCAATTGCACACTTCAGGCGCGAAGCGCTAAGGATGTTTTATGAAGGTTTTTTTTTCGACTATTTTACTCAGAAAAATATTTCTACACTCTTTTGATTACACAAAAATGGGTAAAAATGTATACTAGCATATAGAGAATTTATTAAGGAACAATTTGAACCTAATATTAAGTAGATTCGTTATTTTATTAGTTTTAAATAAATTATTTCAACTCAAGAAACCAGTGCTGTCAATTGTTACGTATGAAACTTCGTAGACACGATAACTCTCGATAGACACAATTAATCGGCCCAACTTTTTTTTTATTATCTTTGTATTTCTTATCACTAGAACCCTATGGAAAATCACAATCTAAATCCTTTTAGTTTAATTGTAATTAATTAAAAACGTAAAACTGATTATTCACGAAAAATTTAGCTGCCATTTTTATTTTTACTGTTGTTATTATTTTTCTCATCAACTACTGGCAGCAGCACTAGCGTAACAGTATAGGTTTGAAAAAAAAGTGCGACATCTCAGACAAAAAGGCGGGATATTAAAAAAAAAATTAATAAAAAAATATTAAATTGAAAATAAAAAATAAAAAAGTCAAATTCATAATTTATGAGT
Organism: Microplitis deprimator; assembly: GCA_964016945.1. Classification (NCBI taxonomy): domain Eukaryota; kingdom Metazoa; phylum Arthropoda; class Insecta; order Hymenoptera; family Braconidae; genus Microplitis; species Microplitis deprimator. Next base: position 9,814,318 of record OZ024706.1, on the reverse strand, counting down.
TGAATAAAAATTCATAATAAAAAAAAAAAATTAATTAATATTATGAATTAAAAGTAATGATTAAAAATAAAATGGACGATTGAGGTGTGCACTTTTGGATTTTCCAATATTTTTTTTTAAATTTTACATGGGCTTCAGTCTACAAGCCACGCATAAAATTTTGTGTACATGTCGGAGTCAGGTTATATTTTAATTTGCTAAATAATTTCTAAAATATTTTAAGTATAAATCTGTTATTAACACAATTGGACTCGTTTGTTATTCATAATATTTGTAAATGTACAGCAATTGCCAATAATACTGAACTTCAGAAATGATCTGTTTACGTTTACTAATAACAATCTTATTGAAATTTTGCGCAAATCTAGTCACCAGTGTTCTAGTAATCTACGTCTTTATATGACTGTGAATCTTGTTGCAGACACTAGTTAAATATTATAAATTGCAAGTCTTGCGCAGGACTTACAAAAAAACTGTGTTATGTATCTAAAAAATTGTGCAAGCTAACACGTGGCTTGTTGATAAAATTACTTACGCATTTTTTGAGAAAAACTTGCGCCAGAAATTTCTTAAAGATACTCACGCATGGTTTGCGCCAGATATTCTCAAGAAGCGCTAAATATATACCGTAGGCCAAAGGAAGGGGTTAAGTGACAGAGATAGTTATGTAGCGTTTCTTGAGCAAATCTGGCGCGAGTCATGCGTGAGTTTATCTTTAAGAAATTTCTAGCGCAAGTTTTGCTCAAGAAATGCGTAAGTGATTTTATCAACAAGCCATGTGTAAGAGATCTGCAATATTCTTTCGTAAAATATCATGTGCAAGTCATACTAAAATCTTTACTTTAAATCTTGCAATAATATCTTGTGACAGATATATAGGTATATAAAGACGTAAATACGCAGAAATTTCCGCAAGACACTTTCACAAAATTAACGCAAGACTGCTACAAGATTGTATTTCATGAAATTTTGTGCAAATCCATATATCAGTATCTATCAAAAGATTTTTGTGATCAGTCTTGAGCAATAACTTGGGATGGAAATTATTGTATGGATACGGATGCACAGTCTGAATATTAATTTCTATTTTACGATTTTATTTAAATTTCTACGCAACCATTTCCCTTAAAGTCAACAATAAACAATTTTTTTTTATCAATCCTTAGATAGTTTAGATAAAAAAAATCTAAAAGACCATTAATAATAACCAAGAAAACGGCCCTCACTAAATAACTACCGTCGTCAGTTAAAATAATGAAAAGCAAAAGCAAAAAAAAAAAAAAAAGTTACCTCTGTCGGTTGATTTTGAGCATCGGAACTGGCAGGCTGGCAAGATCCATCAGTCGTAAAAAGAAGCAGCGGTTGTTGGTCACCAATACCCATAGTTCCATGTTGCAATGTGTTACTTTGATGCTGCTGTTGATGTGTATGCTGAGGTTGATGTGTACCAGTTGTAAAACTATAATAAATATGATCCAATGATTGTGCTCCCGTTGCTGAAGGCGGCACTGGTTGAACTCCTGCTGGATGAGTACCAGTTGTATAATAATGCGGAGCTGTTATAGTTTGAAGTCCATGTGCTCCATTTGATGGTGGACTTGCTGCACCAGTTATACTATTATTTCCACTGCTGCCACCACCACCCCCTCCACCAGCAACTCCACCACCACCACCATTTGGATTTCCATTATTCGTTGTATTACTCGTTGCATACACGAACTGAGGTGCACCAGCTGCTCCCGTGTAATACGACTCATACTAAAATAAATAAAAATATTTATTCATTTATTTATTACTCATCTACTTCCTCACTAATTAATTAATTCATTAATTAATTATTGTTTATTAAAAAACAACGCAACAAATAATTGACAGCAGCGTAGGGCTAAAATAAAATGATCCTGAAGTTTGTAAAAAGAAAAAAAAAAAAAAAAAAAATGCACAAGTAGAAAATTAAAAAAACTATGGGTGCAATTTTTCAAAATATTTTTTTTTTATAATTTATCGTTTTAAAAAATAATTAGACGTCGGCTAACTTCAGTATCATAAAATAAAATGAGTATGAATGTAGCAGACATGAAAGAATTTATAAATTTCAAGTAAATAAATAAATGAATTAAAATAATCAAATTTTTAAAAAATGCGCGTACTGATTTTTCATTTATCTAAATACGCATTTATTCATTTTTATTCTGCTTACATTTTATTTATTTATTTATTGTAATATTAAAAAAATTCCCACTTGTCAGTTACATTCACTCTCATAAAATAAAAGCTTAATAAAAAAAAAAAAAAAAAAAATTAAAAGCTAATGGTTTTTTTTTTATTTAATTTATAAATAAATTATTAATAATTTAAACATTTAAAGGTGATCCTGAGCATGCCTGTGTACGTGCTGGACCTTAATAAAATAAAAATATAAAATAAAAATAGCTATCATGCTGATAAATAAATAATAATTAAGTGATGGCGTATCTTTTGCTTGTTGGCTTGGTTTTTATTATTATTATTATTATTATTATTATTTATTGTTTTTATTTTATTGGTAGTTATTTTTAATTTACAATCTTATTGTACCTTTAAACCTCAATACTGTATTGCGTCGAGAAGTACATAAGTAGGCATTTGCTGAGGGTTCGGTAGAAAGGCCGGTGGTATTCCTTCTCCCATCAGACCGTTTGTCTGTTTTATTTGAAATTTTTACGTATAACTATTAGCTATTAATTTTTTTTTTTTTTAAATTAACACTGACCTTTAAATTAACTAAATCTTAATTATAACCTACACTTAATATTGTATTTTAAATTTAACTCTTAATGTTAAATAATTAAGTAGAAATAAACTTACAGGCATTGGAGAATATTGATACTGTTGTGGCATGTAGAGTGAAGGTGCGGGACACGGATACATCATTGGAGCAAATGTTTGATGTGTTGAAGCAGCTTGAGGTCCTGGAAAGTGAATCGTAGATTAAGAGGTGGAATTTTTTCTTTTAGTAGAGAGTTTTAATGGGGAGTTTAGTTACCGAAGACACTGGCGGCTTGATAAAGAGCTGCTGGATCTGTTGGTGGTGCCAGTGGGTTTCCGGGAGTTGGGGCACCGGTATTGTAAAACGTTAAACCATTTTGATAAGGTAGTCCCATGCCTGCAAATAGTTTTTTTAATTAATAAATAATTGTACGTATTGATGGAAAATTTTATTTTTGTGTTAAGATTTATTCTGACCCTTGAGACAAAGGTCACTGGTGAAAATTGATATTGTTTGTTTAATTTAATTTAAATTATTTTTGTATTGTACTCTTTAAGAATTGTCACTTGATTTATTAAATTTAAAATTTTGATAATTATGATAATTATATTTGATTATTAATAATTTTGGAGTAAAGTCTAAAAAATGAAAAACAGTGATCGGAAACTTAAAATATTTATTAATGTACTTGACATTGTAATCTGTATTGATTCTCATGCACTAAAGTATTCAAAATAATTTTAAATATTTTTGAACATCAAAAACTTGAAATAATTTTTATAATTCAAATTTTTAAATTAATAGTAATTGGATAATAATTATTGAAACAAAATATATGTTGATAAGCAAGAATTAAACAATTTTAATTGCATTAACAACAACAAAAGTGTAAAAGATGTCACTTGAATGTGAGACACCCGTCAACTTTAACTCTCAGTAAAAACAATTTAAATAGATAAGATATTATGCGAATATGTAAAATGACTATCAATGACTCATTAAAAAGTACTGAAAAATCGAGCATTGGAAAAAAATTTTATTCAGCAATATTAAAAATAAAACGTCTCGGTGTCTCAGACACTTCAGGTAATTAGTCAAGGGCCGACAATTATTTTATTTGTTGATAAATCTGTTAAGCAATGCCGACAACTTGTTAACTCTTCCAATGAACGAGTTTTATTTTAATTTGTTGCTCAATTGCACCACGGTTTTCTTGATAGAAACAAATAATCAGTAATAAATCAGTATGCCAACACATTGAAAATTTTAAAACATAAAAAACAAATTCAAACCCCAGACACAAAGTAAAATTATACTGGCCTATTATCTGTGTATATCAACCAAATAATATCAATAATAAATAATTTTTTGTTTTATAATTTTAAAAAAATTGAATTTAAAGATTTATCATAATTTACATAATTAATAAAAATATCTGCGCACTTTAAAATAATTAAAATAGTACTTGCAGAATCACAAATGTTGCGGTTTCATGATGAACCACACAAACATACACAGAAATCATTACCAGCTTTTAAAAAAAAAAATAAAACGATATCATCGTCATCAAAAGAAAAAAATTCAAATAAATTAACTAATTAATTTATAAGAAAATTAATAAGTACTAAAAAAACCAGCGTCCAACTAAATGGAGTAATTTTACAACCGAACAAATTACCAGACATGATTTTGAAATTCTAAATACTCGCTTATCATAAAATAATTTAAATAATTCATTTAATTTGACCCTTTAGCTTTTAATCATCCAAACAAAAACTTTTAAAATCTAATTGAATTATTCTGTAGTAAAATAAAATAAAAAATTACTCAACAATTTTTTTCCTAATCCCCTCTCCAAAACCTCAAATTATTTTTTGTACGAAGCATGAATACAATCAATTAATAAGTAATAATAATAAAAATTAATTACCATTAGCATAATAATAAGGACTTGTAGGCACAGCTGGAGGTGAACCTGAACTACCGTCGAACGAACGATTAAAAGGCTGTTTTTTAATTGCAGGCGCAATATTTAATTTTCTCTCTCTCAAAATAATACTTTCAGGCTGTAAAAATATTAATAAATAAACAAAGAAAAAAAAACACAAATTAGTAATAATAAATACAAATATTAACATAAAATAAAAATAATCCAATTACCTCTTGTTGAAGGCGTTTAGCTTCAGCTTCTGTTTCAAATGTAACAAATCCATATCCTTTTGATACACCAGCTCTGTCAGATATTATTTTAGTCGCTTTTACATTTCCATATGCAGAAAATAATTGTGCTAATTCAGCCTCACTGGTACTCGCTGAAATACCACCAACAAATATACGATTTGGTACCAGAGTACCATATTTTGGTGCTGACATTGCTTGGCTTGTAGCTGATGCTGGACTTGAGGCAGGACTTGACCCCTCAGTACCTCCTGTTGATGCTGAACTCTAAAATAAACAACCAAATAAATAAATAAATAAATAATTAATAAAAAAAAAAACCAAAAAAAAATTAAATTACCCAAATATTTATCATAGTACTGATAAAAAAAAACAATGAAATAAAAATAATAAAACAAAAACTAAAAAAAAAATGACTGACGATATTGTAAACAAAATTGTTTTTTTTTTTTGACATTTAATAATCGATAATTAAATTTTTAATTGAAATTTCGAATTATTCAACTGAACTGTCAGATAAAAATAATTTTAAATTTAAATAAAAAAAAGTAAAAAACGTCAGTAAAAAAAAATGTCAAAATAAAACACGCAATGGCGAAAAAATAATGATTATAATAGTAATAAATTATTACAATAACTTACCATGATAAAAGTCCTGTCGGACTTTTTTGGGCGAGTCCTTGCAGAATTTACTAAGTTTTGTTTTTTTTTTTAAACTTTTATGATCCTGGGGATGGAATAAATAAAATGTCTCTTGGATGCTTGAGAGAGAGAGTATAGACTAGCTAAACCAAAAGAATATTATATATACATATATATGCCTAAATATATAGATATATATATATATATATATATAAGTAGTTGAATGCTGGTTGATGGTTTGGTTGGCTCCCACGGGATTGTCAGAGCCCGGGGTTGCAAAGCCAGAGTTAAAAAAAATTATCACACACTTTTATAAATAAATGAACGCTGGCTTAGTAATTTATAATTAACACACAACAGACAACATATATATGTATATATATATAAGTAATAATAATAATTATTGTTAACAATAATTAATATTAATTAATTAACAAATTAATAGGTATAGTGAATGGCTCTAGTCGTATTTTAAAATATACGAAAGGCCCCTTTGGTTTTAACGCACCTCCCTCTGCCTCTGCTCCGTACTCAGTACTGTCGTTCTCTTTTATCTTTTTAAATCTCTCACTCACACGTTTTTGTTCTTGAGAACGCGTACGGCCTACAAACACCACCGAGCACCTCAGTACCGATACTTGTATTTCACTCTCTTGACTGTTAATTGTATGTGTGGGTGTAGATTAATTTATGTGTAAGTATGTACTAGTCTAGGTCTTGCTGTCTCTTTCTAATAAGTCTATACTAGTGGTATTGGTTAGTCGACTTGTATTCGACTCACTCTCGCTCTCATTTTTTTACCACACAACCAGAGACTACTCTAATTGGTCTTTACGCTGACAAGATGGCGGTATTTTCAAACCGCGGGAATTTTTTAGTTTATTTAAATGTTTAATGATCCTGTAATACGAGTACAGACATATGAGACTGTTTATAAATTTTAAATAAATTTAAATATTTAAATTTTTGAAAAAATGCGCACTCATTTTTTGTTGATCTAAATACGCATTTTTTTATTTCTTAAAATTTTTTAAATTTAAATAGTTGACTTGTCAGTTACATTCACACTCATAAGTTAGTAGGCAATTAATAATTTGTAGATTTTTTGTGTTAAATCAATTGCAGAAAAAAAAAAATCAAAATATGCACATGTAGAAAATTTAAAAAACTATGAGTGCAATTTTTTCAAACTTTTTTTTTATAATTTGTTATTTTGAAAAAAATCAGAAAATTATTAGACGTCGGCTAACTTCAGTATCATTAAATTTTATTATTAGAAAAAGTTTTACTGGAATTTTAAAGGAAATTACTTTGAATTGTTGACAAGTTAAAATCACTAGAAAATTTCATTGGAAATAAAATTATTTAGATACTTTATTTTTATGGGATTTAAAATTTTCGAGGTTGGAATATTTTTGTAAATATTGAGTTATCAGAAAAATTGCAAGACTTTTTTTGAAGCGCTTTGAATTATCTACAAAAAAGGTGTCTTGTAGTTTTTTTTTAAACTTAATAGTTATCGAGATCTTTGGAGTTTAAAATATTCTAGGGACTTCTGGACTCATTAATAATAAAAATATATGAACTGTCAAATATTTTCCATGAAATTTAAAGGAAATTACTTGAAGTTATTGACAAGTTCAATCAGTCATAAATATAAAATATAAATATCATTATAAATTCACTTATTTATATACTTTATTTTGACATAAATTTAAATTTCCAAGTGATAAATGTCATAAAAATTAAAATCACAATGTATTTTATTTTATTTCATTTAAATTATTTTTGTTTATTGTCCATAAGTCAATTAATTTTAAATAATATTAATTTTAAAGCTGATAATTATTTTGAAAACCTGAATTTTAATTTAAAATTATTTCTTTTCATGTGTAATTAGTTTTTCAATACGCGAAATTTCATAGCAAGACTTTAATAAACTCGCAAATATCAAAAACTAATTTAGGTTTTTTAAACAAAAGTTAGTACTGTATTTTCAAAATTATTTGAATTTAAATCCAACTCTATTTCTTGATTAATCACATAGATTATATATTTTTAAATAATCACATTTAATTATGTAAACAAATCGATATGTATGTAAAATTAATTTTTATCAATAATTATATCGTTCATTTTAATTATTTTTTAAAAACTGTTTAATTATCGGTAGTAATAAAGAAACAGATGATTTTTTTTTAAATTTGTTTTGAAAATCTGATATGCGAATTTAAAATATCGATGAAGTAAAAAATTTAATTTGAATAAATTCTAGTATTTTATAAAAAAAAGAAAAAAAAACTATAATTAGTGTGTATGTGTGGCAATACAATAATTTTTAGTTCAAATAAATAAATTTCTCATTTTAATGGACATATTTTTCAAATTCAATAAAAAATAATACATTGAATAATTACTTTTCTTAATTACAAGTAAACAAATCCAAACAATTTAATAGAAAAATGAACAAGAATAAAAAAAATTTTTTTTTATACAAAAAATAAAAGTAATAATTAGTTATATATTTTTTCAATTAGTATTTTAAAACCCATTATTCGATTCTTTTTTTAGATATAGATTTTTATTGTGTATTAATAAAAAAAAAAATAAAAAAAAAAAAAAAAGGAAGAAAAGAAAAGAAAGGAAAGAAAATGAGAGCGAGGATTTGAAAAGAGTTTTACGATGATAAATGTTTTTAATGAATCGATCGACATACATATGTATGTCATATATAAAGAAACACACACACATTTATATATATATATATATATATATATATATATATATATATATATATTCCTTTTGTCAAGAAAAATGTCAAACGATGAAACTACATTTTTTATTATTTTTTTTTTTATTCTATTTCAACCAGAGCAATCTTTTATTCTCACAAAAAAAAACGATTCCTCATACATTTTATTATTATCCCTTAAAATTAAATAATTAAACTTACCTTTATGTTCTTTCGCTCTATTTAAAAACTTAAAATTAACTTTTCTTGTTATTACCAAAAAATAAAATCCAACTTTTTAATTTACTACTTAAAATAAATTAAATATTTATTTAGTATCTATTTATATATTTTTAATAAATCTCAATAAATTTATTTAAATTGACCCTCCGAAATAACTTGAAATTTCTGTAAATAAAAATTCGATTAAAAAATAAATTTATTTTAATAACAAAAATAATAAAAAATACTCACTGATTTTTTTTGGGATGCAAGACAAAAAGTACAGACTTGTGATCTAATATAATGCCCATGGAATTTATTTAAATAATTAATTTTATTTTGATAATAACTATCTATTTTTAAACAGGGTTGATTATTATTATCATAATTATTAATACCAGATATTAAAATAGTGTCCAAATGATTGATATAACTCGATGCAAGTTTCAATGTTTCGATTTTTGATAACTTTTTATCAACCGGTTCTGTTGGTATTAACATACGTAATGTATTAAATGCCATATTAACACTATAAAAAAATTAATAATTATTTATTTATACATATATATATTTATATTTATGTATTTATTAGATAATCATTCAATTAACCTATAAGTACGATCTCTTTCCCGCGCATTGGCATTATTTTTAACTTTAAAAGGTTCTTCCCATTTATTATCTCCCGCCATTATTTAAAAATCACAATTCAAATTTAAATATGATCACAATTTTTTTTTAAATTTTTATTTAAAAAATAATTCAGAAGAGATGTTAATATATCAAGAGTCTAGACATATATGAGTACATTTATAAAATCCTCTTTATATCAAATATCTTTCTCATTCTCGGTGCGTTGGATTTTTTGTCAGTACATATGTATACACAGTATGTAAATTATAATATACGTATGTAATATAGAGATGCACTGGGTTTCATATTATATTAAATGAAAAAAAAAATAAACCACTTAACTTAATGCGACTTGCTAAAAAAACATTACATCTGCTTAACTAATTATAGTGTTTTATTTATTACATCACTTAGTTAAATTATATCTTAAAAATAGAGACAGTCGAAATAATAACTAATTCGTTTGGTTTTTTTTTAATTTTAATGTTTGTATGAAATAGTTTTTTTTTTTTTTTAATTTTCATTTAACAACTAGATTACATTGGATATCTTTTCAAGCTTTACAATTTACACGCACCCAAGTGTTTTTATTTTTAAAATTTAAAATTTTAAAGTTTATTTTTTAAAAGAGTTTTAAAAATTTTATTTCACTCAATTTAAATAAATGACCTAGTTTATTTATTAACAATAAAAAACTTGGGGAAATAAATATTTAAGATTCTATAAAAAAAATCATTATTTTTATAATTATTGATAAGTCAATCAATAAATGTAATTTATTATTTTTTTTAAATAATTTTTACTGAGCTAAAAAATATTAAAAACTGAGTTATCAAAATGAGAGTAAAACTAGGCCATTAAACGCAGTTGTCTAATTTATAATTTAAAAAATATTTTATTTTTGAATGTTAGCTCGCGAAAATGGAAAAGAAAGAAAAGAAAAGATGAGATTTAAAGTAAAGAGAAACAAAAGACAATTGTTTTAAAAATTTTTATTTTCATCTAAAGGCTTCATTTTGATTTATTTATACACTATTTTATTAAATTGGCAAATAAAAAGATTTATTAAATAAAATAATTAAAAAAAAAATCTTAAATATGCCATTAAGTAAATTTCATAAAACATTTTTACACTAAAATAAAACCCCACAGCAAATATTAATAATAATTCGCTTACATAATAAATTATTAATTATGTATAAGTTAATTATTATAATTAAAGATTAATAGATTAAAATATACAAAATAATTAAATTCAATACTATTTTTATTATCTTACGTTAATAGTTTTTTTATATTTATTTTAATTATTAATAATTTATTTTTAATTGCCATAAAAGTTATAATTTTTCTACACTTAAAAATGACATAAAAAAAATACTATTATTTATACTAATTAATTTATTTAAAAAAGTTTTTATTTGTTTTATTTATTTATTTACTTTTTTTTTTATTTATGAAATTCTATTTATTTTCTTTCTCTTTCTTCCGCGATCTCGTTTATTTTTTTTTCTTTCATTTCATTATTTTTTTTCTCCGTATTTACAATGGACAATATTACACAACGTTTCATACACTAATAATAGTTTTATTTAGCCAATGAAACGTTCAATATATATTTATTTATATTCATATATTTATATACGTATATATAAATATATACTAAAATTTATATTTATATTTATAAGTAAATAGTCAAATTTTTTATTTCATTTTTTCCTCAAGAAAAAAAAAGTAACTCATGTAATTAAAATTCGCACTTTCTTCGTCCTGGACTAAAACATTTTTTTATTTAAACAAAAAAAATGTAAAAAAAAAAACTAATTAAAAAATGTATTGTTAATTATTTTAAAATAATTACTTAGAAAAAAATATAATTATGGTTAATAATTATCATTAATCATTCCTATTTCTATTATTAATGCATTAATTAATAAATTGAGTTAACTAAATAATAAAAAACAAATAAAAATTCATACTAGTGTTCCAGGACGAATTACTGAAATAATTGCTATGTTTATCAATATAATAATAATAATAATAATAATAATAATAATAATAATAATAATAATATAAATTATTTGAATTGTTATTTATATAAATATATTTTAACTAAAATAATTATTATTTCATTGTCGTGATCCACGAGCTGCTTCTTCTAATGCACGAACTTTTAACTCACGTTCACGTTGTTGTCTATAATAAAAATTTCTGTTAATAATTATAAATTGTTCATAGACATTTATGATTTGGAAAGAGGTTCTAGTTTTTAATGACCATATTAAAATAAAATAACCACGAGAATTTTGTACCAGTAATTTAATGTGAGCTTAAATACATAGATAATTATTTCATCAAAATAATCAAAGGTTTTTCTTTTGAAAATTATAGAGAACTTTATAGTAAATAATATATTTTAATGTCGAAAACAATTCGTAGTGATATCAGTAGCTACAGTAACATATTTTTTTGTATATCGTAGTCTGTTAAGAAATCGTCTAGCGGTGATAAGCATATGTTTATGTCATGAAATATTGTACGAACATAATTTAAACTTATTATAATAGCGCATTAAATTAAATGGTATGTGAAAAGTTTATTTGCTTCAAATATTTATAATTAGTTAATAAATTGCAATGTCCTTTAATTGCCACTGAAAAATTGACCGTTGCACGATTGCGATACGCAATGTTGGCTACTTCAGTTTACTGACCAAAGTTATTATAAAACAGTGAGATACCTCTTGCATTTAATTTTTTTAAGTTACTTCTGTTGTTTAATTAAAAATATTATTTTTATAAATTTAAATAAAAAACATTTATTTTTAAATTTTACTTATTGTTTATGAGTCCATTATTATTTACTATAAAATTTAATTATCAGAATAACCACAAAATTATTTTTAAAAATTTTTTCTTGTATAATTAAAATAAAATAAAATTTTAAATTTAATATGCATAAAAATATATTGTTATTATTATCCCTAGTTTCCCACCAAATTGTCCTGTAATTCCGATCGGTCATTTTTCCCGTCTTGTAATACCGAAATTTTGATTTTTTTTCTTTTAAATATTTTCTATCATAAATATTTATAAAATAATTGTTATTGACGATTATCGTACAAATTTATCTTATCTGTTACTAGTCAAGTCATTTAGTCTCTTCAATTTCCTGTAATTAGGTTTTTACTTTATTATCAAAATGACATTTTAATAAGTAACTCTGACCTAATTTTAAATCTACGTTCTCTGATATCAATTTAAAAACAACCGAATCCAATTTTTAATTTTCCTAATTCGCTTATTTATACGCTTATATATATGAAATTGTAAAACAAGCTTAGCCCTATCCAAAAATTCCCATAGAATCCACTCAACTGCGACAAAAACCGCTTAGAATCCTATAGACTCTATTGGTTTCTATGCGGTTTTTGTCGCAGTTGAGTGGATTCTATGGGAATTTTTGGATAGGGAGAATACGCAATAAATGTACATAAGTTATTCGTCATAACCTTCAAATATTTTACAATGAAGTTTTATTAATAACTGCTATTCAAATCATCAATTAATTACAATAAACAACAATTAGAGTTTAACTTCTAATACAGAATTAATGTAATTTAAAACTAATGATCCAATTAAAACATTTAAAAGACATTCAATGAATTTTAAAAGAATATAAATTTTCAAAACTCATTGAAATATAAGTTTATGCTGATCAAAATATTTAAAAAATTAACTGTATCACAATTATTGCGCAATAGTTTTTCAGGTTATTAAAATTATCTGAATTTAAATGGCGAGTTTACGCGCGACAGCCATTTTGAATATCAAGTAATATATAGTTTTTTTATCAATTTTACGCACAAATTTGAAATCCAAACAAAAAAATAAAAATTGTTGACATCCCTAGTAGATGCGAATTGCGGTAAATTGCGGAATTTACCCTAATTTACCATATTTAGCCGTAAAATATCGCATTTCTACTGTAGTTTACAAAACTTTACAGTAATATACTGCAAATTACAGTAATTTACTGTAGATTACGGCAACATACAGTATTTTTTTTACCGTAAACGCGGTACAATACTTCACTTTACGGTAAAGTACCGTAATTTTGCAGTAAATCCGAACGTTCAAGATGAAACACCGGAATTTTATCGCAATTTTACTGTGAAATACCTCAGGACCACCGCAAATCTGCGGTAAATTATCGCACGTTTTTTGTAAAAATACCGCAACTTATCGCAATTCTTCTAAATACCATAAATAACAATAATTAACGTAAATTACGATAAATACCGTAATTTACCTTTATCCGGATTCGCTAGAGATCATAATAATTAATTAAATTCAGTCTAATAATTTAAAAGTTAGTAATTTTTTGTATTAAGCTAGAACCTCTTTGGCAATAATTATGTTGCCGTATTAATTTTATTAATACATACATTAAAAAAAAAATATATATATATATAATATTTTAATATAAAAACCTTAAGTATTCTTCATGATGAGCAACTAAAGACGCATGACTTGGAGGATATCCGCGTTCGCGTTCCATCATCAAGTGACGTTGCAGTTGTTCATGATGTGCCGCCGCTGCAATATCAGCATAAGGTCGTGATAATAATTCCGCTGGATGTAATCCAAGTGTTGGGTCACGTTGCATCATTCCTGGTCGTGGGTAATTAGCACCAGCCGCCGCTATGGGATTATGAATAGAACGGGGCAAAAAAAAAAGAAGATATAGTAAGTTTTTTTTGTTACTCCATTAATAAAATAATTATTAAATTATCAAAGAAAAAATAATTAGAAAACTAGTTAACATCCGTTTTAAAATTTATTGCTAACTGTAAATTTATCTAAATAAGTAAGCAAATTTAATTAGTGCTAATATGAAACTGCAGTCATTCAATTTTAAATAATCATTCATAACCACATCATAAATTTTATTACTTAAGTAAATTAAAAAAATATATGTTTGTTATTATTATTATTATTATTATTTTTATAAATTAAATAAAACACTCTCATTCATATCAATATTGCACTCATACCCTTTTTATTATAATTATTTTTTGTTAGAAAAGCCGACGAGCTAAAAATTTATTTCATTCTCTCTGATAATAAATATTTAAATATAAATATATAAAAAAATTTATTTAAATAATTATATTATAACAAAGTTGACCACAAAGAAATGATTTCAAACCCCCCGATATTTCCCGGTTTTCCCGTAAAGTTTTAAAATTTTTCCCTGATTTAAAGTTTTAATTAAATTTTCACTGTCAATAATTAAATCTGATGATTAAATTAATTAATTAATTGATTAAATAAATTAATATGGCCTACTTTTGATTCTTCGATGTTAAAAATATATAAGTTAAAATATTTAATAAGAAATTTTATGATTAAAATACACGAGTCACAAAAATTAAGGGATATTCAAAAAATTTCAAATTTTTAAGTGATTTTTAAAAAATTGTAACTCAAAGGAAAATAGTCATACAAAAAAGACAAACTGTAGCTTCAAGTGTCTAGTTTTAATCTGGTCTTGAAATTTTTTTATCATGCACGATTCTGGAGTAATCAAAAATCAACCAATCGAAAAAAATTTATTGAAGCCCGAAGACCGTTTTTAAGACAAGCGAAAATTTGAAAATTTTTTTTTCAATGGTTTTCTTAGGATTCTTCCGGGACCGCGCATAAAAACATTTCAAGACCAGGTTTGAAAACTAGATACTTGAAGCTACAGTTTGCTTTTTTTTTGTTTTTGCTGTAAGACCATTTTTCTTCGAGTTAGTCTGTTGAAAATCATTTAAAAATTTTGAACTGTCGCAATTAAGTTACCGGATACTTTTTGAAATTCCCTGACATTACTCGGTTTGTGGCCACCCTTTATAATAAATTTATATTTAAATGTCTTAATAAAGTAATAGAATAAAAATAATAAGTAGCAGTGAGAACAAAATTTTTTTTTAACATGAGGAAAAAGATTTGCAAAAACCAAAAGATGTTTTAATTATTCAATTTAATTTTTTTTATGAAAATTATTTGAAGACACGATTGATGGTGATTTTGGTTTTTTTTTTTTTTTTTTATGGGGAGACATACCAGGCAGGGGGTATCCAGCGGCAGCCATTTCCTGTTGTTGCTGTGCTTGTTGCTGGGCCTGCTGTTGTCCTGGATGTAGGTGCAAGTGGGTATGCGCGTGAGTATGCGCGTGAGTGTGAGCATGATATTCGGGCGAGATGCCAGCCATCTGTAATCGGATCATCGGATCGGCAGCTAGAGCCAGTCGCTCGTCAAGCTGGCCATGATGATGTGCAACAGGATGGCCGGCTCCTGCGCCCGCTGGCCCCCCGCCGGCTCCAGTGGGAATCCCTAAACCCGCACAATTAACGGACCCAATGTCAACACACTTTTCTTTCATTTGATTATTTACTTTACCAAAACTCCAAAGTCCCTTTTAATTAGAGTCCATTCAAATACTTTACTATTTAACTCTGACGACAAAATGGCGGCAGCGCATGAGAAATTGATTTTTGCCGCGAAATTCAAATTAGAAAATTTTCAGACGGGTTTTATAATTTGGACGGTCGATATAAAAGTAAATGACAAATAAATATGAGATCAATTACTTATTAATCATCAAATTGCTTTTAAAACTTATTGACAACTTAATAGAAATCAAAATGGCGCCGATAAAAAAATTATCAATGAGCTTATGAACAAAATAAAAAATTTAGAACTTTTGTTATAAAAATTTTCAAAGGAACGTTTTTAATAAATTAAAGTATAAAAATATGGCGTCTTAAGCATCACAGCCATCTTGTAATTAGAGCAAAAGACGAAGTATTTTTGATTGTTTCACGTAAAAAAATGCTGGAGTTAAATTTACCACACTAAACTAGTAATAATTGAACTACACTTTGTGGTCATCGTGTCGACAAATGGACTAGCATAAATGACACTGTAAAAGATTAGTCTCTACGGCAGTAGTTCTATTTACTATTCAACCGGGGTAAAAATTTGTAAGCTCAGTAACTATTCAATGTGGTATGGAAAACTCATCCTGTGGTTTCTTTAACCACAAAATTTTATAAGAATTAGTTGGTATTACTATTTTTGGAGTATACAATATCACATAATTTGTACAATCTACTCCAATGTGGAGTAAAATGACTGACAAACGAAAACAACAGCGCCACCCTCAACTTTTTTACCCCACTGTGTGGTTGTACTAGCTCCAGAATTGTAGTTATAATTACTACATCTTTAAACGTGTGAATTACAACCGTTAAAATTAGGTGCTTGTATTTTATATCAACAAAAATTAAATATTCAATGAAACTATGTTAGTAATACAAGAATTAATTTGTCATAAAGATAATTCCAAATGAAAAATAAATATCATGACGTACAGAAAAAAAAAACCTACTTTAAAAATTTAGTGCGTGTGACATTTCGAATTAATTATTTACAAATCCATTTTAATATATTTAAAAACTCTTTGTGCGAACAATATGATATAAATTTAAAAATTTTTAAAACTTTTTAAACACCATGAAAAATAATAAATATCGATTAATATATATTTAATAAATAAATTAAGGATAAAAAATTTGAAACTATAATGTGGAGTAGTCAGAACCACAGCTGTCATTTACCAAGGAGTTGTTTTAATCAACGACAGTAGTAGATGTTACTACAGTTTGTGTACCACAATAGGCTAGTCGTCATTACCAAATGTGTAGTGATCCTATATATTACTAGTCAGTGTAGTATATGTATTCCCGATTGTGGTAAATTCAACTACACCTTTTTTACGTGTACCTTTCGATACGATAACTTAACTAAAAGTTATGGGCTTTAGAATTTTGTAACATTTTTTTAATGAGTGTACATTCATACCACCTATTACCCATTTGAAACATGATTCATTCAATCAATTAATCATTCATCAAAGCTTACAACGACATAAACGACAATGATTGTATTATGAAATAAATATTGCTATAATTACCTAGTCGTTCCATACGTTCGCGGTCCAACTGACTCGGACCAGGTGGCGCACCGTAGAACCCAAGATGCTGAAGACTCTGAGGTGGTCCGGAAGGTCCAGGGGCTAGTCCTGCAGCAGCGTATCTCCTGTGTATTTCAAGCCAATGGGGATCAACAGGTGCTGGCATAGGTCTAGGCGTTCCTTTCATCAATTCCTCTTTCAATCTATCATTCAGTTCACGTTCCCTTAATTCTCTAATCTCTCGATCACGTTTTTCGCGCTCCATATGTTCAAGTTCAAGCCTTTCACGTGCACCAGGTGCGTACATGTAGTGTAGCATTGGATCTGGTGGTCCAGGATGTCGAGCTGGCGAGTAACCGGCATGGGGACGGGCGTATTCCGATAGCTGCCTCAATGCCGGTGTGTCTGTGTATGAACTTGGACGCGTCGCTGCGTACCTGTCGTAAGGCGACACAACTGGTTCCATTGGTCCACGACTTGGTGGTTTACAAACTTCAGGTTGTTTTTCAGGCGTTGACATTTTACGGGCTTGTTGGGCAGCACGATCACGTTCTTCGCGTTCACGTTCTGCTTGTTTACGTGAACGTTCTTCCCGTTTACGTGCTAATTTAGAATCAGGCACTGGTTTAAACATAAGATCTGTACGTGTACAGCTGTTATTTTCACCGCGATTCCAGTGACGTAAAAATATCGCTGACTGTGAACGATGACACTCGGAATCTTCGATACGCGGTTCGGGTGACGGACCACGTGGACTTGGTGATTCTTCTGGCTCTGGTTCCATCATTTCTTCAACTTTAGGTTCAATAATTGGTGGTTGCTGTATGCTGGGTGGCACAGATGACGGTGGTCCACGATGATGATGATGCATTGCACTCGATGGCGTCAAACATCCTTGTTGCTGTACCATTTGAGGCGGTGGTTGCTGCTGTTTACGTTGACTATTGTGCTGTGAGCTGCTGTGCGATGATGAATGACTGTGCGACGAATGCGATGAAATACTGAGTAATTTATCGTGATGCAGCGTAGCAGCTTGATGATGACTTGACGAAGAATGATGATGAGTTGCTATCAGATTTTCGCCTTCCTCACGCGTAGTTACACTAGAACTCGAACTCGAGTGATGTGCAGTCATCATTGTCGTGCTTTCTTGACTACGCTGTGGAGATGGCGGAGGAATGGCATGAGGAACTGGTGGTCCGTAAGGATAAGGAGGGAACGATGGGTAACCACTTACTGGTGGGTAACCCGGGTAAGCGTGGGCATGATAAGGATGCATTGCGGCAAATAGCGAATGATGCATCAATGGATGGTGAGGATGGAACGGATGAGCCATGTGGGGACTTGGCTGCTGGCTTGGGTGCATTACAGGCTGGGGAATAGACGTAGGTGGAGGTAGTGGTGTTGGAGATGCTGCTATTGACTGTTGTATTGGTACAGGTTGTTGCTGCTGTTGCTGTTGCTGCTGCTGTTGAGCCAGAGGCTGTTGGCTCGAGTGTTTGCTCGGCGTTGGAGGTTTACTCGCATCTGGATCTTTCTTAATATTATCTAAGCTCGGACCTGGAAAACCGCCTTGGAATCCAGGAACTTTGACTTCTTTAAGACTCTGGAGAGGATCCGGTTCTGGATGAATGATTTCTTGTTTTATTTTCAAGTTCTGCGGTTCCATTGGCGGTGTTGTGGCAAGACTGTAGATTGCCGGTGGTTTTTCGTTAATCATCGGCGGTGGCGGTTGGATTGGCTGGAAAAGATTGACCGGTTCCGGTGGCGGACGATCTTGGTGATCTTGTTGTTGATGATGGTGATGATGATGATGATGGTCATTATTTTCCATTCTCTCGGGTAATCTATCAGCTATACGATCAAATAATTTACGTTCTGGTATCCTGTCATCATTGAGTCGTTCATTGATTCGATTATCCGTAGGCATTACCGTAAGACCAAGTGGTTGTGGTGAAGGTGGCATTTGTGACATTTGAGATAAATTTTGCGGTATATTTAAATTCAACGGTGGTACCGGTATACTCTGAGCCAGAGGCTGTGGTTCTGCATGATTCGTCATTGGCGGTTGGATCATATCACGCGATGCTGCTAAACTTTGAGCTATCGGTTGTGGAATATTTTGTGGTATCGATATATTTTGCGAGAGATTTTGTGGTACCGTTTGAGCGGCTTGTATACTACCTGAGTATTGCATATTAAGAGGAAGACCCTGAGGAGGTTGAGGTGGTAATTGAGTTGGTGGTGGTGGTGGCAATGCCGTAGGTATACTTTGAGGAATAATTATTGGATTGCTCATTGGTTGAGATAAATTTCTTGGTATATTCTGACTTAAATCATTTATCATCGGTTGCTGCTGCATCTGTTGTTGTTGCTGCTGCTGCTGTTGTTGTTGTTGCTGCTGCTGATGCTGTTGTTGTTGTTGTTGCTGCTGCTGTTGTTGTTGTTGCTGCTGCTGCTGCTGTTGTTGATGTTGTTGATTAATATTCAAATTTTGAGGCTGCAAATCAGGTTCCGATTTTATTTCCTCATTTACTGGAGACATTTCAGCCTCCGTTGGAAGTGGTTCTAGTTTCAGTGGGACTGGTTGCAGTTGCTGTTGTTGTTGCTGCTGTTGTTGTTGCTGCTGTTGTTGTTGCTGCTGTTGTTGTTGCTGCTGTTGTTGTTGTTGTTGTTGTTGTTGCTGTTGTTGCTGCTGCTGTTGCTGTTGATGCTGTTGCATCTGCTGCTGCTGTTGTTGATTCATCAAGTCTTCAGGTTCTGTTTTAATTTCAGGTGGTGACTCTTCAATGACTGGTTTTTTCTCTAGCACATGAATAACAGGAACATTTATAGGTAAATTCGTTATTACCGGCGGAGGAATAGGTGTAGATACCGGCGTAGTTTCCGAGGATTCTTCAGGTGTTGTTTCTGGTGAGAAAGGATCTTCATTAACAACCGGTACATTTGAGGACGGTTGATTCTCATTAGAATCAACTTCGTTTTCACGCTCTGGTTCATCCATGAGCGAGTTTGAATCAGTCGTCAGTGATTCCGATGGACTTTCGGCACGTTTACGTTTTTGTGGATCTTTATCCTCGTCGTTTTCATCAATTTGCGGCCTCTTTTGTGTTTTCTTCGGCGTCTCTGATTTCGTCGACTTCTTTTTCTTGTCAGGTGTCTGTTGATTTTGCTGTTGTTGTTGCTGTTGCTGCTGCTGTTGTTTTTCTTGATCCGGAGTATCAGTACCTCCAGTTCTACGTGGTCGTGCTGGACGTGGTGTTTCTTTAGCTTTATTACGTGTCCGCATTCTACCGGGACTGTCCGGTGATTCTGCAGGTACAGGTCGAAATAGATAAGGCGGTGCTGGAGGTAATTCTCCTGTTTTTTTCAAGTGTGATCGACATTCCAGACAAAGTAGTAGTCTATCTTTACCAGCAACCTGATAATCTTTAGATGTTGTTGAAAAACAATGCTGACAAGATCGTTCAAATGCCGAACCGTTGGTATTTGTATCACGCGAATCACTGTCTTCCTCCGAATTATCGTCCTCTGTCACAGAACTAACTTCACCGCCCGGATTATTATTATTACTATTGTTATTATTATTATTAGTACTTGTACTATTATTGTTATTACTACTTGCCGAAGCACCGACAGACGGTGTTTCTGGCTCGGTAGTTGCTTCCTTAGCGCTCGTCGTGTTTGCTGGTGTATTATTTTCTTTAGTTTGAACAGTGGGTGTCTCCTCTTTAGGAGTACCCGCACGTGAGTTACGTGTATTTCGTATACGTCGTAATGAACCTTGACGTCTACGTCTATGGGGACGATTATTATTTGCACCTGGTGTTTTTTTCCATAAATAATAATATTCAACCAATTCTGGTGTGTCTTTGTGGGGTAATAAATCTTTACGTATACGTGAAAAATTTTTGCCAAATTGACGGAGACCTTTGACAAATCGTTTCTATAAACATAAAATTAAAAAAAAAAAAAGCTAATAACTAAGTTTACTATTACTGACAGAGAAAAAAATTAAATTCAAGTAATTATTTTTCAAAATGGAATTGATTGATTTTAGTTAGATAAAAGTATTACTTTACTTTAGTAATAAATTTCTAGAAGCATCAATTACTTGAGGCAAGCAAATATTTTTCTTAAATTTAGTTGATACCTTATCTTTCATAAAGCAGATATTTAATTAAATAAAAAAAAAAAAAGAATTGGTATTGATAAAAGTATAAAATATATTAATTTTTTCGAGAGCTACTTCTATAAACTATTAAGTATTTAAATTTTATTATTTAGTTGTATATATTCCTGAGACGAAATCTAAGACATACTTTGAACCTAAATGAGCATTGAAAACTTACATTAGACTTTTTAGGAAATAATAGTCGTAAGTTTGAAATGAACCAACTTAGACTTACAAAGGCTTGAATTAAACCTACTTAGACTTACAAAGGCATGAATTAGACCTACAAAGACATATATCGTGAAACGAACGAGAATTTTTTGAATCGACTCTCTGTTGGTCCCAGACTGCGTCTAGGTCCTATTCCACTCCTAGGAGTCATTAATCTACTGATAAAATCGCTGGATCACTCGCAGTAATTTTTTACTAGCCTTAGAATTTTTTTAAATCGACCCTCTGTTAGTCCCAGGCTGCTTGTGGAACCCAACCCACCCTTGAGTGTCATTAGCCCACTGGAGAGATGACTAGATCACTTGCATCAATTCTCCAGTAGTCCGCGAATTTAAAAATTTTACCTTTTTGTAGTATCCCTTGCAAGTCCTTCCTTCTGTTAAGTCTAGTTACGTTCGTTTCACGATTTATGTCTATGAAGGTCTAATTCATGCCTCCATAAGTAAGTAGGTTCAATTCAAGCCTCTGTAAGTCTAAGTAGGGCCATTTCAAACTTTTACAATTATTATGTCCTAAAAAGTCTAATGTAGGTTTTCCATGCTCATTTCGGTTCAAAGTATGCCTTAAATTTCAACTCGGATTAATATTTAAAATTACAAACATCGATGTATACCTTAAAAGTTTATAAAAAATATGATTTCCAATAAGCCACCGTATTAGCGCGTGCTAAAGCGCAAGTCGTAAACCTCGCGTGGTCGGGTAAAATTATTTATTCATGAACAAAAATGTTTATTAAGATACAAAACTAATCTGAACAACATTAGATAAAATGGTCATGTCTAATAATATTTTTTTGACAAAATAAAATTTTTTTTCTTAGTATTAGGCAAGTAAATAAAATACTTGGACAAAGTAATTACTTTACTTTATTGAATAAAATAATTGCTTGGCACTATTTAAGTAACTAAAATACTTAAATCAATAATTTTTTCTTGAAAATATACATTTTTTCCTCTCAGTGTATTGATTTTATTATTATTTACACTATAAAAATTTGAACTAAGAATAATATTCATTACGTTTTTTACTAAATACTGAAATAATTTAAAAACAAATACAAAATTCAATGAAATCTAATCTCATGTTTTGAAATTCAATTATTGTTATCTTGTTTTTGTTGAATTTAAATTAAATGTACAATTAAATTATCAATTATTTTTGTATGAAAATAAAATATGAATTCCAGGTAAATGATTCAAGATAAAAAATAAAAAATAAAATTGTTTAGATAATTTATAAATAAAATTTAGAAACAAATAAATACCTTGATATTAATACTTTAAATTAATAAACTAATGCAGACTTTTCAAATTTATCGATACATTATTATTTTTATTTATTATCGATATTAAATTGTTTTGAAATTGATATTTTATCTATTACAAAAGTAATTAGATCGTGATACAGCATTTTTTTCGGACACGTGGTTAAATAGATTCTTTAAACAGGTGGAAACATTAATCAATTTATTGACTCGGCTATTGTAGATAAGTAAATAAAAAAATATAATATTTTATCATAAAAAAATATTTGAAGATTATAAAGAATTGGGATTTATAACCTGTGTAAAAAAAAATTCCTTTCAAAACATTCCAAAAAAGTCCGACATGTGGAACTTCTAAACTTGAGACAGATTAGAACATCGAGTGGAACTTTTGTAATTTTGATACTAAAAAAAAAAGTGTCTACGACTTTATATGAGTGAATTTTGAGCAAAAAAACGTTTTTAAAAACATATTTCTCATAACGTATTTTTACTATACTTTACCCTGGTTCCGAAAAAGTTAAAAAAATCTCAAATTTTGAACTTTTTATGAACGTTTTTTGATTTTTATGGGGCTATTGGTTTCAAATGGGAACTTTTTCGGAACGAAGTTACATGTAGTAAAAAGTTCTTGTTTTACTCAAAATTCACTTATATAAAGTCCTCTTACTCATATAAATTTTTTTTATCTTCCCGCTATGAAAGTTTAAAATTTTTTAAACGAAAGGTAAGTATTGGTTTTGGTCCGATTTTCTAAAATTGAGTTTTTATTAAATCTTGACGTTTTGAGGTCCTAGGAAACTATTTTGACTATTTCCGGATGGACGTCCGGCCATGTGTGCGTGTGTGCATGTATGTGTGTGTTAACTTTTTTTGTCCGACGATATCTTTATTGAATTAACCGATTTGAACGTTCTTGGCGGCAATCAAAAGGGCTCACTAAGACTTGAAATTAATTAAACAAATTTTTTTTTTTAAGTTTTTGTTGCATAACTCTTAAATCGCTCGACCAATTTGTTTTTAAGTATGATCAAATCTAAGTCTCAACAAGTTCTTTCGATTGCCACAGAGCACGTGCAAATCGATCGATTTGTTCCAAAGGTATCGTCGCACAAAAGTTACTTTTTTCAGCGAAATGTATATTTTTTCGGTCTAATCGTTTTTTGACCTCGAAGAGCTCAAAAGTTTACCAATTCGAGCTCTCTGAGCTCGAAAACAGCAGAAAGTTTTGGGGTTGGTCTCGAAGTTCTTAATTGTCACAAGTTTAGAAGTTCTATAGATCGAACTTTTATGGAATCTCTTTGGGACGAACTTTTTTTATATGGGAATTTAGTGGATTCAAAATTAATATAAACAGGTAACATATTTGTAAAAAAATTAAAAAAAAATACTCACAGTTTCTTCCTCGGACCATTTTTTATCGATGCCTTTGGGGACTGGACACTTGACAAGAGCTTGAAGTGCTCGTCCTGGATCATATCCAGAGTCGTGTAATATATCGAGTGCGTTGATAGTCGTGTCGTCTCGGGATGCTGCGACGCAACCATCATCTGGTGAACCTCCATCACACATACCAGCAAATGCAGCCATTGAACGTGCTGCTCTTAGATACATGAGCAGATCGCCGTCCAGTGACGTTGGCCTCCATCTTAATTCTTCTCGATGTTTTGTGTGATCTGGATGATCTGATGGTAGGTCTGCTGATGGCACACCCCGCCGGAAATCAGGCAAACGGGCCTGACAAGAAACCAATTCCTGTATCAACGTTTCAATGCAGCATCGTTAGCGTAAGATGCCTAAAGCACTATTGTTATCTATTGCTTCTCTTAATATGTTTACTGCAAATATTTTCCTCCACCGTTTTACTTTTTTATAGATACTTTAATTTTATTATTATTATTTTTGTCCAAAGAAATTCCAAGAATTAAAAGTGTTGATAAAAAAATATATTTATTTGTTACTTTATTTATAGTTTAGTTACAAATAAATTGAAATTGAGTATTAATACTTGAGAAATAAGATCAGTATGTTATTAAGATTTGTAATTATACACTAGTAAGAATCAGCATTAATTTAAGCGTGTTATTTGATAGCGAAATATTATATTATGTTATTGATGCAAATAAGATGTTTGAGTGGTTAAAGTTTTTATTCAGATGCCATGAGGTACGTAAAGTTTTTTTAAAAATCAAAATTTTTAATTTTCAATATATACAGCGGATGGCCAAATTATTATAACCTATCAAAAAAATCCATGGAAAATTGCATGGAAACCCTTAGGAATCCATGTAGAAAAGTATGGATTTATGTAAGAATCCATGGGTATCTGGATTCTCATATGGGAAATTCACATAGGAAACTGCTCCTGTATAATTCCTTTAGAATCTGGGATTTTATAAAAGTAATTTCTATAGAATCTGGGGTATTTGGATTTCTATGTCTATTGTCTATTGATACGCGTATATGAGTCTATACTGGATTTCTATAAGAAACCATATGGGAATCTATCCGAAAACGCCATATGGGAACCATAGGAATCTATACCATAGGCTGGATTTCCATATGGATATTTTTGATCGGGTGCCCATAAGATTTTTTTTTTATCAATTTGTTACACTTAAAATTTTCAAAATACTACTGGCCTTCAAACTCTTTTTTGGATTGAACAGAATAATTGAAATGATATCATGGGTCTAATAGTAAATTTAGCTCTTAAGAACACATGATATATTTTTTCAAATGAGTATAGTTTGGCCACCTACTTTAGGTTTTATAAGAAAAAATTTTAATGAATATGATAGAGATCTCAATTGATAAAAAAATTATAAGTTATATTATTTGTGATATTGTTAGATCTGAATCTCAATATTGTTTGAGGTAAATAAATTTAGTTCCATATTGATATCCTCAGTAGAAAACCTCTTCGTAGTACCGTCGGTTTTTGAATTACTGTTCAGAATATAATGAAATTCGGCATATTAGTAAGAATAAGATCTAATTAAATTTTAGAAGAGTCATAGAAAACCAGAAAAATTTGTAATTTCATATATTTAACATTGAGCCAAATGAGGAATCACAGACACAATCATATTTTGCTAGTTCTCTGTAGCTCTTCAGCAATTTGATCTTTTTTTATCATAATTTAGTAATATACCAAATTTCGATGATTCTGAAGTATCGTTGTGCAGATTTTAGAAACTAATTGTCATTGTGTCTTTTGCAAATTATTTTATTTAAATTTTTCAAGTGTCCAGAACTGTCCCTAGTGGCCATAAAACGGTACCTCTATACTATTTTATATAATTACCGGCATCGAAACTTGAAGTTTAAATACCTGGAGTCAGTTTAAACGAGACAATTCAAGACCAATAGCGCATGTACAAATTAAACTGTCAATCTGGTTAGATTAGAGAGAGAATCCCGCACGAACTATATATATCCCGGGAAAATAGTATATGCGGTTTATATCTTTAGCGTTAACGTATGTATGCTATTTTGCCGGAATTTTTTTTTTTTGTATGGGATGCGATCTGTCAACTCTACAATGACTTTACTATAATAATCCTGACAACCAAGTTAACGATAAGTTGACGTGGATCTACTGCCGCGACTTGACATCAAGATGACTGCAGTAAGTTCGTGCGTACATTAGCAGACACCAACTTTCTGTCAGTTTGAAAACAACTTTTTTATTAACTTGTTTTCAGATTGCGGTAGCAGATTAACGTCAACTTGTATTCTTATTGTAGTCAAAAGTTTGAAAATTTCAAATTGTTAGAAATTTTATGTTGCATTGAAGGAAACTTTAGCTGAGCAAGCTTTTGATAAGAAACGCTGGCTATCTGGGAAATATTTGAATTAGCGAGAGATTGCGACCCAGGTTATCATCAAGTAACATTCGATCCGAACATTTTACTACAGAACGGAATACTAGAATCGCATTCTCTTGCTAATTCAACTATATGATTATTCTGAGGTTTACAATAAACGGGTAGAATCTAAATGGGAGAAACTGATGATTTTTAACCCGCAACATTGCATTGGTCTGAAATTGGATTATTTTGATTGACTAAACAGACATTGAAACTCGTAACTTCAATGCATATACGAAGCAAAAAAAGAAATACTTTTAACAAGATAAACATTATTGAGTAAAGAATTTTCTACAACGATGATCGTCGATATATCTACCTATCAAATAAATCCACGTGGGAATCTAGCTTAGGTTTCCATAAAAATTTTCACATGGCGTTTTAGGATCGATTACTATATGGTTTCCTATAGGAATCAGCATAGATTCCTATATAGATTCTTACGGGGATTTCTATGGAAATTCACACCATGCAAAATTCTAAATAGGAACTTTGTTTAGATTTCTATGTGAACTTCTACATATGTATATAAAATTTTGACATAAAAATTCGGATACCCAGATTCCTATATGTATTTTTGGTATGGAAATCTAGGTACCCACAATTTCCTGTGTGGAATCCCTATGGGGGAGTCTAGAAATCCATAGTTTCCCATATAGATTTCCTATATGGGAATCCAAGTACCCATACTTTCCTACATGGATCTTTACACAAATTCCTAGTTTCCTATATAGATTTTTACGGGTTCCCATATAATCCGACATAGATTTTTTTGATAGGGCATTTTCGGGAAAAATTTTTCATACCCCAATTTTTTTATTTTTTATAGCCAATAAATAAACGAGACCTTTTTTTTTGCATAATTAACCAAAGATATTTTTTTCCCGGCGTTAAATATTTTTCGTACCTTCCTATGCTGACCCCTTGGATCTTCATATAAATCCATAGTTTCCTGTATGGATTTCTATGGATTCCCATGTAATTCTACATGGATTTTTTTTTATAGGATTTTCTTTAAAAAATTTACTACTACATTTCTTTTAATAAGAAATTAATTTTTCTTTTCATAAAATATCCAATTAATTAAAATAATTTTTGAATAAAAAAAATTATATACTTTTTAAAAGTTTTTTTTCTGCTCAGTACAAGTGATATAAAAAAGTATTTCTTGCTTCCTGTAAAATTAAAGTAAAAGCAGCCGGGTTTTCTACTGAAGACTTTGATATTTTTTTTGCTACCGGTGTTTTATAAAATAAAATTTTTTTAACTCGACTTTTGCTGTTAGGCTGAATTTATAAAAATAATTTTATACTACGCTATCAAAGGCAGGTAATTAACTAAATACCCTTTTATGGCCTCATGTAATGCGATAACTGGATAAATATTTAAAACCCACGGAGTATTTTAATTAGTTATTAAATATTTATAAAAATAAACGTCCAAATAGATTTATAGTTACAGATCCTTATGGCATAATTAACAAAGTTTGAATAAAAGTATAAAGATAAAGTAATGTTTTAAAGAAAATAAATCCAACCTCTCCCCTTAAATAATAATAATATATATATATATATATATATTTAAAACATCTGGCTTGCTTGGAGCAATCGACGGCGGACGTAAGATTTGTTTATCAGACGGTTCAAATAACAATTCACCGTGACTAAAAAAACCACTAAATAAAATAAACAATAAACAATATTATAAAATAATCTTTGCCTAATAATAATAATAATAATAATAATAATAACCGCGTAATTTGAACCATCGAAATATTAAATAAATTTAATATTAAAAGTGCACCTTTCGCCACGACGATGATCGATCCCAACAAGCCTCGATCAAACGATTTTTAAAAGTAAATTTATAATTAAATTTTTAAATAACAGAAAGATGAGAATAAAATTTGCGATGACAAAGAGAAAGTCTTAAGAAAGTAAATTAAATTAAATGACAATATGAATAATATTAATAATTATAATAAATGAGGATGTTGGAATGAATTTAGCAAACCTGGTGCGATGGACCGACCCGAATCTCGCCCTGGGTGCCAGCGGACATCTCCCCCTCCTCCGAAGCTCCACCGTCTTTCTCCAGTGTTATCGACTGGGTTTCGATCTCTTCCGGTTTTTTTCTCGCCCCTTCTCTCGCTCTCTTTAAATCCCCCTCTCTCTCGCCCTCACTCTCTTACTGACTCTTATCCCTCTCTTTTACCGAATAATCCTGAGCCACCGATTTAAAAAAAAAACACATTTTTTCTTTTTATTACAACAATCTAAATTTTTTTTCTTAACATATACAACTTACTTTATATATTACTTAATACAATTAAATTAGATAACAAATAAATTATACGACTGATGCACATACATTCGACTTGTTGCATGCGGGTCTATGTAACAATAACAATTATTCTTTTGATAAATTCTAACTAAATTATAATAAAGCTTTTTTTTTATTTTTTTACTGTTTATACTTGAAAAAAAAATTATTATAACCTTTTGTTTTTATTTTTTTTTCATTATCTTGGCAAAGGTTTAATTATTTTTTTTTTTATCTAAGCCCTTTTTATTTTTTTTTTTATATTTAATATGTGGTTCATTAGTCACGGTGAAATACGCAGGCAACGACTTTTTTTTTTATTATTAAATTTTTTTATCAACAAAAAAATTTAATATTAAATTTTAATGTTTCTAATTCAATTAAATAATAAAATAATTAATTATAGTTGTAAATAGAGCAATAAAGCAAACGCACACATATATATATATATATATATATATATATATATCTATAATATATGTATATATATATGAATATATATATATATATATATATATATATATATATGCAGGTAAAGGCAAAAATATACACGATGTCAAAGCTGTACTTTAAAATATTTATAAAAAAAAAAAAGGTTAAAAAAAAAATCAATAAAAAAAAATCTAAAGCAATTAGCGAAAAAAAATAAAGTAAAATAAAAAAAATGTAAATAAATTTTTTTTTTGTAGACTTACCTATAAATTAATATATATATGTATATATATATATATATATATATATTTCGGTATATTAACGATAATCTCGCATTGTTACTCCGTCTCTTTTATTTTTTTGTTTCATTGAGAAAAATAATATCCACTTATAGAAACACTTTGATTAAAAATATAACCAATAAGTAAAAAAAAAAAATCACTGTAATATTATTATATATAATTGTAAATTTATAAATAAACGAGAAATTGTTTATAGTAATTAAGTGAATAATTTGTTGGTAGCGTAACCCCGGAGGTAAAAATAAATTCAACAACAGCCACAACACCCAAACGCCGCCATCTTGTACTGCCGTTTTGTTTCATTTTTCTTTTGTGGGGGTGCGCTCCTGTTCCAAATCATTCCTTATATTATTATTATTATATTTTTAAATAATAATAATAATAATAATAATAACAACTGAGTCTGAGTCTTTCCATTTTAACGTGTCGAGTGTCGAGTGTTTAGTGGATGCAGTTTACCAGCGGCAGCGGTCTAAGGTCTTGGGTTGGTGTTGATGTTTTATGTTGATAAAAAAATTTTAAAACCTCGTATCATACATATATCAGTAGGAACAAGTCGCCGTCTAGCGGTTTACAACAACTTAAATAATTATTTAATACAATCTGAGTATAGTACGAGTTAATATATAGTTAATTATTCATTATCCGATACAAGATACCAGACGTTAAGTGATTTAAGTATCAAGTCTTGTCAAGTCATTCAATTATCCAACATTTTAAATTCATTTATTATTTATAAACTGTGTGTTTAAACTTTCAACGCGGTTTTAAAATTTTATGTTGTTATTCGGTTAATTAGTTCTGGGAATAGAAGGTAATTAATTTATTTTATTTATAATTGCAATTATATTTTGTTATTAACTTTTATTACTTTTTTTTTAGAAAGCGATTAGTGAACTTTTGAACTTGAAATAAACGCCGGAAAAAAGGTATGAAGTTTTTGTGGATATTTAAATATTATTTAGAAAGTTGGAGTAATTTTTTATTTTTAGTCAGAATAATTCAAATAGATTTCAAAAGTTTTTGTTTGGATGGTTAGAAGCTAAAGAGTCAAATTAAATGAATTATTTAAATTATTTTATGATAAGCGAGAATTTAGAATTTCAAAATCATGCCTGGTAATTTGCTTGGTTGTAAAGTTACTCCATTTAGTTGGACGCTGGTTTTTTTAGTACTTATTAGTTTTCTTATAAATTAATTAGTTGTTAATTTATTTGAATTTTTTTCTTTTGATGACGATGATATCGTTTTATTTTTTTTTAAAAGCTGATAATGATTTCTGTGTATGTTTATGTGGTTCATCATGAAACCGCAACATTTGTGATTCTGAAAGTACTATTTTATTTATTTTAAAGTGCGTGGATATTTTTATTAATTATGTAAATTATGATAAATCTTTAAATTCAATTTTTTTAAAATTATAAAACAAAAAATTATTTATTATTGATATTATTTGATTGATGTACACAGATAATAGGCCAATGTAATTTTACTTAGTGTCTGGGGTTTGAATTTGTTTTTTATGTTTTAAAATTTTCAATGTGTTGGCATACAGATTTAGTACTGATTATTTGTTTCAATCAAGTAAACCTCGGTGCAATTGAGCAACAAATTAAAATAAAACTCGTTCATTGGAAGAGTTAACAAGTTGTCGGCATTGCTTGACAGATTTATCAACAAATAAGATAACTGTCAGCCCTTGACTAGTTACCTGGAGTGTCTGAGACACCGAGACGTTTTATTTTTAAAATTGCTGAATAAAATTTCTTTTCAATGCTCGATTTTTCAGTACTTTTTAATGAGTTATTGATAAACCATTTTACATATTCGCATAATATCTTATCTATTCAAATTGTTTTTACTGAGAGTTAAAGTTGACGGGTGTCTCACATTCAAGTGACATCTGTTACACTTTTGTTGCTGTTAATGCAATTAAAATTGTTTAATTATTGCTTATAAACATATATTTTGTTTCAATAATTATTATCCAATTACTATTAATTTAAAAATTTGAATTATAAAAATTATTTCAAGTTTTTGATGTTCAAAAATATTTAAAATTATTTTGAATACTTTAGTGCATGAGAATCAATACAGATTACAATGCCAAGTACATTAATAAATATTTTTAGTTTCCAATCACTGTTTTTCATTTTTTAGACTTTACTCCAAAATTATTAATCAAATTTAATTGTTATAATTGTCAACATATTTTATTTATAATTTTTTAACAGACTGCCTGAATAATTTATTTTTCACAATCAATCAATGATTTCAAGTATCTAAAATTACTCACAAAATGACTAAAATCGAATACTGAAAGATTAATAATCAAATATAAACTTCAAGCTTATTTTTACCATCAGTAAATTTAAATACTAAACCTAAATTATAACAATATCCCGTAATAATTTTATAAAAAATTCTTTACGCTGAATTCTACACTAATAATTTATAATATTTTCAGATAAACAAATTCCATGATGTCAAAATTACGTTTTGACGGACGTGTAGTAGTAGTTACTGGAGCTGGTGCAGGGTTAGGAAGAGTTTACGCTTTACTATTTGCCTCCAAAGGTGCCAAGGTAGTGGTGAACGACCTGGGAAGCAGCAGACACGGTGACGGCGCCAGCCGCGTCGCTGACACCGTAGTGACAGAAATAAAGTCCCAGGGCGGACAGGCAGTTGCAAATTACGACAACGTTCTAGACGGTGACAAAATAATTAAAACAGCAATCGACAGCTTCGGGCGTATCGACGTCCTAGTAAACAACGCCGGTATCCTCCGCGACAAATCATTCGCTCGCATGTCCGACGCTGACTGGGACATAATTCAAAATGTCCACGTAAAAGGA
This sequence comes from Microplitis deprimator, assembly GCA_964016945.1. Classification (NCBI taxonomy): domain Eukaryota; kingdom Metazoa; phylum Arthropoda; class Insecta; order Hymenoptera; family Braconidae; genus Microplitis; species Microplitis deprimator. The sequence continues at coordinate 9,781,689 of OZ024706.1, read as the reverse complement.
GCGATGCGTACCACGAAAGCCGCGTGGCCATATTTCAAGCAACAGAAGTACGGTAAAATAATTTTCACATCAAGTAACAGCGGACTCTACGGCAACTTCGGTCAAGCCAATTACAGTTCCGCTAAAATGGCACTGGTCGGACTGGCAAATACTCTAGCCATCGAAGGACAATCCAGTGGAATAAACACAAATGTAATTATCCCAACAGCTGGATCACGTCTCACAGAAGATATCGTGCCGCCAGATTTTTTCCAACAACTAAAGCCCGAGCTGATAGCGCCAGTAGTCGTCTGGCTCTGCCACGAAAATTGCACCGAAAACGGTTCGATTATCGAATCAGCGTTAGGGTGGGCTGGAAAATGTCACCTGATACGTTCCAACGGTTGTATTCTTCGTAAATCCATCAATGATTCAGTGACACCTGAAGACGTACGTGACAATTGGGATAAAGTCACTGATATGTCAAATGCGAAGCACTGCGACTCAATTGCCGAGGCTACTGGGGAGTTAATGAGTGTCGTTGAACAATTATCCAGTCGTAAAGCTGATGATTCATCATCATCTTCATCATTTAATCCGAAATATACAATGAAATATAATTACAACATAAAAGATGTTATTCTCTACGCATTGGGTGTGGGAGCGACCACTAAAAATCCAAGTGATTTTCAGTATCTTTATGAAAATCATGAAAATTTTTCAGTTGTTCCAAGTTATTTTGTTATTTTTGGACCTCTTGGTGCTCTGTCTTCGGACATGTTTTCTACAGCACTTCCTAATGCAGAAAATGTAAACTTGGCGGGAGTTTTGCACGGTGAGCAATATTTAAAAGTATTGAAAAAAATTCCTACGGAAGCAAATGTCGAAACACGTTTTCGTGTACAAGAGACGCTTGACAAAGAAAAAATGGCTGTTATGTTAATTGAACATGAGACATATGATGTTGATAGTGGAGATAAAATATCAGTAGGTCAGATGGTTGGAGTTATTAAAGGCGCTGGAGGTTTTGGTGGTCCCAGAAATTCAAAATATGAAATTCCGTTGGTCGATGCGCCTAAAAGAAAACCAGATGCTTCAGTAACTCAGCAAACTTGCGTTGATCAGGCGGCTATTTATCGGCTGGGTAGTGATGATATGAACCCGCTGCATATTGATGAAAGTATCGCGGCAATGGGAGGCTTTGAAAAACCAATTCTTCATGGACTTTGTTCACTTGGCTTTGCTACCAGGCATGTTCTCAGAATGTTTGCTGATAATGATACTGAGCTGTTTGATTCTGTCAAGGCGAGATTCGTTAAACCCGTGATTCCGGGACAAACTCTACGCACGGACATGTGGCGAGATTGCAAACGAATTTATTTTCAGACTACTGTTGTTGAAAACAATTCGCCTGTTATCGCGGGAGCTTATATTGATCTCAAGGATGTTAAGTTGGGAACTCAGAATTCAAAACTTTAAAGAAATCAGAGTTGGAAAGACAAATTATTATTTAGATTGTGATGTAGAATTTAATTGGGTGGGATATGGATTTTTGTATGAATTTTTTAAGGCAGGACACGGGGTAAGTTTAGAAATTAATCCAGTAAAAACTGTTACAAAAAGATGACATTTGAGACAGTGAAACATTGAGTCATTTTTTAAACTTTTTAAATAATATAAATATAAAAATGGCGCGAAAAATTAAAATTTCAAACAGGTATAAAAGTTTGCAAGTATTCGAAGGTATTTTACTTATTTACAAGATGATATTCAAGTGTCTGTATGTGCGCATGTGTGATAATTTTTAATTTTTATAAAAATAAGTGCAAAAAATTATTTAATTTTTTAAATTTTAATATTTTCGCGCCATTTTACAATTAGATCGATCTAGAGCTCAATCGATTCTAAATATGTTCATTTTTTCTCATAAAAAATTCGAATTTATGTCTGAACTTGACCACAAAAAATTTCGATACCTTTTTTTTTATTACAAGTTCTAAAAAAAAATCAATTCAAATATTTGAATTAACGAAAGAAAATTTTCAAAGAACAGAAAAATCAAATTAAATTTATGGCTAAATAATTCCAGCCCCATTTTATTTTGAAAATAAAAATAAATGGGCTTACATAAATATATATACAAATTGTTAATAATTTTATACTGTTATATAATTTTTTTACTGTTTAAATAAAAAAATTATTTTTAAATAAACTCTCCCTGTGCTTTTAATAAAACTAAATAATTTATTTAATTATTTACAGGTTGCAATTAATAATTAAACTCAATTATTAATAAAATCACAAGCAATACGTAGAAATTCCGCAGGTTTTTCCGACTGCACCCAGTGACCAGCACCTTCAATATATTTAATATCAACCTTCGGAAACAGTTTCCTTATTTTATCTTCATCTTCTCGCTTAACATAATCACTGTTCCCACCAGCAATAAATAAAGTCCTGCCATCAAAGACTTTATTCTTCAAACTGGGAACCAGTTCTGGAAATCTTGCAATATTTTTATCAAAATTATCAGCAATTACATTCAAATTAACTCTCCACTTGTATTCTCCCTGAGTTACTTCCATAATATTAGTAATTAAAAACTGTCTCAGTGATAACGAGTCAATAGTCCCGGCAAGTTGTTGATCAGTTCCTTTTCTAGCTTCAGATAGTGTTTTATAATTTTTGAAATCAATTGCCCGCAGCGCGTCAATTATTTTAGTCATTTCGTAAAGACTAGGACTAGTTTTAATTGGTGACATGTCAACTACGATAAGTTTTTCAATAAACTCTGGATAATTCAATGCCGTGAGCATCATGACAGCACCACCCATACTATGACCGATACAAATTGATTTTTTGAAATTTAAATCGTTTATTAATTTCTTAACGTCACCAGCCATCTCGGGATAATTCATTTCAGGTGAATGTGGAGACTCGCCATGATTTCGAGCATCGACGGTTATCACTTGTCTTTTTGTCTGCTGGTTTATTGATTTTGCAAGCGAATTCCAGTTATTCTTTGATCCAAACAGACCGTGCATTATTATTACTGGTGATAATTCACTTGATGATTTAAAAGTATCATATGATACATATGACAATTTTACAGGATCATTTAAATAATTACTTACATGTAATTGCCGGGTTAATAATTTCTTTGTACATTTGAATATTAATTTATTTTTTGTTAATTGTTTTATTTTATTTGTCACTTTCAACATTTTTTTGAATTTTTTTATCACTTTTTAGTTGACTTCAGTGCTTAGATTTTAAATTTAGAGGTTAAATTTTTTATCATTAATTTTAATGGACAAATCTTTGATAATTAAATATATAAATATATGAATTTTTTAGATAAAACTGATTTTTTTTCAAGGAATCGATTAAAATTTTTAAATTTAATTCAAACACTGACTATATGTTGTGATGTTTTTGATATCATATGTTATGTCATGTGATATATATTTGTTATATATATTTTGTGGTGAGTGCGGTTCATGTTCGCGTTAGCTGGTGCGAATTCTAAAATATTAATTTCTGGGTTTTGTTTATCGAAAAAATTATTTGCAAGAGCGATGGCTAAAAAAAGTGCCATTTTGCTGATGGCTGATGGAGCTGAAGAAATGGAAGCTGTCATCACTGCTGATGTTCTAAGACGTGCTGGGGTAAGTAATTTTTTTTTTTGATTATGGGTTATGATATAACAGAAATTTACATGGTCATTTTTTGAATAATTTGTTTAGTGAAATTTTAAAAATCTCCAAGGACAGTTGACTAGAAGAAGGAATTTTTAAATATTTTGTTTGAATATTTAGTAAATGAAGAATCTAGACATCGGCTATGGAGGTTGAAACTCAACTTTCTAGTACTACGTCGCAGACCCGGTTTAAATTTGTTTCCAGACACCGGGAAAAAAAAATTTTATAAAATTCTAGTTTATTTTTTTTTAATTTTTTTAAAAATCTGTTTGTTGAAGAAAATTATTTTATAAATTTCATGAAATTTTATGACGCAGTTAGAAAAAATTGCTTTGTGAAATTTCTTTTTTTAATTTTATGGAACTTTAGATTTTTAAATTGAATTCCCTGATTAAGAAAAATGATTTAAGCCATGCTAAGTGTAAATCTAGATATTAGTCATTTCAAATTGTTTTAAATTATTTCAAATTGTTTTGAATCATTTCAAATCATTTTTCTTATATAATCAGGGTTGTTGAAAAAAAAATTCCAAAATTTTTGAATGTTTGATAACTTCAGGATCATACTTTAGATGATACTGAAATCAGTCGGTCTGATAATTTTTGTATTTTTCTTTAAAAACGATAAATTTAAAACAAAAATATTTCAAAAAATTGCACTTTTAGTTTTTTAAATTTAATACATGTGCATATTTTTAGTTCTTTTTTTTTTTTTTCAAATTTAATTGTTGAAAAAAAAATTAGAAAATTTTTAATTGTCTGCTAACATCAGGATCATAACTTTAGTTCGCTAAACTGAGAAAAAAAATAACTTTTTTGAGTCAATAAATTATTCGTTTCTTGAATTGAAAAAAAAATAAATTTTTTTATGGTGAAAGTGTTTAATTTGAATTCCCAAAAAATTTGTTAATTCTACCAAAAATTACTGTAATTTATAGGGAAGGGAAAGGAATAGTATTCTGTTTGCTTAATAAAAAATTCTACAATTACAGAACGGGCAAAATGAAAATTTTTTTTATTAAAATACAAAAACCTGAATATATTCTATCTTCAATTGGCTGTATAAAATGAATTTTTTTTTCTTAAAATGCAATAAATTAAATAAAAAATAATTTATTTATAGATTGCAGTTACAATAGCAAGTATAACAGGAAATGACTGTATTAAATGCAGTCGCGATGTTAAAATTTGCGCAGACGCTCAATTGGATGCCGTAAAAAATGATAATTTTGATGCTGTTATTTTACCTGGTGGTTTGGGAGGTTCAAAAGCTCTTGCAAGTGTAAGTTACTATTATTATTTTATATTTTTATTCAGTCCTTAGTCTTATTAATTGATATTGTTTTAATTATTAATTGAATTTTTTAATATTTTAAGTCAAAAGAAGTTGGAGAATTACTGAAGAAGCAGGAAAATGAAGGGAGAGTTATTGCTGCTATTTGTGCAGCACCAACGGCTTTGAAAGCTCACGGTATTGCACAAGGAAAACAAATTACCTCCTATCCATCAATGAAAGATCAGTTGACTGATTATTATAAATATTTAGAAGACATTGTCGTGACTGATGGTAAGAATATTTATTTTTTTTTTTGTCTATAATTGATATGATTTTAATTGAAATTATTTTTTAAATAGGAAATATTATTACTAGCAGAGGACCAGCGACTGCGTATGCTTTTGGGCTGGCGATTGTTGAAAAATTGCTGAATAAAGAAGCGGCTGTTCCGGTTGCTAAGGGAATGCTTTATGAAAATTACAAGTAAATTTTAAATGTAGTATTTATATAAACGAAACATGTATTGGAAAATAAATGTTTTACATTTGATTTATATTTATGGAAATAGTTTGCTGTATTATCGTTATAATAGAGAAGTCGCATTCATTTTTTATCATCACAAATTGACTCATAGATGCAAGATTAACTTTTTAGGAATTTTATTTAATATATATTGTGTGACTCAAGATAAAACTTATCACATAATATACTATTATCTGAGCCTCATAAAGATTTAAAACCACATACAGATTACGTAATTCTTATAGATAGTCCTGGGAATATATGATAGTGAATTTTTAATAGCTATGGTAAAACTGTAAGATTCAAAACGAAAAACATTCGGCGCGTGCAATAGATAACTGTAAGAGCGGACCAACCAATCAGAAAACTTACACATCGGTTCATATCATTTGCAGCGCAAAAAAATTGTTAGTTAAACTATTAATGCATTAATTATCTGATGTATGTGCCGCACGTTTTTCCTTCTAATCTTACAAGTATTTCCATAGTTATTAAAAATTCACAATAATCAATTTTCAGAACTATCTATAAGAAGTTCGTGACTTGTATGTGGTTTCACGAATCTTCGTGAGGCTCCGATAAATTATTTTATGCTTTTTAGTCCGTTTTAATAACCTGGTATATTAAAAATTCTTTTTTTATTTTAATCATTTTTTATTACACTGAAATGGGTTAAATTCTATCATTAATAAAAGCTAATTAATAATTCTACAATACTTAATAAATATTTATTTTTTTATTTTTAATTTTGAAGTTTTGCTCTTATTTTTGTTAAGAAATTTGCGTTATTCCTTCTAAAAAAAATAATACAATATTAGTTTTTGTCTGCATGTTATCTGAGGGAAATAAAATTTTTTTTAACGATCGTTCTAAAATTCGTGTCTTTTTTATAAGAAAAAGTAGTTAATTGCATTTTGAAAGATGTTAGTATTGACTTTTCTAGCTATTGCTGAATGCTAATAGAAATATATTTAAAAGTAGTATAAAAGCGACAGTTTAAAAATACTTCCATTTTAATTTTGTTTTCCAAGTTGTTGAAACCTGGCAGTAATTCGAAGAATATACTTCATTTTTTATATTTATATAATTCCAAGATGATGAAATGGGTAATGATTTATCTACAATTGTGTTTAGTATACGGTAATATTTATTTATTTTTTAATTAGTATATTCAATGTAAGGGTTTTAAAAATTACTTATTTTATGTAGAAGGTATAATATACCCTGGATACACACGTGTAAACAAAATTCGTTACAAAAAGATTCCAAAAAAGTTCTGCATGTGGAACTTCTAAACATAAGACAGATTAGAACTTCGAATGGAACTTTTTCGGAACGTTAGTAATTTTAATGTTAAAAAAAAAAGTTTTTATGAGCAAATTTAAAATAAAAAAAGAACGTTCTTGGAACTTTTTTGGAACGTTAGTAATTTTAATGTTAGAAACAAAAAGTTTTTATGAGCAAATTTAAAATAAAAAAAGAACGTTCTTGGAACTTTTTTGGAACGTTAGTAATTTTAATGTTAAAAAAAAAAGATTTATGAGCAAATTTAAAATAAAAAAAGAACGTTCTTGGAACTTTTTTGGAACGTTAGTAATTTTAATGTTAAAAAAAAAAGTTTTTATCAGCAAATTTAAAATAAAAAAAGAATTTTCTTGGAACTTTTTTGGAATTTTTTTATGAACGTTTTTTTCAGTTTTATAAAAAATTCAAAAATAGTGATTTTGAAATGTTTTTCGAACGTCTTTTTTAGCTCCAGAAAAAGGTCTAAATTGGTGATTATGGAACTTTTTTGGAATGTTTTTGGAACGTATTTTTTAGTGTATAAACAAGTAAAAAGTGTTTATTCTATAACTTTTTTGGAATGTCCATAAAAAATTCGAAAAAAGTTCCAAGAACGTCCTTTTTTGACTCTAAATTTGCTCATGAAAACTTTTTTTTTACCATCAAAATTACTAACGATCCAAAAAAGTTCCATTCGAAGTTCTAATCTGTCTTATGTTTAGAAGGTCCACATGCAGAACTTTTTTGGAATCTTTTTGGAACGAATTTTTTTTACACGGTATTTCAATCACGGGACAGTTTTGTACCAGTAATTTAATGTGAGCTTAAATGCATAGATAATTATTTTATCAAAATAATCAAATTGTTTATCATTTGTTTAGCTGTATTAGTCAAAAAATTTTTATAATGTTTGAGTTAATGACTTTAAAAAACAAATATTTTCTTTAATTAATTTTATAAAAAATCGATGTTTAAAATCGTTTTCAAAAAAAAGAATCGATTTTTTTCAATTAATCTAAAGGCCTACAATCGGTTAAAAAAAAATCGACAATTGAAACGAAAACATCGATTGTTCGATTAATAGATTTGAATTGCGCATCACTACTAATAATCCCATTACATTTGTTTTTCTAATGAATTCTTCCGTAGAAAATTTTATTTAATTAAACTTTTTTTTTATATTCACCTCATTAATTTTTCTTGCCATCAATCTTAACGTATACTAAATACGACAGGAAGTAACGGGATTGGAAAAAAAGGTTTCGGTCCTGGTAAACAGGACTGGGGATATGTGACCGTAAGATCTGGAGCTCACATGTTCTGGTGGCTTTATTACGTAAATCCAACAGTCCAATCAAAAAATTTTAATGTCTTCGAAAGACCTCTGATTATTTGGTTGCAAGGAGGTCCTGGCGAATCAGGTACTGGCTACGGAAATTTTAATGAATTCGGACCACTTGACACTAATCTCAAACCACGAAATCATACATGGGTCAATGATTACAATATTTTATTTATTGACAATCCCGTGAGCGTTGGTTTCAGCTATGTCGATAACGACTCAGCGATGGCACAAAACATGAAGGACGTAGCTCACGATCTTGTACAATTAATAAAAGGATTTCTTAAAAGAATTCCTTCATTTAGGAATGTACCTATGTACATCATAGGCGAATCTTTTGGAGGGAATATGGCTGTTGAATTCGCTTTTCGTTGGTTTAAAGTATTAACCATATTACTATTTTTCCATATAATAATATTGTCATTAACAAACTTATTTTATTTTTGATATAAGGCTCAAAAAGATAGAGCTGTTAAAAGTAATTTAAAAGGAATAGCTCTAGGTGACTCACCAATATGTTTTAAAGAAATAATTAAATCTCTACCTGCATATTTATTAAATATGGTAAAACATTTAAATATTCTTATTATTATTTTATAAATAGTAATAGTATATTGTGTGACAAAGGATAAAACAACACTGTGAATGCCCTAGTGGATCCGAATTACGGCAATACTACGGTATTATACGGTAAAAGTGTGGCACCTTACCGTAAAAGGCTGTACTTTACGGTAAATACCGTATTGCGCGATAATCTATGGTAAGTATTCTGAATATCGTAAGTTACGATGTTTTACGGTAATTTGCTGCAAATGATCGTAAATCACGGAAAATTTACAGTAAATTACAGTATTCTGCGGTAAAATAGGCAATTCATTATAATTCGGATCCACTAGGGTGCAGACCAGGATGAAGTTGCCTGCTTGAGATGAAGTCGAAGGCTGACATCACCCGTGCCTGAATTTATGATTCATTTTGTGTCACTTCCTATATTTTTCATAGAAACTTTAAGCTTCAATGCTTTAGGCCACTCGAAACATGTTAATTTCAAGTTAATGATGTAAGAAGCCGTTAACGTATGTTTAAATTACGAATTACTATCAAAATAAATTGCACACCTCGAATGCGAAGCAAAAAGGTAGTGCTCGACTGTCGCTAAACTTAAAAGCCGGGTTGTCGTCAACTTTAAATCATCTCCATAAATTTTATACAGCACTTAAATAAGAAAAAAAATGCGCCAATAGGACGTTCCAATAAAAAATGTCAATATAATTCAAAGTCTTCCTGTTAAGTATATTATTAAAAATAATTTTAGTTGGACATCAATTGGATTGTGTAAACACGATATCTCGCGAAGTTCACTGGTTGGGTTTTTTTTTAGTAGATTTCATAGAAATTTGTCTTTTGCATTTGTCCTCATGGTAGAATTTTCAAAGAAATTTGCCATAATCTATCATAATTCATCGAGTAGGTTCCAAATAAGTATGAATTTAGCTTTGGAAGATTGAAATCAAAATTGTTTTCATCTCTCTAATTTATTGAGTTCGCGATTTAAGCATGCCTCGGATCGGCCCTGAGCAGCCCAAAGAAGGTCAAGTTGGTCATGGTATTAGCATGAAATTAGTTTGTTTAGACTGGCTAAATAAGCATTGAAAGTTGAAATTTTTAAACAGATGTTATCAAAAATAACAATTATTATATTAGGGCTTAGTAGACACAGCACATTCGATGAAACTTGAAGCGATTGCTCAAGAAACTGTCAAACTATTGGATCAAGAACGTTGGGATGATGCTTTAAACGAGTATCGTAACATGCATTCCGATATACTTAATGTCACTGCCGATGTTTCAATGTACAATGTTTTACTCCCACAACATCTTACAACTACTAATGCTCACAAGTATTTTACTAATTTTCGATCACCTCTCAAAGAATTTAATGATGATGAACAGATAGAAAAAATAATGAAAAAAGTTAGGACTGAGCTTAACCTTGGGGATGATATAAATTATACATTGTTTTCGGGACAAGTCTGGACTAAACTTAGCAATGAACTTATGAAAAGTGTTACCAATACTGGTATGTAAATATATCATGATTATTTTACAATTGTAATTCGAAAATTTTTTCAAGCTTTGATTCTCTTTGAAACGTTTTTTTTTTTGTCAATTAGTTGAGCAGTTATTGGACAAAACGGATTTAAAAGTATTTGTTTACACTGGACAATTAGATTTGCTTGTTCCGACTACCAATAGTGATAGTTGGGTTGATAAATTAAAATGGAGATATGCCAATGAGTGGAATAATGCCGTCAGGGTTTCATTTACTGTTGACAATATTGTTGAGGGATATGTGAAAGAGTACAGAAATTTAAAATTATATTGGATTGATAGATCTGGACATGTGGTATACATTTTACTTAATATATATGGGACATTCCATGCCAAATCACCTGATTTTAAGAATCATATTTTTTGATCCGGTTGAATTTTTTATATGTTTTTGTACATATAAAAACACACCTAATCCTAAATTTTGAGTCCTTAATTTCCAAAAATCTTGGAGATATGATATATATATATATATATATATATATATATATATATATATATATATGTATATATATAAATATAATTGTCACAGTAGAAAAATATTATTTGATTATATTTACATTGAAATTTTGGTGAAAAATTAAAAAATCTTCAAACAACTCGAATTTTTAATTGAAAAAATGAGAAAAAGTTACTTAAAAAATCGAAGATATTTGAATTCCACTTTGACCAAGGGCTTAAAAAATTCGTTTTACAGTCTAGTAAAACATATATTTTCTTTAAAACAATTAAAAATGTCCGTTGTCAAAAAAGTCATAATTTGAGTTAAAATGTAAGAAAAAACGGTGAAAAAGAAAAAAATTTTTTTTTTTTTAATTTTTTTTTCGAAAACTACATTTAAACGTGAAGAAAATAGCCACCGTAAAAATGAAATTACGATAATATAATCAGAAGTTATGAATTTCTGAAAATTACCTCATCGTTATTTTTTTGCGATTTTCAAAAATTCATACCTCCAAGGTTTTTGGAAATTAAGGACTCAAAATTTAGGGTTAGGTGTCTTTTTATATGTACAAAAACATATAAAAAATTCAACCGGATCAAAAATATAATTCCTAAAATCAGGTGATTTGGCATGGAATGACCCATATATAATACGCTTTAATTTTGAAGTATGAATTTATTAGTGGGTATAATACAATATTTTATTTAGGTTCCAAAAGATAATCCTTACGCTGTAAATGCAGTGCTTCAAGATTTAACTTCTCTATCATAGTTCCGGAATAAGTTTTTTTTTTTGAAAGTGAATAAAATTTTTACTTATGTAAATGTTAATTACAAATAAAAATACTTTTATGTAGCTGTAGAGGTTACCTATAATACCTATAATACCTTCGTATACTATTCCTAATTTAGTATTTCATCAAAATTATTTGTAATTTCTATAAAGATGTAATACTTCTTGATGTAATTAATAAATCAATAATATCTTTATCAAAATTCACATCCATAAGAGTTCCCATAGTAATTCACACCATGCAAAAATTCAAATGTAAACCTAGTTTAAATTTCTATGTGAACTTTTACAAGGTTTACCATATATGAAATTTTTACATAAAAATCCGAGTACCCAGGTTCCTATATATGTACTTTTTGTATAGGAATTCAGGTATTCATAGTTTCCCATATGGATTTCCTATATGGGAATTCAGGCACCCATACTTTCCTACATGTATTCCTATTTAAATTCATACTTCCCTATGTTGATCGCTATAGCGATCCTTATACAAATCCATAGTTTCCCATATGGATTCTCATCTTATCCTACATGGAATTTTTTGATAGGATATTTTTGTAGAAAAATTTTTCATAACCCAATTCATTTATTTTTTATAGCCAATAAATAAGCGAGACTTTTTAACTTCCCGCTAAGAAAATTGCAAATTTTCAAAAATTCGGGAAGTTATTGGTTTCGGTCCGATTTTCGAAAATCGAATTTCTAAGAGATCTTGACGTTTGAGGTTCTAGGAAGCTATTCTGACTAATTTCTCGACGATGTCCGAGTGTATGTATGTATGTATGTATGTATGTATGTATGTATGTATGTATGTATGTATGTATGTATGTATGTATGTATGTATGTATGTATGTATGTATGTATGTATGTATGTATGTATGTATGTATGTATGTATGTATGTATGTATGTATGTATGTATGTATGTATGTATGTATGTATGTATGTATGTATGTATGCATGCATGTATGTATGTATGTATGTATGTATGTATGTATGTATGTATGTATGTATGTATGTATGTATGTATGTATGTATGTATGTATGTATGCATGCATGCATGCATGCATGTATGTATGTATGTATGTATGCATGTATTTATGTATGTATGTATGTATGTATGTATGTATGTATGTATGTATGTATGTATGTATGTATGTATGTATGTATGTATGTATGTATGTACGTCCGTATGCAAATATCTATAACTTTTGAACGGATGAACCGATTTTGATCGTCAAGGTGTCATTTTACGCGGCTTGTCAATATCTAAAAACTGAAAAAAAATTGAGCTTGATCAGTAGGCCCCGTTCAGAGATATTCCAAAAATAAACTTTTTTCAACAATGTTTTTTTTGAATAACTTGTAATGTGCTTGATGGATTGATTCCAAAATCAACTGGGCTCTGAAGTTTAATAAGCCGCGTCGAATGACACCTTGACGATCAAAATCGGTTCATTCTGTCAAGAGAAACCGTTGTCGAAAGAATTAAAAAAAAAATGTTTTTTTAGTATTTTGAAAATTTCTCAAAAACGACTTGATAAATCAATTTCAAAATCTGATCAGTTGTAGAACTCAATAAAACGCGTCGATTGCCACCTTAACCGTCTCAATCGATTAATATGTTAGAAAGATATCGTTGGAGAAAAAATGGTAAAAAACGTTTTTTTTCTAAAACAAAGTCATCTAAAAGTATTTTCGAGCTCGAAGGACTCGAAAATAGCGGGAAGTTTTGGGGCTGGTCCGCAGGGTCAACTGACAGACCGATTCTTTCATTATAAATTTTTATCCAATTTTTAAATTATTAATTTGATTTCTTTATTTCTTATTTTCAATTTAATATTTTTTTTTAAATATCCCGCCTTTTTGTTTTAGATGTCGCTTTTTTTTTCAATCCTACTGTTACGCTAGTGCTGCTGCCGGTAGTTGATGGAGAGAAAAAGAAAAAAATAATAACAACAGTAAAAATCAAATGGCAGCTAAATTTTTCGTAAATTAGTAGTTTCTAAGTTTTTATTAAATACAATTAAACCAAAAAGAGTTGAATAGTGGAAGGAATAGTGTGGGTAGTATCGCGCGTCTTGAGCGAGCTATGCGCAACTATTTTCCGTTGTATTCCTCCAGAATTGAGTTACAATCTGGCATAAATTTCTTGTGTAATGTTTGCACTAGACTTGCAATTCAAATCTGGTCACAAGTATCTGCAGCAAGACACATAGATAAGAAAAGACACTAACGTCTATCGAACTTGAGACCTGGCTTGTTCAAGCCTTGAACAAGATTGTTATATGGGTGGGTAATTAGACATTTTACTTTAAAAAAAAATATAATTTCTTAATTAAAAAATGTTTTCATTAAAAAAAACTAATGAATAATTCTAAAAAATTTAATAATTATTTGTTTTTGGATTATCAATTTTGAAGCTTTGCTCTTATTTTTGTAAATAAATTTGTTTTAGTGTTTGTAAACAAAAAATACAATATTATTTGTTTTTGTCTACATGTTATCTGAGAGCAATAAAAATTTTTTTTAATAATCGTTTTAAAATTCGTATCTTTTTGATAAGAAAAAGTAGCTAATTACATTTTTTAAAATCTTAGTATTGATTTCATTAGCTATCGTTTAAGGCTAATGGAAATAAACTTAAATAAACAAATAAAAGTGACAATAATAAAAATATTTCAATTTTAATTTTTGTTCTCTGAATTGTTGAAAAGTGGCAGTAATTTAAAGATTTTATTTCATTTATCATTTTCTATACAATTTGAAGATGATTAAATGGATAATGATTTGTCTACAATGTTATTTAGTATACGGTAATATCTATTTATTTTTTCATTATTATTCTTAATAAAAAGGTTTTCAAAATTACTTATTTTATGTATAGAAGATAATATACCTAATCACGCGTCAGTTTTGTACCATTAATTTAATGTGCCCTTAAATACATGGATAATTATTTTATCAAAATGATAAGTGTTTTCTTTTGAAAATTATACAAGACTTGATAGTAAATAATATATTTTAATGTCGAAAATAATTCGTAGTGATATCAGTAGTTACAGTAACATATTTTTTTGTATATCGTAGTCTGCTAAGAAATCGTCTAGCGGTGATAAGCATATATTTACGTCATGAAATATCGTACGAACATAATTTAAACTTATTATAATAGCGCATTAAATTAAATGGTATGTGAAAAGTTTATTTGCTTCAAATATTTATAATTAGTTAATAAATTGCAATGTCCTTTAATTGCCACCGAAAAATTGACCGTTGCACGATTGCGGTACGCAATGTTGGCTACTTCAGTTTACTGACCAAAGTTATTATAAAACAGTGAGATACCTCTTGCATTTAATTTATTTAAGTTACTTCTGTTGTTTAATTAAAAACATTATTTTTATAAATTTAAATAAAAAACATTTATTTTTAAATTGTACTTATTGTTTATGAGTCCATTATTATTTACTATAAAATTTAATTATCAGAATAACCACAAAATTATTTAAAAAAATTTTTTCTTGCATAATTAAAATAAAATAAAATTTTAAATTTAATATGCATGAAAATATATTGTCATTATTGTCCCGAGTTTACCACAAAACTCCTGTAATTCCGATTGGTCATTTTTTCCGTCCCGTAATACCGAAATTTTGACTTTTTTTCTTTTAAATATTTATAAAATAATTATTATTGACGATTTCTCTACAAAAGTATATAATCTACTGTACGAAATAAAAATATTTGCACATCAAATAATTGGTTTTTCTAAAAAAAATTGATTAAATCAATTTCAGTGTCTTAATCGTCTTGTAATTGGTTATTCTACCAAATATATAAAATAAAATTTTTGTTTCTTATAAAAATTCCTGATTTAGTCTTACAAGATTTAATCAGAGCTAATAGTTTTTAAACTACAAATTCATAAATTATAATTTTACTAATGGACTCTTTCGTAAAAAATTTTATTTAATTGAACTTTTTTTTATATTCACCTCATTAATTTTGCTTACGATTAATTTTAACGTATACTAATTACGACAGGAAGTAACGAGATCGGAAAAAAAGGTTTCGGTCCTGGTAAACAGGACTGGGGATATGTGACCGTAAGACCTGGAGCTCACATGTTCTGGTGGCTTTATTACGTAAATCCAACAGTCCAATCAAAAAATTTTAATGTCTTCGAAAGGCCTCTGATTATTTGGTTGCAAGGAGGTCCTGGCGAATCAGGTACCGGTTACGGAAACTTCCATGAATTAGGACCACTTGACATTAATCTCGAACGACGAAATCACACATGGGTCAATGATTACAATGTCTTATTTATTGATAATCCCGTGAGCGTTGGCTTTAGTTATGTCGATAACGTTTCAGTGATGGCACAAAACATGGCACAAATATCTCACGATCTCGTAGAATTAATAAAAGGATTCTTTACAACAATGCCTTCGTTTGTAAATGTTTCTACTTACGTCGTAGGCGAATCTTTCGGAGGGAATATAGCTGTTGAATTCGCTCTTCTTTGGTTTAAAGTATTTATCATACAATCATTTATCTATAAAATTATACTTTTATTAACAAAGTTATTTTATTTCTTACATAAGGCTCAAAAAAATAAAACTATTAAAAGCAAATTAAAAGGAATAGCCTTAGGTGATTCACCAATATGTTTTAAAGAAACTGCTAGATCTACACCTACGTATTTATTAAATATGGTAAAACAATTAAATATTTTTATTATTATTTTATAAAAATTTTGGAAAATCCAAAAATGCACATCTCAATCGCTCATGACATTATCAATATTGTATTTTTTTATTATTACTTTGATTATATTATTATTTTAATCATTTTTTAACATTATTAATTATTATTTAACAAAATATAATCGAGAAGTCTGAAATTTTTACCAAGCAATTCACATACCGAAACCCTAGTAACACGTGTTTGAGCAAGATTCTGGAGTAAGTGTCTTAAGCAAGACCCCTAGCTGCTAGTGTTTTTCTTCTACGTATGTGTCTTTTGCAAGATCGTATATCAAGAAACCTATGTCAAGATTTGTGTATAGTGCCGGATAGCTCAACTGGTAGAGCACTCGTCGCGATACCGACATGGTCTGGGTTCGATTCCCAGTTCGGGCTATCTATATTTTTCTCAATTTATCTATAAATTGTCTTATTGAGAAGGTTTGCATGTTTAGGTTTCAACTTATTAAATTGTCTTGCTCATGGTATTGTGCGCAAGAATATTAGGATATCTTAGATACGGTGCAGTTTAAAAGTTTCTGGCGCATTTCTTGCACCAGTAACTTACAGTAGGTACTTACGCATGGCTTGCTCAAGATCTGCTCAAGGCTCAAGGTCAATTCTGAGTCTTGAGCAGATCCTGAGCAAGCCATGCGCAATTATTCTCAACTATAGTCTTCCTCCAGAATTGAGTTATAATCTGGCATAAACTTCTTGTGTAAGGCTTGCAATTTAAATCTGGTCACAAGTATCTGCAGCAAGACATACGTAGAAAAACTCACTAGCACCTATCGATCTTGAGAGCAGACTTGCTCAAGAATTGAAAAAATTTTTATATATAGTATGCTGAAATAAACGTTGCCTTCATCTCGCTAATTAAGTTCGCGATTTAAAGCATACGTCACAGTTTGTTACAGTGGAAATTAGCTTAAAATTAACTTTTTTCGACTGACTAAGCAAGCATTGAAAGTTGAAATTTCAGAGCAGATATTATGAAAAATAATTAATTACATTAGGGCTTAATAGACACAGCAAATTTTATAAAAATTGAAGCGATTGCTCAAGAAACTATCAAACTATTGGATGAAGAACGTTGGGCTCATGCTTTAAATAAGTACCGTGATATGTATAAGGATATATATAATGTCACTGCCGATGTTTCAATGTATAATGTTTTACAACCAAAAAAACTTACAACTTCTAATACTCACAAGTATTTTACTAATTTTCGATCACCTCTCAATGAAGTTGATGTCGACAAACAGATAAAAAAAATAATGGAAACAGTCAAGACTGCACTTAACCTTGGGGTTGATAGAAATTATACATTGTTTTCGGAATATGTCTGGAATGGACTTAACAATGAACTTATGAAACCTGTTACCAATACTGGTGTGTAAATATAGTATGATTATTTTATAATTTGAAAATTTTTTCAAGCTGTTGCTCCTTTTTAAAAGATTTTTTATTGTCAACTAGTTGAGCAGTTATTGAACAAAACGGATTTAAAAATATTTGTTTACACCGGGCAATTAGATTTGATAGTTCCGACTACCAGTACTGTTAATTGGGTTGAAAAATTAAAATGGAGATATGCCAATGATTGGAATAATGCCATCAGGGTTTCATTTACTGTTGACAATATTGTTGAGGGATACGTGAAGGAGTATAGAAATTTTAAATTATATTGGATTAATAGATCTGGACATATGGTATACATTTTACTTAATATATTAATATACTTTAATTTTAAAGCATTAATTTATTAGTGGATGTAATAAAATATTTTATTTAGGTTCCAAAAGATAATCCTTACGCTATAAATGCAATGCTTCAAGATTTAACTTCTCTATCATAGTTCCAGAATAAGTTTTTTTTTTTTTTTTAAGTGAATAAAATGTTAACTCATGTAAATATTAATCGCAATAAAATTATTTTTATGTAGCTATATAGAGGTTATCAGTTTACTTTTTATTGAAATCCTAATAGAAATCACTCACTAAAATTTCGTACCAACCCGATCAAAAAAGATTTTATATAACTGTATACAGTTATATATGAATTATATACAATTGGATAGAGGTGATACATAATTATATAAAATTGTTATATAATTATATACAATCGTATATAATTCTATATAAAAATGCAAAAAAGAATAATAAAGTTATATACAAATGTATATATTTGTATACAATTATATAGAATTGTATATAATTATATACAAATATATATATATATATTTGTATAAAATTATATCGAATTGTATATTATTATATAATCTATACGAATACAGTATGTAATTATATACAAATATATATATTTGTATACAATTATATAGATTTGTATATAATTATATATAATCTATACGAATACAGTATGTGATTATATACAAATGTATATATTTGTATACAATTATATATAATCTATACGAATACAGTATGTGATTATATACAAATGTATATATTTGTATACAATTATATAGAATTGTATATAATTATATATAATCTATAAGAATACAGAATGTGATTATATACAAATGTATATATTTGTATACAATTATATAGAATTGTATATAATTATATATAATCTATACGAAAACATTATGTGATTAGATACAAATTATATACAAATAAGATATAATTATGTACGATTGTATACAAATGGATCGGGCCATTTTTTCTATCCAATTTATGTATAATTTTATACAATTGTATAAAATCTTTTTTCATCGGGAAAGATTTATTTGGAGAAGATTTCACGATTTATAAAAAAAAGTGCTAAATAATATTTTTTTACAATTAAGAACGATCTTTATTATTTCTTCCATCTTGGATTTTTTGACTAGACCTGAGTCGATTTACAGACTCAGATAAAAAATTTGAAAAAACTAGATTTGCGTCTTATCAAATCTCGTCGGATCTAAATTATTTTTTCTCATGAATAGAAACTTTTTTTTTCCGGCGTTAAATATTTTTCGATTATCAACCCTCATATATTAACTATTCACTCTCTGAGTTGTTAATCCACCGTAAAATATGAACAAATAATTAAATAACGTTAGATAAAAAGCTTTGATAAATATATGACAGGACCCTGAATTGTTAATAATGTGTCCATAAAATATACTCGACAGTTTTCCACTCAAATGTTACGCTCAATTGACAGTTCATTTCTCGCCCACGCTTCGTGATATTAAATGTACTAAAGAAAAAAAATGATTTTATCGTGTGATTATTCAAAATCTATTTTTTTTTCATTCAGATTATTAATAACTTTATTTAAAATTATCGGATTCGCGCCATTTTCTACAAATTTTTATCCGAATAATAACAATGAAGACGTGAAAAATAAATCAAATGTTAATTTTTCATACTCGTTAATCGGATCTATTTATAATTCAATAGTCGCACTAATTGTTTTATGTGAATTAATATGCAATTATATTTTTTGGCCAATCGATGACAATTTCACACTTCAACACATCTATAACATTTTCAAAAAAATGGGTCTAATTATAATAATATTAATTTATTCATTAAAACAAAAGTCATTAATAAAAATAATAAATAAATTATTGGCTGTTAATTGTGACTTTAATTCAAGTGAAAGAATAAAATTAATATTGCGATATGGAATATATTTCAAAATAATAACAGTTATATTTTATTTAACAATTTCATTAATTGTTTTCATCAGCTATATCGTCAATGATTTTTCAAATTTAAAAATTAACACGTTAATTAAATACTTCATTATATTTATCATCGGCTTCTTTATTACACAGTATTCATTACTTCTACTTTTCATTTACAAAAAATTATGTGTTTTAAATGAATCATTTTTACTACTGTTCTATAATCCTGATAATAATTCAGCGAGTAGTCAAAATATTTTTAAAAGAAGTAATAATTTTTTTGGTGACGATGTTGTGGATAAATTCCATTCTATTCATAAATTATATCAAACTATTTACGGTGTATTAATTAAAGCCGCAGAATTTTATTCGCTTCCAATGTTAATAGCGATTGGAATTATTGGCCCGAATTTGATTGTTTATATTAATGTTGTAATTATTTGTAACGGACAATGCGAAGAAATTAAATTGAAAGTATTTTATAATTTGTTATTAATATTTTTGTCATTTCCGATTGTTAATTTAACTGTTTTAGCAACTAAAATAAATGAAGAAGTTTGTATATTTATATATTTATTCACTTAATAAAATTTTATTAATTTGGAATAATTATTGTCACTTGTCTTTTAGATCAAGAGTACTAGTAATATATTATATAAAATAATTACTGTTGTACCGAGTGGAGAATTGAGTAATGAGGTAATTAATTTTATTTGTTTATTGATAATGTTTTTAATATTTTTATTAATTTATTTAATTAATTTTAGCTTGAACTATTTTCCATTGAACTTCTTCAACGGGACATTAATTTTACAGCCTGTGGATTTTTTAAACTAGACAATTATTTGATAACTTATGTAAGAAAATTTTGAATAATTATTTTTATTATTATTGTTGGTATTTTTCCATTCCTACAATTTATTTTTTACAGATTATTGGTATGGGACTTATTTATATGATGATCCAAGTATGAAGACAATATATATATATTGACATTGAGTACTAATTCGCATAATATTTGTAAATGTACAGCAATTGCCAATAATACTGAACTTCAGAAATGATCTGTTTATTTTTACTAATAACAATCTTTTTGAAATCTTGCGCTAACCTGGTCACCAGTGTTCTAGATGTCTACGTTGTTATATGACTGTGAATCTTGTTGCAAACACTAGTTAAATATTATAAATTGCAAGTCTTGCGCAGGACTTACAAAAACACTGTGTTATGTATCTAAAGAACTGTGTAAGCTAACACGTGGCTTGTTGATAAAATTACTTACGCATTTCTTGAGCAAAACTTGCGCCAGAATTTCTTAAAGATACTCACGCATGGCTTGCGCCAGATTTTCTCAAGAAGCGCTAAATATATATCGTAGGCCAAAAGAAGGGGTAAAGTGACAGAGATAGTTATGTAACGTTTCTTAAGCAAATCTGGTGCAAGTCATGCGTGAGTTTATCTTTAAGAAATTTCTGGCGCAAGTTTTGCTCAAGAAATGCGTAGGTGATTTTATCAACGAGCCGTGTGTAAGATATCCGCAATATTCTTTCGTACAATATCATGTGCAAGTCATACTAAAATCTTTACTTTAAATCTTGCATTAATATCTTGTGACAGATATACAGGTATATAAAGACGTAGACACGCAGAAATTTCCGCAAGACACTTTCACAAAATTAATGCAAGACTACTACAAGATCGTCTTTCATGTCATCTTGTGCAAATCCATATATTAGAATCTATCAAAAGATTTTTGTGATCATTCTTGACCAATAACTTGTGGTGGAAATCATCACATGGGTTCATAAATAAAATGAAAGTATTGAGTATATTTTATATATTTAAATAAACTGTTTTAAACAGTTATATTTTGTAATTTAATATAAGAAAATAAATGAGTATGTTTTTATAACATGTATTTATTTGATATTGCGTCTATATGTTTATATATTAAATTTGATAAAAATTATTTAATGTAATTATGTAGAAGTATGGCTTCATTTAATATCAGAAGTAATAAATAGAAATACATATATTTCTTAATTTACAATTAGAATTTTCATTGAGATCATGGTATTTATTTTACAAAATTACGTAAATAATTGAATAATAAATTAATTTTTATTATAAAAAATTACTGATTATTCGAAAAATCAATTAATTTTTTTTTTCACTCTGCCGTTGATAAGTATTGATAGAAAAACAGTAAATTAATGTTCCTATAAAAATCTGAACAAAAAAAATCGATTAATTCATACCTATTCTTTTATACATTTAAATATTCATTCATAGATAATTTACAATAATTATATTCACCAAATTCAATAGACTGTTATCGATTTTAAAAAATCCACATGCTGTTATATTAAAATTCCTGTGCAACAGTTCAATAGAAAATTTTTCTAGCTGTAAAAAAAAATTAATATTAATAATAATCATGACGTTGTAAAAAATAGTTTAAATAAACTATTTAATTGCAGTATAAAACAATGAACAAGTATTCTTTACAATGATTTCATCAAGTTTTATTGTAGATTTTTTCTAGTGACTTACGGAAATCTTTATATGCAGTCTGCAGAAATTCTCAAGCAAGATAGTTTTAATAATATAATAATAATTTTAGATAAGAGTTGTTGCAGAAATGTTTAAACCATCAGATTTTTTTCTCAGAATCGTTCAAAGCTTAAATACAGTACCTACGGCTCACAAAGAACGTATGGAAATCTGCAGGGACTTTGAGCAATTCTGCAGCAAGTCTGACTTTATGCGTCTTACTTAAATTTCTTGGCCGAGTATTGCAACAGATTTACTCAAGATATCTTATGAAAGAATCTTGTTACAGACGTTCCTAAGACTGGAAATCCAGACTTGTGTAAGATTTAAGATGCAGACTGGTATATAGACTACCAAAAATACCACTGGGTATTCCCTATGCTAAATTTCGAAACGTAAAGCTATGAAACATTTTTTCACCGTATCTGTACCGAAAGTTCAAATTCTTGCCCTGTTTAAGGGAAAGAAAGTTATACATTTCTCTTTTGAGAAAACAAATGATAAAAATTAGGACATGCGCCATTCTTCCCACAAAAAAGGCAGAAAAGAGACTTTCTTAGCCAGGTATTACAACCCTGATTAAACAACTGAATTCGATCGAATTAAACAGAATTAAATTTTTAATTCTATTTAATTCAGATAAATTCTGTTAATTCGGTACCTAACTTAAGAATGAATTCTGTCTAATTCGGCAGGAAAACCAGAATTTGTCCAAATTAAAACGAATTTAAATAATTTTATTCGGCTTAATTCTGATTAATTCGAAAATAATTCTCCAATTTCTGGTTCTGAATCCGAATTAAACTGAATTAAAACGAATTTGAAATTTTTAAATCGGTTTTATTCTTTTTAATTCAAATTCAAATTTTCAATTCAGTTGAATTCTGTTTTGCAGAATTCGACAGAATATAACAGAATTAAAATTTTTAATTCGGTCGAATTCAGTTGTTTAATTAGGGAATAGAATTGCTCAATAACATATGAAATAATCTTGCCTCAGATTTTCCTAAGACTGCTACTAGCAATAACTTTTTCTAAGACTTCCCTAAAAATAGTACTAGGAAAGTTAACCTCATTTTCATCTTTAATCGTCTTGTTTCATTCCTTGTCACACAATATACTATTATAAAAAATTCAATATTAATCACCTCGTCCTTTAATAATTCGCGAGTTGAAAGAACAGCTATAATTTTACTAACATTATCCCTTGTACGTTTCATCTAAAACACAAAAAAATTCAAATTAAGTTACTACTAATTAACTTAGAAAAAAAAAAAGTACAAACCTCAGTAATAACTTTGGTAACAAAAAATGTAAGAGTAATAATTGGTAATAATGAAAAAATGATCCACAGACTAGTATCGAAATAACTATTTATTGTTACAAATATATCATTATTAATTTCAATTGTAATTAATACTCTTATATAATAAACTAAAATAGGAGAAAATGATAGAACAGCAAAAAAAATCGGTACGGAATAGCATTTTGTAACATCGCAATTAATTTCATACAGTAATCTATGCGCTTGCCTCAAAAATAATAATTTTTGTGTCGTAACCTCATTACGAAAACTATTTGTACCAAAAATAAAATCAAGGCTGCTTTGATTATTGATCAGACTCAAAAGTGAATGATTTAAAATTTTGAATCTTTGGTACAAATGGATCATTATGAATGCGTATTGAAAAACAAAAGTTCCCGTCAAAAATAATGTACTTATTGTGAAATATAAGTCGACTGAATTGTTTGTACTGAATATGATATTGTAAATAATAACAGTAATAAAATTAATATTAAAAAATGTTATCAGACAAACGCAATAATTTTTAACACAAGTTATTTTAAGTGAATAATCCCACGATTTTTCGGTTAGTTCACTTTCTAAGGACGTTAAGTTTGTAATTATTTTAGCTATTAGCCGTTGATTGGAACAGTAATTGAAATAAATAATCATTAAATTAAAATTATTTATCAGATGGTAATCGTGCCAATAAGATTGCTCGGTCTGTTGATGCAAAAAGTCGTACAACATTTTGAAAAAAAGACAAAGTGATAATATAAAATCGTAAGCCGCTTCTTCAAATGAATATGTATAGTTGATATCAAATTGCTGGTTTGGTTTATCTGTTTGTGTTGATGGTGTTACGTGTATATCGAAAGGTGCGAGTCCTAATATTTTGTAGTACTTTAATGTAAATCTATATAATTTTAATCTACATTCTAATATTTTACACGAAAAATTCATTTTATATTTGAATATATTATTACTGTGAAAATTTTAGTAAGACTGGAATTATTTTAATGTTGAGTGAAAATTAAATACTGACGTAAAAAGTAAATATTCTGTTGAAAGTAAATAAAGTTGATAAGTTTTTTATGCTTATTTACACATTCAAAGTAAATATCATTGATTTTTTGTAGTATTGAGAATTATTTATGAGGAAGAATGATTGAGAGGGTGAATAAGGAGATATTTTTTATGTGTAAATATGGAAAAGGAGCAAGATGGGTCGTAAACATAAATATTTTATAGAGGCAAATATATAAGGGACTGAGTTATAAATACGCACCCTTAAAATTTGGTGGAAAAAATAAATTTATTTGCCGCAAATTCTTTAGTGATTTGAAATTAATCACATTATTATATTATTCTTTTTAGGTACAATTTTATTAGCCTTTTATATTATTATATTTCCTACCTGCATATAAACGTTTTAGCAGAGCGCCGGGTCCCGGACTCGAACGCTTGACCTTCCCTTCGCAACTACATTGTAAGAAATTTTGGTGTAAAAATGGCCCCCGAGAACTTTACACGGCTGTGTAGTGTGAAATTACGGTGTAAAAAATCCCCGGTGTAAATTATCCGTCTGTGTAATTTCAAGACGGTGTAATCTACTTCTTTTACAGTGCTCCGGGATACTCATTATAGTTATGATTAATGAGCAACAAATGATACTGAAAATTTTTAACTACACGGAAAAGAACTTTTTGTAACCAGAAGATAAGAAAACTTACGGTCACAAACGTCTGCCTTAATATACGGACAACAAACAATTAGATATGACACCGATGTTTTTGTAACTCTAGCGAATTGTTTGTTGCACCTAGCAATGGTTTCTAACTGCGAAAAAAACTGTTGTGTTATGATAAAAAAATTGATTTGCTGAGATAACAAAGTGAATTTATAGCACTGACGAAATTTTTATATTCATAAGGTGAAGCGACTTAGCCCCCCTATTAAAAGAAGCGATTTAAAAAGATTCGCAATGTTAAATGCCCATAAGAAGGGCGATTCTAAAGAATTCAAAGTATTCAAAAGCATTAAAAAGTATTTAAAATTTTTTTTTTCTAATCGTTTTAAATCGCTTCTTTTAATAAGGGAGGTAACAAGATAGCACTTGTCCCCATTGTCGACGGCAACGGCCCTCTTAACAGGGAATCTATTGCTTTCAATCTTGCAATTATTATTTTTCTACCGCAAGGGGTCGTATTTGACTCACTTGAGCAGTTGTCGCCCTATAACTTCATATTTTGATATATTTTTCCTCGATTATGTGGCCAGAATTGAACTTTTTGCCCATTTTCGAGGCCAATAGCCCTCCTACTAAGACTCCACGGCTTTCCTTAATTGCTATTATTATTTTTCTACCGCAGGGGGTCGTATTTGACTCACCTGAGCAGTTGTCGCTTTACAATTTCATTTTCAATATTTTTTTCTTACGACTTAATCGTCGGCATTAGTTGCCCGCTTTGAAGTAAGATGATATTGTTATAATGAATTTCACGTGTTTCCGTAACCAATCGACTCCTCAATTACATCACAATTTTATTTCTAATCATCACAATTTCATTTCTTACCGTAAGCTTACCATGTTTGTCACTATAACGAAATTGTTTCTTGTTCCGTCTTTTGTTATGAGGACGCAATTCTTTTTCTCTGTGTTCTTTTGTATTTTGAACATTTCAATATTTTCATGATTATTAAGGGTAAAAACAAAAGAACGCAATATATTATGAAAAAAATGTCTTATTTCGATCTATAGGTGTCCAAAACCAGACTAAAAATAATTGAAAACAAATCTGAAAATAGTCTTAATAAGGTATAGTAATTAAATATTAATAAAAAGTGAAATTGAATAGGACTAACTTATAACTTTTATTTGATTTAAAGCAGATTAAATTTTTGAACCAGGTGTGCTTGTACATTTCAGATCATTCATTTGACAATAAAGATCACACTTATGAACCATATCTTTCATATGAAGATGCTTGTGAATGTTAAATTTCGTTTATCTGATTGTATTGTCACACTGATACATCTGATTGTAGTCAACGTGAATATTCTGGATGTGGCGTTTCAGACCAGACAGTCGAGAGAATTCCTTTAGACAAATAATACATTTGTATAATTTTTCGCCGGTATGTGTATACATATGCTGTTTTAAACAATCCTTTAAGGTGTATTCTTCTCGACAGATATCACATTTGTACAATTTTGTGTATTTGTGAAGAAACAGGTGACAATTCAGTGCAAACAGAAGTTTGAAACTTGCTTGACAAATCTTACACTCATACGTTTTTTTGTTATAATGATGCTTATACATGTGAAATGTTAGACTATTCTCATAATTAAACTTTTTTTTCACAGATATTACATACATACCATTTTTTTACCGGAAGAAATATATTTGTGACTTTTAAGTACCGGCTGTAGCTTCAAATTTGTTTAACTGATGTTGTACTCATTCGGTTTTTCGTCAGAATGAATACGCAACTTGTGCTTCATCATATTCTGCTTTATATTAAATTTTCGTTGACAAATGTTACACTTGTACGGTTTATCACTTAAATGTATACGCATGTGCGTTTTCAAATTAGATGATGTAAAAAATTTTTTTTACAGATATTACATTCGTATCGTTTTCCTATGGTATGATAATACATGTGTTTTGTCAGAAGAACTTTGTTGATAAATATTTTCTGACAAATATCACATTTACATGATTTTTTACCAGAATGAATACACATGTGATTTTTCAGTACAGATAGATGCTTAAAACTTGCGTGACAAATGTTGCACTCTCGTGTAGAATGGATTGACAGCTTGTGCCTCATCATACTCTGCTTGGTAGTAAATTGTCGTTGACAAATATTATACTCGTACAGATTTTCGCCTGTATGACCACACATGTGAGTTTTCAAATAATACGATCGGATAAACTTTTTTTCACAGATATTACATTCATGTATTTTCTTTCCGGAAGAAATACACTTCTGGCTTTTCAGTACCGATGATAGCTTCAAAATTGTTTGGCTGATGTTGTACTTATACGGGTTGTCAACTGTATGAATACTCATGTGATATTTCGAATATTGTTTCGCGGCAAACTTTTTTTTACAAATTTCACAATTAAACTGCTTTCGACCGGTATTAATACCCATGTGCTTTTTCAGATAATCTTTCCTGGCGAATTTTCTCTTACAAATTTCACATTTGTACGGGGTTTCGACAGTATGAGTAATCGTGTGAGTTTTTAGAATAGTTTTTGTTACGTATTTTTTTTTACAAATTTCACACTCATATGGAGCTACGGCAGTATGAATCTTAACCCTTTAGAATCTGACCTTGAAACCCCACTCTTCGGTCTAGCAGAGCCCGATAGAATTAGAAAGAGCGCGAAGCAAATGTGACAGGGTCGTATTATAAGAAAAAAAAATTTCACCTGGGCGGGAAGTAAAAAATAATTTAATTTTTTATTTTTAATTTATTAAATAATAAATATCAAAGGACTTAAAATCAAATTAAGAACAACATTTAGTTACATTATAAATATAATTGAGTAATATTAAAATTACATAGCAATGTATAAAATTTTTTAAATTTTTCTAACCTTACTTTCGGAGACTATTTCCTCACGGCAACAATACTAACTACGACACTGTCGATGAACGCAGCGCGAGATTCAAACGAGTGGAAGGGTACTCACAGGCACACTATTACTCTCACATGTCACTCATACATGCTCACGGGACTTTTCGATTCGCTCTCTCCCCACTAGTCTCACACGTAGACGTTTCAAGATCTTCTGACTCTAAAGGGTTAACGTGTTTCTTCAAATAACTCGCTTTGTTAAATTTTCTTTGACAAATATTACACTCTAGTTTAGTTTCTTGAGGAAATGCATTAAACGACCGAGTTTTATCTTGCAAATATTTATCCATTATCAGCATTTCTGAAACATGAAATTAGTGTATAGTTTGAGAATTTCATGAGGGCAAAACTGTTAAATACTCACTTTTCGTTTTATTAGATTCTACTTTCGATGGATCTTCCAGTGGCTGTAATTTTTCAAAAGTGCTGAAATATTTTCTGCTTAAGAAGTCCCATGAAATCAAATTAATTTTCAAAGAGCCTTTATAAAGATCAGAAGTGGTATAGGCCTTATACATTCAACTACCACATGACGTTTCTTTTAAATCGAGGATCACTTTCTTAGGAAATATTAATAAAAGTTGAGAGTCAGAAGTACATTTAGGGTCAAAATTTAATTAACATAGGGCATTAAAACTTCTGTTATATTTCATGGCGTCTCGTGAACGCATCATTTTTTATTTTTTATATTCACCGAGCTTTTCACTATTACTCTTTAATTATTTAAATCATTAATATCACTTCAATAATTACCTTGTGAACTTGATCATTATCATAGTTATTTATGTTTTTTTTTATCATAATAAAAATTATTATCTATCTTATCAACACTAAATATTTTCACATTATTATTTGAATCCATATATTGTATCACAAAAACTCAGAAATGTAAAGTATATATTTAATTTTCTGGATTAAATAATACTCTTTCCAAACATTAACTTGTCCTTTCAAATAAAACTTAGTTTAGCAGCTGTTTATTATATATTTCAACAGACTCTGGACTATGCTACTGAATATCATGAGTACTTGATCAAGGGGTGGTTCGCAGCATTGAGGTGGGTATGTACATGAATACTGTCGATGCGTCATGCGTTGCACATCGAGATATACTCTCGAAGATTAATCGATTCATGTAAATTTACTAGCAATGGTATAGTTGAACTGACTATATGTATGTATTATTAGGGTGTTTGTTATTTCTCAATTTCGATATTTTTACTTGGCCATGATATGAATCATTTATTCGTGACCCAAAAATAATAAAAAAAAAAAGTTTAATCCAATGCTGTTTAACCTTGCTTCAGTAATGATACTTTTAATTTTAGTACAGCGAGAAACATTTTATTACTTGCTTAAAAATTTTTATATAGAGCTATAATTACTACACATTTCTGTAGGAAATTTATCGCTCTTCTAAAAAGGTCTCTTATGTTTTTTTGGTAAATCCAAATATTTAAGAGATATTAAAGCTCAAAGTTTGATGTGTTTCAAAAAATTGGCGTTTTTGTTCGAAATTTGATTACTCTCTAACACATATAGACATACAATTAAGCGCAATAAATTATTTTGTAGGAAATTTATCGCTCTTCAAGAAAGGTTTGTTACGCTTTTTTTTTTTTAATCTAATCATTTAAGTGATATCGAAACTCAAAGTTTGATATATTTACAAAATAATGCTTTCCGTGTAAAATTCTATAACTCTTCAGCAAAAGGATATACCCGGGAAATAATGATCAGACCTGACCATGCCTGTTCATGTATGATCAGGCCTGAAATGAGACCTGATCATGCCTGTTTATATATGATCAGGCCTGAAATTAGACATAATCAGGTCTGATCATACCTGTCCATGCCTGGTCATGTCTGAAGCGTTAAATACGTTGGCTGGACATGAACATACCTGATGGACCTGAACATGCCTGGTCAGGCATGGTCATTTTTCATGTCTGATCAAGCCTGAAGACTCATGTCTGTTCATTCTTGTTTATGCCTGCCCATGCCTGTTCATGTCTGTTCGTGTCTGAAGCGTTAAATACGTTGGCTGGACATGAACAAACATGAACATACCTGATGGACCTGAACATGCCTGGTCAGGCATGGTCATTTTTCATGTCTGATTAAGCCTGAAGACTCATGTCTGTTCATGTCTGATCATTTTTTCCCGGGAACTTACTTCTGATGAGAGGCGGTATAAAATTTTCGTTATATATAATCAAACAGGGTGCCAAAAAGGGCTAGTCAACCATTATTGTCAGTTTGCAACTGGTATTTGGTAAAAATTATATTATTGTATAATCCAAGTTTTCACAAAGGCTGTTGAACCTATTATAATAAAATGTGGTTCAACTATGGGCTTGGAATTTGCTCTTAGACAAGATTATGAAGATTACCGTAATTAAATTTTTAAACTTTCACTTTTTAAAATTCCATTATTGTTAATAAAATATATAAAATTATTGTTTTAAGTGTATGTCCTAATTATTCTTGTACATATTAGAAAACACTTTTTTTCAATTTTGTAAGAAACATTCGTCTACTTATATTAATTGATAATTAGACTTGAAATCAAACTTAAAATGTAATTTTCTCTTAATGTAAAAAATGAGACAGTTATTGTTCAAATAAAAATTTAAAAAAAGCAAAGAAATATTATTTCTTCATGATTTTAAATGCTGCAACACAGAGAACAATTTATTTGAGCCAAATAAATAGATTTATTTGAAGGTAATAAGAATATTTACTTGATTGAAATGAATATTTAGCTGATTGGAATAAATATATCATTGATCCAAATGCTTTCGAATATGATTGCGCGCTTGTAGAATTCCGGATCGTTTATTTGACAATAAATATCACACTTATATAGCGCATTGGTCATGTGGAGACGTCTGTGAATGTTAAATTGGTTTAACTGATTGGATTATCACCCTTATATCGATTGTAGTCAACGTGAATAATCTGGATGTGGCGTTTCAGACCAGACAGTCGAGAGAATTCCTTTAGACAAATAATACATTCGTATAATTTTTCGCCAGTATGTGTGTACATATGCTGTTTTAAACAATCCTTTAAGGTGTATTCTTCTCGACAGATATCACATTTGTACAATTTTGTGTATTTGTGAAGAAACAGGTGACAATTCAGTTCAAACAGAAGTTTGAAACTTGCTTGACACATCTTACACTCATACGTTTTTTTGTTATAATGATGCCTATATATGTGAAATGTTAGACTATTCTCTTGATTAAACTTTTTTTCACAGATATTACATTCATATATTTTTTTACCGGAAGTAATATACTTCTGGCTTTTTAGTACCAAAGGTAGCTTCAAACTTGTTTGGCTGCTGTTGTACTCATATGGGTTTTTGTCAGAATGAAAACGCAGCTTGTGCTTCATCATACTCTGCTTTATATTAAATTTTCGTTGACAAATATCACACTTGTACGGTTTATTACCTAAATGTATACGCATGTGCGTTTTCAAATTAGATGATGAAAAAAATTTTTTTTCACAGATATTACATTCGTATCGTTTTCCGGTGGTATGATAATATATGTGCCTTCTCAGAAGAACTTTATAGAGGAATATTTTCTGACAAATATCACATTTATATGATTTTTTACCAGAGTGAATATACATGTGATTTTTCAATACAGATAGGCTCTTGAAACTTAGGTTACAAACGTTGCATTTATGTACAGAATGGAAATGCAGCTTGTGCATCATCATACTCGGTTTAAAAGTAAATTGTCGTTGACAAATATCACACTCGTACGATTTATCGCCTTTACAAATACACATGTGGATTTTCAAATTACGCGATCGGATGAACTTTTTTTCACAGATATTACATTCATGTATTTTTGTACCCGACGAAATACACTTCTGGCTTTTTAGTGTCAACGGTAGCTTCAAATTTGTTTGACTGATGTTATTAGAAGGAAAACACTGCTTGTGCGAAATCATATTCTGCTTTGTAGTAAATTTTTGTTGACAAATACTACACTCATACATATTTTTGCCTGTATGAATTTTCATGTGAAATTTCAAATAATTTTTAGTTAATTTTTGCTTACAAATTTCACATTCAGACTTATTTTCGCCGGTATGAATACTCATGTGATTTTCCAGACAATATTTCGTGGCAAATTTTTTTTTACAAATTCTGCACTCAAACAGATTTTCGCCGGTATGAATACTCATGTGAAGTTTCAAATATCTTCTATTATATTGTTGTTTACAAATTTCACACTCAGACATATTTTCGCCGGTATGAATACTCATGTGATCTTTCAGACAATATTTCGTGGCAAACTTTTTTTTACAAATTCTGCACTTAGACAGATTTTCATTGGTATGAATATTTATGTGGTTCATCAGATATTTTTTTGTAGTATATTTTTTTTTACACATATCACACTCGTATGCAGCTACGCCAGTATGAATTTGAACGTGTTTCTTTATATTACTCGCTTTATTGAATTTTTTTCGACAAATATCTGGAGTTTCGTCTTGCAATTCTTTATTTATTATTAGCACTTCTGAAACATGGAATCAGAATATAGATTAAGAATTTCATAAAGCAAAAGCTCTTAAATACTCACTTTTTGTTTTTTTAGATTCTACTTCCGATGGGTCTATCTGCTGCATTATGATTGATATCGTTGACTGTAATGGAGTTTTTAAAAAATGTGGACCTATAGTAGGAGCAATATCATACTTCTCTGATAATTAATTTCGACTCTACAGAAGTTAATCAGAAAAATATTAATTGAAATATTTTGTCATTTCAAAATTACAGTAATGAATTTTTTTTAAATTTACTTGTCTTGTAGATAATTGCAGTGTTGTTCAGTTTTAGTTTTCCGCTTGAAATTATTGGATACGCATTTCTGCTTAAATAGTATTATAAAATCCAACGAATTCTCATAGAGCTTTTATCAAAATATATATGAATTCTATGTGAGAAATGCTATAGACCTTATACATGCAGTTACCACATATTGTTTCTTTCAAATCCAGGATCACTTTCTTAAGAAATAGTAACAGAAGCTACTATAAATCACTGTTGTTTCATTATTCGGAGTCAGTGGTGCATTTAGTATCGAAATTTAATTAGCATATGGTATTAAAATTTCTGTTATATTTGTTGGCGGCTCGTGAATGTATCATTTTTTTATCTCTTATATTCACCAAGCTTTTCACGATTACTTTTTATTTATTTAAATTATGAATAACACTTTCTGCAATTACCTTTATAATTTGATCATTATCACCGTTATCTAACTTTTTTTTTATCATAATTAAAATTATCATCCTTACCATCATCACTAAATATTTTTATATCATTATTTGAATACAGATATTGTACTACAAAAACTCAGAAAAGTAAAGTAAATATTTTATTATCTGGATTAAATCATACTCTCTTCGAATATTGATACGTCTTTTCAAATAAAACTCAGTGTGGCAGTGATTTGGTATATATTTCGATAGACTGGACTGTGCTACTGGATACTAACAGTACTTAAACAAGGGGTGGTTCGCAGCATTGAGGCGTGTATGCGTAATACTGTCGATACAGCATGCGTTGCATATCGAGATACTCTCGAAAATAAATCGTTTCATGTAAATTTACTAGCAATGGTAGTTAAACTGACTACAGGTATATACATATATATTGAGGTGTCCGTTATTTTCCAAATTTGATATTTTTATTTGGTCATGATATAAATAATTTATTGGTGACCCAAAAATAATAAAATAAAGTTGAATCCAATGCCGTTTAACTTTGCTTAAGTAATGATACCGATTTTAGTACAATGAGAAAAATTTTATTACTCGCTTAAAAATAAGTAAGGTAAAAGTCCTCATTATTGACACTATAAGAATGTCTGTGATTGTTTGAATTTTTTCATCGTATTTAAAATTAATATAATCAACTTTTTTTGCATTGGACGTTTTAGTTGATGTCTCTACTTGTATATTTAAATTAATTTACTTAAATAGTAATAAATTTAATGAAAAATATACTAGTTTAAAACTAACAAGTCGAGTGTAGGTATTATTGACAGGGTAAAATAGTATCAGAGCCAACTATTGACATACCATGGACCTCATTATTGACAGGTCTAATGCGCATGTGCAGCAGTTTATAAAAAATGATTAAAGTCCACCGTCAATTAGGTTCAAATTAATTATAAATATTTTAATTAAAAATATATATAACGACAAAATACGATAATTACAATTAAAAATTCATCTAGGACACAGTTTTATTTTTTTTTATAATTCGACGACACTATTTTTGCTTTGACAATTTTTTATTTATTATGAAATTACTAGACAGCGAGTTAACATAAATATATCGATATGTATGTTATGGAGGTTAAGTTACTTTAGTTTGTGGCCTATCGCTAGTTGACACACGTGGATATTTATGTACCGACTATTGACACCCGTTATTTTTAAATGATAATTAAGATTTATCAGTCTAAATCAATAATTCTGGGTATATTTAGAATATAAATAACCTGAAAAAGTTTTTAATGATACACTTACATTAGAATTGTCTAGGGAAATCCGTTTCTAAAAATACGATCTCTCTAAGCGAAATTGTTAAGAAATTTCAAAAAACATTCTAGCAATGGTGGTCTACTCGGGAAAATACATTTTTTTTACAGCGAATAGTTTATACCCAAAAGTAAAATTGAACTATTTTTCCATTTAAAAATATCAAAAAATTGATAAAAAGTATTGAGAAATGTGATTATTCATACAGTTAATTAAAAAAATAATAAATTAAGACAATATGTCAATAGTAGGGGCCCTGTCAATAATGGGAGCTTTTACCTTATACAGACATAACTAATACAAAGTTTTACAGGAAATTTATCGCTATTCAAAAAAGGTATCTTGTGTTCTTTTTTTTTGTAAATCCCATCACTTAAAAAATATTGAAGCTCAAAGTTTGATTTGCTTAAAAAAATTGGCGTTTGTTTGAGAAAAAGTCCATTTCCCCTAAAGATAGACAGCCAATATCAATAGATGGACGCTTCTTATAAATTATATTTTCATCTTATTATAGATATAAAAAATTATTGAAAAGTTTGGAAAATCCAAAAGTGCACCCCTCATAACGCTTATTTAATTTTGAAGTCAAAATAACTTGTGTTTCTAAATTATAGAGTAAAACAAAAGAAATTTTTTTTTGATACTATCATGCCACTGTTTATCTCAACATTTGGCGTAGAAAAAATTGAAAGAAAATTAAAAAAGAGTTGTGCAAAAAAAAGCCGCCTGGATGCAGTACCGGTAAAATACATCTACCTTTTTCTATTTCCCAATCTACTATTTTCTGTAATAGACCAAAAAAAAAAAAAAAAATAATCATAAATGACATCTTATCTTCGTTTTGTTAATGCATTGGCGCTTATTTAAAATATTATTATCATTCAAAAACTCTGATTTCAATCATTAATAATAATACAACAATTCATGAAAATTTTATAAATTTGTAAACTTTTCTAAAACTCTAAAGTAGTAATTTTTTTTTCATGATGTTTATAAGTGATATATTGATATATGTTTTGGAGTAAAGCATTATTATAAGTCATGTTTTCTTTTTTTTTAATACACCGAATAATTCGATTCGAATTCGTGTCGAATAATTCGTTAATTCGAATATTTGCACACCCCCAATTAATTTACTTACCGAAATGACTTGGTACGTTAATATAACAATAAAATAAAAATAAAAATTTTATTGAATATGTCAACATATCATATATTTCCTTTTTAGCAGTTTCCGATTTTAGCAATACAGTGTCAAGTTTATTGGATGTAATAGCAAGCTATCATTAGTAATTTTGCAAAACTGAGTCGTCTTATAAACCGTTTTTGAAAATTCGATTCTGGCTTTCCTATATTTCATAGTAAAAGATTTTCATTCATTTTTTATGGATTTGCTTACACGAGACTCCTGAACTATAATATTATTTTTCCTGAACATTAACAGATATATTACTTCATACGATATATGTAATACCAAAGTTGACAATTTCAACTTCCCGCTAAAAAAAATTCGAAGTTTTCAAAATAGAGGGAAGTTATTAATTTATTCCTCAGTAAAAAAAGATTCATCAAAACCCACACATATTGTGTGCAAAATAAACGGTTACGATTACTTATATGTTATTTTAACATATAGTATAAAAAAACGTACACCTGTATGTGTTAAAAGTAAAATTTTTCCAAGAATTATTTTATGATGGTTAAGAGTATTTTTAACATAGATTGTGTGTTAATTTGAGAGTAACATTTAAAAAGTGTTACATTCGAATAAAATAAAATTTTTGCGTGTTAAATAATCAATCGATTGAAGCTGGATAGACAAGATTATAACAGCGTGTTAAATTAACACTCGAAAATGTTAAAAATTCAACACATTAATTTTTAACACTCGCTTTCTTTTACACTTTGATGAATCCTTTTTTACTGTGTAGTTATTAATTTTTTTCTTCAGTCATTGTAAATGTACAATTCGCATAACAGTTTTCCCTTCATAAATCAATACTTCCAGTTACAATAATTACAAAGCTTCAAGGTCGTAGTCATGCACAGGAAATAAATATATATTATATTATACTGAAAAGTAGCACCTCGTAACACAATTGATTACAAAAAATATTTTGAGTAAGAAATATGATTCGACTGGTTTATTTTTACTAATTTCTATAAATATAAAAATATTAAACATTGAATTGCTATACTACAAATAAATATAAATATATTGATCTACTTCTCTTACATTGAAATTATCAATTATGAAGCACAATGTTCAAGATTTTTACTAAAATTCATTGGTGTACAGATTTCAAGATTATTTTAGCTTTCTTATGGTATGACACGTACTTCAAAGACGTGGGAATTAGTTTCCACGCATCCTTCTCTTTCCTCTTTTTCAATTGTTCTTTTAGGTAGATTTTTCTAAAATCTAGCTTTTCTACTTGTCCTCTTGGTCGATTTTTCAACGAATTTTTCCATAACCACCACGATAGCGCCTACAGCTCGTATCACATCCTAATTAAATTTTTTGCGCTTATTCTATAGGTGATTATTTTGATCAAGTTCGAAGATGGTCTAAATCGATCGATTAGTTTAGAAGTTATGGCTATTTAAAATTTTTCTAAAAAATCAGTTTTTCACTGTTCATATAACTTTAAAACAAAAACTCATAGACAATGTCTGTAAAAAGTATCTTACAGCTTGCGTAATAAGCTTTAATTTTTGTCCTTAAACTTTATGTTTAACGATTTCTTCCAATAATTTGATAACCTAAAAAATTTAAACAATATGAAGCAATTTACTAAATATAGTTTTAATGACTGAAAACTTATGCATTTCACATCTTATTCTGTTAGCTTCATTTTGTAGCTAATTAAATAATTTTTTAATCTCACTGCTACATCATTATTTGAAAATATACATTTTATTAGTTATGAATTTATAAAATTTACATAACTTTAAGAACGTATTTAAAGAAATCTACCTTCGATAATGGTTGCCAGATGGCATTTTTTTTTTTTTAATTTATATTTGAAAGAAAATTTTTTCTTCAGCTGTTATATGAATATGCAACTTGCACAATATTTTTTCTTATGAATCGATATCATTTAAAGTATTCATGGACTTTACTGGTAGCAGCAGAATATACTAGAAAAAATATTAATTAGCAAAATGGAAAGCTCACATACGTGTAACACTAATAATCGAAATACAATACACACTTTTCTCTATGACGATTTATAAGTGTATCATCATTGAAATGAGTCAGTTAAAATTGCTGAACCCATTGAAGTGGACGTGTCTTCTACGAATATCCAGCGAATAAATTTAATCTCATTGAATTAATTTTTTTCAAATTAAATTTTTTTTTAAATTCATTTTTTCAAAAATATTTTACAATAATCAAATTCACGATGGCGTTGATAGTTAAAATAATTTTCTGTTTATTTTTTGTCACTGTAACGGGCAATGGAATCTTACATATGAAATCATTAACATCAAGACATACTCCAATTTCACACACACATATGGTAATTACATTTAAATACAAATTAATTAAAAAAGAAATCTTTACATTCACCGATTTAATCAGTAGCGCAATCAGTTTAACGCACTTGATCCGAAGCTGAATCAAATTTAATGATCTAATGTTGAGATTCTTTGAATATGCTTCGAATATGATTTAAATCCCTCCTCAAAAAATTATAAAAAAAAAATTATTTTTTATTTCCCGTCAAGTTATGACCTCTATAATACATTTATTATATTTTAGGCCAATATGTGATATGTGGGGTAAAATGGACCACTCGAATAAAAAAATTATAACGAAAAAATTAACTTGACGGAAAATAAAAAAAACATCATTTTTTCGTTACAATTTTTTTTTTTTTCGAGTGGTCTATTTTGCCCCGCATATCATATATTGACCTAAAATATAATAAATATATTATAAAGGTCATAATTTGACGAAAAATAAAAATAAAATTTTACCTAATTTTTTAGGGGGGCCTTTGTACCCCAGGGGGCTTTCGTGCCCCAGGCTCCCTTATTGAATGAAAGATGTATGCTGTTAAGCTGTCAATATAAGACTGACTGACTTTAGTCGCGCATCTATAAAACGAGAGAAAGAAGTTGTTTTCTAGCTATTCAAATATTTGAAAGATCAGTTTCACATTCGTTACAATATCACTAATTTTTTTAACGCATTTACTTCTTTTTAGACCCTTGATACTTATTTTCACTTTATTATGCAACGTCCATTAGAATTGAAAAATCGAAAATTAGGGATGGACCAAGTAGGCCCTCCGAAAAAATTCGAATTTGATAGTTTTTATTCTTTACGCGTGTGATATATGCAAATAACTATAAAACAATTGTATTTTAATAATATAAAAAATCATATTAATAGTCTGCTGCGATGTAACTTTAAAACGTAATTTTATTATCTTTAACTTTCTTAATAAATTATATCTAATAAACAGTTTTGGTGGTCTATTTTAGCCCTCATTATATAAGAGATTTCAGAAACTCATTATCCGCCCGAATTTATTGACGAATGGAAAATTTCGAGGGGCCCACTTTGCCCCCATATTTTCTGAACTTTTAAAAATTATGGGGGGGCCACTTTGCCCCCTCCTCCCCTACAACAAAATTAGGTTTTGTTAAATTTCAATTATAATTAATGATAAAAAAATAAAATATTGACAGTAAATAGCTGTAGTTACATACATACTATCACAGTTATAT
Source organism: Microplitis deprimator (assembly GCA_964016945.1). Lineage (NCBI taxonomy): Eukaryota > Metazoa > Arthropoda > Insecta > Hymenoptera > Braconidae > Microplitis > Microplitis deprimator. The sequence continues at coordinate 9,742,047 of OZ024706.1, read as the reverse complement.
ATATATACTAATATTAGAGTGAAAATTTTATTCAGTTATCAGAAAATGTCGTGATTGGTAGTGAAAAGTTGATAGCGTGGACTCAATTAGAAAAATAATTTTAAATTAAATATAAAATGATTTTTTGTTACTAAAAATTTTCTGAAACACTGAGTTAATAAATTCTGTAATTTCCCAGTGAATCATAAAATTTATCGATCACTTTTAATACATTTGAAGTTTAAGTTCGTGCACGCAGCTGATTATATCAATGGATGCGATTGATTGATTAGAAATATTATACCTATGTACATGTACAGCTGTATAGCTCAATGTATACAAAATTTTTTTTTCATGATGGTTATAATCAGGATTTCATCTATAAACAGGTCATTTAGTATCAATTTCGTTATTTTTTATGTATTTTACATTATAACTTTTGCTATTGTCGTAATATTTTTCAATATCTAATGAGATTTGTATTTATAATTTTATTTCTGTCGATTCATGAGATGAAAAAATAACAAAAATTCAATTTTGAATTTTTGTAGTTTGTGAAAATATAATTTTGTAAAAATTAACACCAAAAAGTCTTTATACAGAAAATATGAAATATCTGATAAAGAATTTAAAAAAAGGAAATATTTCATAGAGAGCGATTAAAGGATGTTAAAAATTAAGATAAATCAGGAATCTAAATTATTGATACTAGTGATCATTACAAAAATTTCATTGAATGAAATTATCCGGAGACACGGCAGTGTCTCGCGCCAAGTACACGTTCAAACACATAATATGTGTGCGTGTACATGGGCGGCGCGAGGCGACTGTGTGTCTCTATTCCCGAGTTTATTATTTTACAGGGTCAGCTGCTTGAATTATGTTTTGCGGATAGATTGAATCCAATACTTATGAGTGCAGACTTGGTGGATACAATCAATAAATATCTATTAAGGGCTATAAAAGCACCGATTACTGTTATTAACCACAACTTCGAATCGAAAAATATCATTCCGTATCACTCTTCTCATCCCCCGTATGTGATATCTGCTGATTTAACTGATGACCTTCAATCGCTTCTACACGAATTCAAATCATCTCCTGTCTGGAATATTGTCTCTCATTTCTTTTTTGTTGGAAATGATGAAAAATCCTGTCAAGACAATGCATCAAAGGTTCTACAATTATTATGGAGATGGGATTTATTGTCATCATTCTATTTATGCCCCGAGACCAGCAGCAACACTGTAATATATACTTTTAATCCCTTTACTAATTATGCACCCGAGCCGTGGGTACAGGTGACAATAACTGATAAACCTGATAGTCGATGGACATTGTATAAACAACTATTTGTCAAAGGTACAATTGGTATTTTTAATAATTTTACTTGATTTTATATCTGATAAACCAACTGTATTCTTCTTATTTTTATTTTTTTAGATCCAAAAATCTGTCACTTTCTTCAGTTTGATAAAAGTAAAATTTTGGATGGTTATAGTGTGAAGACTCTTTCAAATAGGGAAGAGATTGAATTTTTCAAGCGTTATATAGTTCCAGGCTTAAACCTCACGTGTATTGATAGTTTTTATAATAAACCGTATACTATGTTGATGGATGTCTTCTATGCATTAAATAATAATATAAGTGATGTTAGTGTAAATTTAGCTCCATTTTATTCGATTAATCATACGTTGAGTGATACTATTTCCTTAAATCTCGAACTAAGTTTTTTAATAGCTACACAAAAGCGAAGTGTTATAACACCATTTAGTCAACTTAATTTTATATTTAATGTAAATACTATTATAATCATCGTTATTATTTTCTTCTTAATTATTGTAATAATAGGGTTGAACAATAGGTATCGATTTGGTGTAGCTTTTTGGATGTCTTTCGGTTGTTATTAGACATGGAGATTTTGTTACCACAAGTCTATTCATGCTAGGCGAACTGTTTGCAGTTTTAGCGTAACCGACATATCATAATGTTGCAACCCTTGAGCACTTATATGAATATAAATACCATGTACATTATTTTAGCTTTCTAGATGACAATATTAAAAATCAGGGATTATGGACATCTGATTCGGATATGCAATATTTACACTTTGATAATCATCCCTACTCATTAGATTGTTCAGAACTAGCTAGCAAAGATGAAATTGTAGCGTGTATTTACCCAGCTGACTTTATATTGCAAAATGCATTCAAATATGGATTGCATGTATCCAAAAAGTTACTATTTCCAAGTTATTATATTTATAATGTCCGTAAAAACTGGGCCTTAAAAAGTCGGATTGATCAGAAAGTATTACATTTTATTGAAGCTGGTCTTATTAATTGATACGAGAAATTAGTTACCAATCAGTTAAAAAAAATACAGGCGATTGATAATATTGAAAAATCTAAACAATCAGAAATCATAGACGGTGACGATTTAATATATGCATTTATATTAATGGTACATTTATTACTTTTGGCCATTATTATATTTGCTATTGAAAGGCTTAATGAGATTATAAGACCTCCAAGGCAATTAGAAGAAGAAAATGAGGAACTACAAGAAGAAATTGTGTTTATTAATGAAGATAGAGTCGTTCTTGATTGATGCCTGCGTAATTATATATTATGTGAATATAATTTCTGTTTAATAATTGATTGCTTTGTATTTGGACCGTCGTGTTATTGAATTTCAAAAAATTGAACAATGATGCCATTTTTTAATTACGAACTGTATAATGCTCAAAAATCCTGTAATCAAAATATGTCTAATTGAAGCATTTGTATAAATTTACATTTGTCTAATAATTTTCTGTCACATCGTGTTGATTGTTTTATCGTAAGTCGAACACCTCTGTTTTGTGATCCAAGAAAACGTTCTTGTTATAAAATAATTATTTTGTTATGTATTGTACTTGTTGTATTAAATAAAAAAAATCTGGGCACTGGGCCAGCTCCAAAGCTTTCCGCTGTTTTCAAGTTCTTCAAACTCGAAAATACTCTTGAATGCCATTATTTTTTATGAGCTTTTCAAGCTCAAACAGGTTACATTATATGTTCATGTTTGAAAATTTAAGGATCGAAAATAGTTCTATAAAATAAATGTATTTATGCCGAAATCAAGGTAAGTGACCAAAATAAAGATTATAATGAGTTTTGACTTAGATTAGAGCGTTAATATACCAAATTTCCGAAAAAATGTTACGAAAGGTTTTTTTTCAATTTTTTTTTTATGATAATATTATTCAAACTAAAGAATGAGTTGTATTACATAACGTATCGATCGGAGGAAAATATGAAGAGGAAAAGCTGGTATGAATTGTGGACCATTTGGTAAACTACATTCTGAGTAATCCAGCGAAATCGAGATAAATTGTTATTTTTTTTTAATTTTTTGACGCCGATATCTTCTGAGCTAATCAACCGATTTTGACGTTCAATGCGGCAATCGGCGCGATTTATTGAATTCTAATCCTAGCGAGAATGAAAAATCGATCGGATAAGTCACTTTAAAAATAATTGAAAAAAAACCGTTTTTCACCATTTCTTCCTCCCACGATATCTCTTGAAGAAATTAATCGATTCAGATGGTTTTTGTGGCAATGACGCGTTTTATTGAATTCTAGGGCTGATAAGACTTTAGAATCGATCGATGTCTTTTCGTATTTCTTAATTATTTCAGAGTATATTCGATCGAAAGATCTAAAATTTACAGGAATGTTGATGGCTAATAAGCTCTTTTGAAAGCCGCAAGAACCAGTCAAATCGGTTGATTAGTTTGAAAATTCAAAAGCGTTCACACACACACAGACACACACACCGACATCATTTTGAAAATAGTCAGAATAGCTGCCTGGGACCTCAAAACGTCAACGTCTGATAAGAACTCGATTTTCGAAAATCGGGGTGAAAACAATAACTTTCCGAATTTTTGAAAATTTACAATTTTATTAGCGGGAAGTTAAAAATGTAAAGTTGAAAATGATTTACATTTTTAACTTTTCGCTATGAAAATTAAAAATTAAAAAAAAAAATGGGTAGTTATTTTGTTTTCTTTCCGATTCTTGAAAATCGAGTTTGCGTCAAATCCCGACGTTTTGAGTTTCTATATACTTGAAGTATTAATAGAGTAGTAGTTGGAGTATATCGGAAAGCATTCCGGCCATTTTCAGATAGACGCCGATCCGTCCACGCGCGGGTGTGTTTCTTGCGCGTGTGTGCGTGAAACCGTTTTTAATCTTGTCTTACACACCATATTTTTCATGATTACCTGCATTGAAACTTCAAGTTTACAGTGTCAACAGCCAGTCAGGAACGGAATAATTTAAAACCTATGATGTAATCAACTATCAGCGTAAGTGCAAATGGTGATTAATTTTCAATTTATGATTAAGCAGAAACTATAAATACTATTTACTATAAACATACTAATTTTTTTAATACTTTTAATTACAAAGTCAGAACTGTCATTTACGTAAATAAAATTGGCGGTCTAAAATTACTAGTAAGCAAATGTCAAACATCAGACTTTTAATCACGATTGTCTTCAGCTAGCGGGCAGAACCATTATTGGTTCTTTTTTCAAAGGACGTATCAAGATTGTTTTTGTCCGCAGACTGAAGGTATTCACAATTTACGCGTTTGCTAATGTTCATGCATTTGTGGCATTGGACTGAAATTAACTTCTTTCGAGTGGCTGTAGAAACTCTGAAACTGAAGTTCCGATGCATGCACTGTTAAAAAAATTATTTGAATTTTCAAAACATTGTATATAACGCAATAAACACATACATTTTTGCTTGAAATTTCATTACTAATTTCATATAGAATTTCAAATACACGTTTTTGAATTTTCAAATTAACCCTTTGGATTTTCAAATACTTCGTTTTGAATTTTCAAATACAATTTTTTTAATATTCAAACACTTTGCTTTTAATTTTTAAACACTTTCTTTTTAATTTTCAAATAGATGTATTTGAAAATCTGAAGCGTTTATTTGAAAATTCAAAAGCATGTAATTTAAATTCTATACGATCTTTACAATGAAATTTCAAACACAATTGTATGTGTTTATTGCGTTATATACAATGTTTTGAAAATTCAACCAATTATTTTAACTGTGTATGGTTACATGGAAATTAAAGACTATTAGGTATATAAAGTAATTGAATGTTTATTGATAAAACTTCAACATTTTGTAAACTGTTATCAATTCCTTATAAACAACATTATCAATTTTTTTTTTTTTTTATTAACCATTGTTATAATATAATATAATATAGCGGGTAATTATATTTTTTTTTCTTAAACGTTTAAAAAAGTAGAAATTAAATAAATGTTTTAAAGTTAAATCACATTTTAATATTTAAATCACTATAAAACTATATTATGTTTATTAGCATTATGCTATATCACATTTATTACTGTATACTGTCAATGATGTTCAGTTCAGTCACAAGTTTTATTTACTTTATATTATTGAGGAAATAAAAACTTAACAATAATAAAGTCTGATGTACACCGCTTACATTACTCATATTTATTATATATTTCACTAATACATAATCCTTATTACTGAACGCGTATCACGTCACGCGCAGAAATTTCATATACAAGCATTTGAATTTTCAAATAAGTATTATGAAATTTCAAATGGAATTATTAAAATTCAATATGTCTTAGAATTTTCAATACTTGCTTTGAAAATTTAAAAAACAAGTATAAATTTTAAGTACGTTTATTAAAATTCATATTCTTTTTTTTAATTTTAAATACCAGCTTGATTATTAAATTACTTACATTAAATTTGAAGCTTTTTTTATTGAAAATACAATTCAAATATCTAGTTATGAAAATTCAATTCCTCTTGTATTGTAATTTTCAAATTATTTTTTACAGTGTGTATTATTGTAAAATGCGACTGATCTAAGTTGATACGAACGATTTACGACTTTTATTTTCAATCATAAAAATTAATGGGCGATCATGAAATCTTAAATATTTCTTTCTGAGATAAACGTACACTTTGGACACAAATGAATTCTGTCTTTGACTGACGAAACCTTAACCGTTAAAAATAATTTAATATGCAAGCCTTTCGCTAGAGTTAACAAATAAAACAATAGAGGGATATATCGAAAATTGGCGAATTTAGATATTCATTTTTTAACATTTTTATTTGTCATAAATCAAAACCAAAAAAAAAAAATGCATATATTTCTGTGTCATATTAGTATTTCTTGTACCATAAAATATTTGAAAATTATTATTACTTTTTACTTAGTATGTGACTTGAATAATTATTTTCTCTTTATAAATCGATATATTCAATGTTTATAAAAAATCTAGGTTACACTTATATTTAAAAAAAAAAAAAAATGTAACACGATAACTTAAAAGCAAAAACGTATAATTCAATCGATTGAAAATACGCCGCACACATCTTTTACACCAATTCAAACTACCTGCAAAAATATACCCATGACGCATGCGCACAACTCTGCCTATTTGAGTTATGATAATAAATTCTTTCAATAGCTTTTTTCTATTATTTTTTATGTAAGACTGATTAAACAAAAATTTTTACGCGGTAAATTTTTCTATTACATAGTGATTTATAATTTTAAATATTTTTTATAAATATTGGTACTGTACTTTCTTATATTACGGTTTTGATGATAAAAAATCATTGCGCATGTATGAGCATGCGCAAATTTGTGCGCATGTACTGAGAAACAATTTTCACCAACGGAAAACTGACATTATTTAAATGAGTCAGATCAAATTTTTCTGCCAAAATGAACAGACGTTTTTTACAAGCATTCAAATTTTGATTGAATTTTAATATTATTATCATATTGAAATGAAAAAATTAATGATTAAAGTTAGTTTATAATTTTATTTATTTTTTTTTACTTTTTCGTTTATTTAATAAAGACAAAGCTTTCATATATTGTGAAGATGTGGATAGTTAAAATAATTTTCTGTTTATTTTTTGTCGATGTGATGGGCAATGGAATCTTACATTCGAGGCCATTATCATCAGGACATACTCCGATTTCACACACACATATGGTAATTACAATTCAATATAATTGGGTTTATATTCATAATCGTTACCTATACTGATATTATAAGTCGTATCAATCAGTTTCATGCACGTTCTTAATCTGTAATTAAATCCAATACAATAAATTAAATTTATGTCTTTAACATGTAGAATTTAACGGTTGAGGATTAAACATGTCAGATTTGATTTTATTTTTTTACGAGCTTTCCAAGCTCTAACAAGTTACGTTTTATGCTAGAGTTTGAAAAGTTAAGAATCAAAAATCATTAATAAAGAAGCGGCTTGTAAATTCTAATTCCCGATTATGTTCTATGAAATAAATGTATTGAAGCAGAAATCAATGTCAGTGATCATCATCAAGATTTGAATGAGTTTTGACTCAGGTCAGAGCAATAATATATGAAATATCCGAAAAAAATATTAAAAACTGAGTTTTTTAAATTTCTTGTTGACAATATGATTAAATCTAAAGAACTAGTTAGATGACAACATATGATGATCGAAAGAGACAATGAAGAGAAAGAGTTGGTATGATTTCGGTCACATTTTAGCACATTATATTTTGATTTATCCGGAAAAAATAACATAAAATGTTATTTTTTTAACTTTCAAGCGCTGGTATCTTTGAACTAATTAACCGATTTTGACGTTTGAGGTGGCGATCGGCGCATTTTCTTGAATTCTAGAGCTGATTAGATTTTGGAATAGATAATCGAAAAAAAACCGTTTTGTCTCATTTCTTCCTCTAACGATATCTCTCGAACGAAGTAATAAATTCAGGTGGTTGAGGTTGCATTCAACGCGGCTTATATAGTTCTAGAGCTGATTAGATTGTGAAGTCGATCGTTTAACTCGTTTATGAGAAATCAATAAAAAACTAAAAACAAAAAATTTTTTTTCCGTAATTCGTTAATATTTTCGAGACTACTTAATCAAACGATCTGAAATTTTTGAGAAAGTTGATGGCTAACAAGCTCTTTCGATTGCCACCTTAACCATCCAAATCGGTTAATTAGTTTGAAAGTTATAGACCATTCACACACACACACACACACACACACACACACACACACACACACACACACACACACACACACACACACGCACGCACACACACACACACATATACATACACCGACCAGACGGACACGTGAACACGGACACGAACACGGACATCATTCTGAAAAAAGTCAAAATAGCTTCCTAGGTCCTCAAAATGTCGACATCTCATGAAAACTCGATTTTCGAAATCGGGGTAAAGACAATAACTTCCCGAATTTTTTGAAAATCATCGATTTTCTTAGCGAGAAGTAAAAACAAAAAATTTATCTTTTTTTGGAGGGGGATCTCTCTGTCCCGCTAAAGAAAAATTTTCTGCCTTCGTATCCACCAATGATGTAAAATGTAATTTTCTTGAGGTATATTACATATAAAAAATTTAATTTAATGAAATTTTATCAACATTCAGAAATTTTGTTTTTCAGCTTTTTCTAAGGGTACCCCATTTTGCTTGCCAAAAATAAAAATTTTATTTCTTAACGCCAGCGAAAAATTTTGTCTATTTACCTTGAATATCATTAAAAACAAAAAGATTTAGCGTATTTTTTGACCTCAAAAACTTAGTATTTCCTTAGGTACCCCGTTTTGCCCCCCCCCCCTTCTTTTATGATAGGAACGATTACCATAATTTTTTTACATGCGATTTGAGAACTGTTACAATAAGGATGGGAATTGTTGCCATACTTATGGGAACTTTTCCAAGAAAGTATGGGCCTATATCCCATAATTCCAAGTAATCATTACCATAACGATATGGGATGATATTTCATAAACGTACTAGGAACGGTTACCATAACTTTCTCTCCGTGTAGTTAGTGAATTTTCAATTTTATAAAAAACTATCAGAGAAAGAACAAATTTGTTTTGCGAAATGTATCTTTAAAAAAGAAATACAAAAAATCAGATCATAATTTAGAAAACAAAAAACTTCTATAGAGAGCAATTAAAGGATGTGTAAAATAAAAATAAATCATGAATACAAATGATTCATAAATGATACAAAAATTTTATTAACTGAAATCATTATTATTTTACAGGGTCAGCTGCTTGAATTATGTTTTGCGGATAGATTGAATCCAATAGTTATGAGTGCAGACTTGGTGGATACAATCAATCAATATCTATTAAGGGCTATAAAAGCACCGATTACTGTGATTAACCACAACTTCAAGTCAAAAAATATCATTCCGTATCACCCTTCTCATCCCACGTATGTGATATCTGCTTATTTAACTGATGAACTTCAAACGCTTCTACACGAATTCAAATCATCTCCTGCCTGGAATATTGTCTCTCATTTCTTTTTTGTTGGAAATGATGAAAAATCCTGTCAAGACAATGCATCAAAGGTTCTACAATTATTATGGAGATGGGATTTATTGTCATCATTCTATTTATGCCCCGAGACCAGCAGCAACACTGTAATATATACTTTTAATCCCTATACTAATTATGCACCCGAGCCTTGGGTACAGGTGACAATAACTGATAAACCTGATGGTCGATGGACGTTTTATAAACAATCATTTGTCAAAGGTATTATTTGTATTTTTTCAAATTTTAGTTGATTTTATAACTGATAAAAAAAATGTATTCTTTTTATTTTTTTTCAGATCCAAAAATCTGTAACATTCTTCAGTTTGATAAAAGTAAAACCTTGAATGGTTATAGTGTGAAGACTCTTTCATATAGGGGAAATCCGGAATTTTTAAAGGATTCTATCGTTCCAAGTTTGAACCTCACGTACAGTGATTTTTCTTATAATAAATCGGTTCCGAAAAAAAAGGATATTTACTATGCATTAAATAATAATATAAGTGATGTTGGTCTAGGATTAGCTTCACTTTATCTGAGTAATCATACGTTGAGTGATTTTATTTCCTTGAATACCGAAATAAGTTTTTTAATAGCTACAAAACAGCGAAGTGTTATATCACCATTTAGTCAACTTAATTTTATATTTAATGTTAACACTATTATAGTCATGATTATTATTTTCTTCTTAATTATTGTAATAATAGGGTTGAACAATAGGTATCGATTTGGTGCAGCTTTTTTGGATGTCTTTCGGTTGTTGTTAGACATGGAGATTTTGTTACCTCTTGACAGATTAGCGATGCGCATCGTTTTCTTCTCAGCGTTCTTATTCATATTCATAACAAGTCCATTCCTGCAAGGCGAAATGTTTGCAGTTTTAGCGAAACCGACATATCATAATGTCGAAAGCCTTGAGGACTTATATAAATATAAATACCATATATTTTATTATGGCACTATAGATGAGGATATTAAGAATGAGGGATTATGGACAACTGATGCGGATATGCAATATTTACACGAAGATATTTATCCCTACTCATTGGAATGTTTAGAAATAGCTAGCAAAGATGAAACTGTAGCATGTATTTACCCAGCTGAATTTATATTGGAAAATGCATATAGATATGGATTGCATGTATCCAAAAAGTTACTATTTCCGAGTAAGTATATTTATAATGTCCGTAGAAACTGGGCCTTAAAAAGTCGGATCGATCAGAAAGTATCACATTTTATTGAAGCTGGTCTTATAAATACATACGAGAAATTTGTTACCAATCAGTTAAAAAAAATGCAGGCTATTAATAATATTGAAAAATCTAAACAATCAGAAATCATAGACGGTGACGATTTAATATATGCATTTATATTAATGGTACATTTATTACTTTTGGCCATTATTATATTTGCTATTGAAAGGCTAAATGGGATTATAAGACATCCAAGGCAATTAGAAAGAGAAAATGAGGAACTACATGAAGAAATTGAGTTCATTAATGAAGATAGAGTAGTTCTTGATTGATGCGTGCGTAATTATATATTCTGTGAATATAATTTCTGTTTAATAATTTATTGTTTTGTATTTGGACCGTCGTGTTATCGAATTATAAAAATTTGGACAATGATGCCATTTTATAATTACGAACTGTTTAATGCTCGAAAATCCTATAATCAAACTGTATAATCGATGCATTTGTATAAATTTATATTTGTCTAATAATTTTCTGTCACAGCGTGTTGATTGTTTTATTGTAAGTCAAATACTTCTGTTGTGATTATAGTAAATGACCTTGTTGTAAAATTATGGGTTTGTTATGTATTGGACTTGTATTTAATAAAAAAATATGTAAATTTTTAAATCATTTATTTTTCTTTTTAACTTCACTCTATGCAACTCGACGATTTTTTTAAAATTGGAGAAGTCACTGATTTCTTCCACATTTTTCACAATTGGGTTTTCATCAGATCTCGAGGTTTTGAGGTCCTCAGAAGCTGTTATAACTATTCTTAGGTTGATAAATTAACGTATAGAATTACAATAAAATTCATTAGTGGAAAATTAAAAATAATTAATTCTAGTCAGTGAAATAATAGAACAGATAATTAAATCACATGTGTGTGTGTGTGTGTGTGTGTGTGTGTGTGTGTGTGTGTGTGTGTGTGTGTGTGTGTGTGTGTGTGTGTGTGTGTGTGTGTGTGTGAGTGTGTATGAGATAAAATAGTTCCAGGGTAATTAAGTTTTTAAATTAAGTTCCAGGGGATCTGGCAAGTTGCCAATTTTGTTTTAAAGTAAATGATCCAGGGAATCAGGCCGGTGGCCAATTAATTATAAAAGTCCAGGGGACATGATAGTTGTAAGGAATAAAAGTCCGGTGGACAGTTTTAATTAAAATAAAAGTATTAATGTAATAGAAGCCGGTGGGCGAATTGTTATCTGATAAATAAAATTTGGTAATGATATTATATATAAAATTGTGTTAATTAAATTTAATTCCTCATCCTTCCTCACTCTTGTAAAATTAAGCGACCCTGATTTTCGAAAATAACATCTCCGGTTCTGGAAGAGTTCCGAGTATTATCTTCTAGTGGCGCCCTTGTTAAGATCAATTATTAAAGAGGCCAAAACTTGGCAAGGTTGAGAAATACCCTGTTATAAGTTTTTGAAATGTTTTTTTTCAAACTATACGAATCATGAACTTTGTCAACTTAATTTTTTTATGTCCAATTGAAAATAAATAAAATCAATGTCACAAAAATAATTACTAACCAAGCAGAACTAATACTTAATGGTGCTTCCCGTGTGAATAGAAGGAAATCATTTTTTTTAACACAATTCAACTGTCGCTTCAACACTTTTTTTGTGTTAATTTTAAAGTGTTGAAGAGTAAATCGATTAAAAATTTTAAAGTAACACAGAGAATTGTGTTGATTTGACACAAAATAATCAACACAAAAAATTTAACACGGACCGTTTTTAACACAGATATGCGATATTTTTTACTTTGTAAGCTAGTTAAGTCTAAACCAAGATGAGAACTCAATGTATTTGAGTTAGGCAAGCCAAACTGGCCCTTCACTAATTCTTCGACATTCCTCACTATAATTTTTAGTTGGGTTATTTCGGAAACTTACTCCAGGGGGGGTTGCAATGGGGTCAAAGATACCCAGGTAGGAATCGCCAAGGCCGACTATGGGCCGAGCCTTGGCCCTGTTGTCACTTGCCAAGCTTCGGCAGCTGACCATTGGCCCAAGGATCGGCCGAAGCTGGGCCCGATAGTTTAATTTTTGTCAAGCCGAGCCTTGGCAGCTGACCATTGGTCAATGCCTCAGCCTGGGTTAAATTTTTATTTGATATTATAATTAGCAACTTTACATGTATTTCTATGTAGTAACTGGGTAGTCACTTAATATATAGGGTGAGGGGGCAAAAGGGGGTAGGGTAGGCAAAACGGCGTACCCCCAAAATTTGGTGAAAAAAAAAATTTGTTTTTTTTCGTCTAATTACTGTATATCCGATGTATTTGCGCATTTTAAGCCCTACGCATGACACCTGGGGCAAAATGGGCCAACCGATAAATCGAAAAAATGATTCTATCAAAATTTTATCGTCAAATTAAAAAAAAATTAATATGTTAATTCATTTTTCGACTGATTTTCTATAGTTGGGGCAAGTTGGGCCACTAAAAATATTCGGAAATAATATCTTATTTTTTAATTGATAACAATTAAATTTAAAAAAAAAAAAAAAATTCTCATTTTTTGGAGGAGGGCCTCTGCCCCACAAAAAAATTGTTTTCTGCCTTCGTATCCACCAATGTTGTAAAATGTAATTTTTCTTTATGTATTTTACATAAAAAAAAATTTAATTTAATGAAATTTGATCAATTTTCAGAATTTTTTTTTTTCAATTTTTTTTAAGGGTACCCCATTTTGCCCGCCAAAAATAAAAATTTTATTTTATGACGGCAGCTAAAAATTTTGTCTATTTACCTTGAATGTCATTTAAAACAAAAAGATTCGGCGTATTTTAGTCATCGAAAACTTAGTATTTCCATAGGTACCCTCTCATAGAGGCCAGGGCATAACGGTGCACCGAGTATACGGTTAATATCAAGAGTTGAAATTTTCTAAAGTAAAATTATTTGATATACAATAATTTTCATTTAATTAGTTATTGCTATATGTACAAAACTTTAGTTAACATAAATGTTAAAGTTCAATAAACAATATAGTAGTGCAACACGGAAAGAAAATTATGGGAAGTGTTCCTATGCATTATGGGAACGATTCCCATAATGGTATGGAAATAGTTCCTATACCAATATGGAAACCATTCCCATAATATTATGGGAACTATTCCCAAATCATTATGGGAACTATTCCCATAATGTTATGGGAACCATCCCTATAATATCATAAAAATTTTTTTTTGCAAAATAGTGTAGAAATTTTTTCAAAATTTCAGATTTTACCGAAATTTAAATTTTTATTTCCAAAATTTGAATTTTCTTGAATGTTCTGCGCTAACAAAAAATTTTTGTTAAAAATTTTGATGTTTTTTTGCCGAATATGAATTTTTTTTTCAATGTTTGAATTTTTGTTTTTATATTTTATAATATTTCGGTGTATTGTAGAACTGATTTCCATACTTTTCTTTACATTAATATTTTCATGATAGTATCGGAACCATTCCCATAATATTATAGCAATGATTCCCATTATGGTATAGAAATTCCTATACTAGTATGGGAACCATTCCTATAATTTATGGGAATGGATCCTATAATTTATAGGAATAGTTCCTATATATTATGGAAATGATTCCTGTGAAAACTCTAAAGAAGTAAGTTTTTTTTCATGATGTTTATAAGTGATAGATTGGTATATGTTTTGGAGTAAAGCATTATTATAAGTTATGTTTTCTTTTTTATTTAATACACCGCTAGGGCGACTCTGAATATCACAATGCGCATGACAAAGCTACGCGCGCACCCCATCAGCAATTTGAAAAGACTGGTAATTATATTAATTTACTTACTGAAATGACTTGGTACGTTAATATAACAATAAAATAAAAATAAAAATTTTATTGAATATGTCAACATATCATATATTTCCTTTTTAGCAGTTTCCGATTTTAGCAATACAGTGTCAAGTTTATTGGATGTAATAGCAAGCTATCATTAGTAATTTTGCAAAACTGAGTCGTCTTATAAACCGTTTTTGAAAATTCGATTCTGGCTTTCCTATATTTCATAGTAAAAGATTTTCATTCATTTTTTATGGATTTGCTTACACGAGACTCCTGAACTATAATATTATTTTTCCTGAACATTAACAGATATATTACTTCATACGATATATGTAATACCAAAGTTGACAATTTCAACTTCCCGCTAAAAAAAATTCGAAGTTTTCAAAATAGAGGGAAGTTATTAATTTATTCCTCAGTAAAAAAAGATTCATCAAAACCCACACATATTGTGTGCAAAATAAACGGTTACGATTACTTATATGTTATTTTAACATATAGTATAAAAAAAGTTACACCTGTATGTGTCAAATTTAAACCTTTTCCTAAAATTCTTTCATGATAGTCGAGAGTACTTTAAACATGTATTGTGTGTTAATTTGGGAGTAATATTTAAAAAGTATTACTTTCGAATAAAATAACATTTTTGCGTGTTAAATAATCAATCGATTGAAGCTGGATAGACAAGATCATAACAGTGTGTCAAATTAACTCTCGAAAGTGTTAAAAATTCAACTCTTTAATTTTTAACACTCGCTTTCTTTTACACTTTGATGAATCTTTTTTTACTGTGTAGTTATTATTTTTTTTCTTCAGTCATTGAAAATGTACAATGTGCATAACAGTTTTCCCTTCATAAATCAATACATCCAATTAAAATAATTACAAAGCTTCAAGGTCGTAACCATGCACAGGAAATAAATATATATATATTGTATTATACAGAAAAGTAGCACCACGTAACACAATTGATTACAAAAAATATTTAGAGTAAGAAATAGGATTCAACTAGTTTATTTTTACTTATTTCTATAAATACAAAAATATTAAACATTGAATTGCTGAACTACAAATAAATATAAATAAATTGATCTACTTCTTGTACACTGAAATTATCAGCTATGAAGCTTAATGTTCAAGCTTTTTACTAAAATTCATTTGATTGCAAAATTATTTTAGGTTTTTAATTGTATGACACGTACTTTAAAGACGAGGGAATTAGTTTCCACGCATCCTTCTCTTTCCTCTTTTTCAATTGTTCTTTTAGGTAGATTTTTCTAAAATCTAGCTTTTCTATTTGTCCTAGTGGTCGATTTTTCAAAGAATTTTGCAATAACCATCACAATAGCGCCTACAGTTTGTATCAGATCCTAATCGAATTTTTTCGCATATAACTTTAAAACAAAAACTCATAGACAATGTTTGTAAAAAGTATCTTATAGCTTGCGTAATAAGCTTTAATTTTTGTCCTTAACCTTTATGTTTTGACGATTTCTTCCAATAATTCGATAACCTAAAAAATTTGAACAAAATGAAGAAAATTATTCAATACGGTTTTAATGATTGAAAACTTATGCATTTCACATCTTATTCTGTTAGCTTCATTTTGTAGCTAATTAAATAATTTTTTAATCTCACTGCTACATCATTATTTGAAAATATACATTTTATTAGTTATGAATTTATAAAATTTACATAACTTTAAGAACGTCTTTAAAGAAATCTACCTTCGATACTGGGTGCCAAATGGCATTTTTTTTTTTTTTTTGAATTAATATTTGAAAGAAAATTTTTTTTTTCAGCTGTTATATGAATATGCAACTTGCACAATATTTTTTCTTATGAATCGATATCATTTAAAGTATTCATGGACTTTACTGGTAGTAGCGGAATATACTAGAAAAAATATTAATTAGCAAAACGGAAAGCTCACATACGTAACACTAATAATCGAAATACAATACACACTTTTCTCTATGACGATTTATAAGTGTATCATCATTGAAATGAGTCAGTTAAAATTGCTGAACCCATTGAAATGGACGTGTCTTCTACGAATATCCAGCGAATAAATTTAATCTCATTGAATTAATTTTTTTCAAATTAAATTTTTTTTCAAATTCATTTATTCAAAAATATTTTACAATAATCAAATTCACGATGTCGTTGATAGTTAAAATAATTTTCTGTTTATTTTTTGCCACTGTAACGGGCAATGGAATCTTACATATGAGATCATTAACATCAATACATACTCCAATTTCACACACACATATGGTAATTACATTTAAATACAATTTGATTAAATAAAAAATCTTTACATTCACCGATTTAATCAGTAGCACCAATCAGTTTAACGCACTTGATCCGAAGCTGAATCAAATTTAATGATCTAATGTTGAGAATCTTTGAATACGCATATATCACCTTCATATTTTAAAAAAATTTTTCGATACGAAGTAATTTCAGCGACATATGAAATTCAATCAATTTTAATTGTTTTAAGTACTCATTTTTTTTTTGTTTATGTCTACTGATATGAATACCATAAGACAAAATGATCATAATCAAAAAACTGATTAACTAACTTTTTATGACAAGTGTTGCTTTTAATTAATTAATTTATTTTTCAAATTACTATCTATGAATTATAGTAAATTGTAAAGAAAAGGATAAAATCGAAAATTCAGCAGATTTCTTTCATTTCGGTTTTTCTTCAATATGATAGGGGAGAGGGGGGCAAAGTGGGCCCTTGAGGGAAAATAATTATAAAATCGTAGTCACTGGTAACTTATTAATTACCATCACATATTACAATAATAACACACTTAAAATAGAAATAATAACAACACAATTGACAGCAGTAAAAGAAAGGCAATCAAAGATATAGTTTAGGGGAGCCTGGGGCACGAAGGTCCCCTCAAGCTGGTTTTTTTTTTAGTGCCTTTCAACCACCAAATTCGTTTATTTTCCGTCTATTTTGGAAGAGTCAGTCGAAATTTTGCAAAAAATCGAAAAAATATTTTTTTTTTGGGGCGAGATGGCCCCCTCCCCAAAAAATTATAAAAAAAAATTTTTTTTTTATTTCCCGTCAAGTTATGACCTTTATAATATATTTATTATATTTTAGGCCAATATGTGATAAATGGGGTAAAATGGACCACTCGAATAAGAAAAACTATAACGTAAAAATTAACTTGACGGAAAATAAAAAAACATAATTTTTTCGTAATAATTTTTTTATTCGAGTGGTCCATTTTACCCCATTTATCACATATTTAGGGGGGCCTTTGTACCCCAGGGGGCTTTCGTGCCCCAGGCTCCCTTATTGAATAAAAGATGTATGCTGTTAAGCTGTCAATATAAGACTGACTGACTTTAGTCGCGCATCTATAAAACGAGAGAAAGAAGTTGTTTTCTAGCTATTCAAATATTTGAAACATCAGTTTCACATTCGTTACAATATCACTAATTTTTTTAACGCATTTACTTCTTTTTAGACCCTTGATACTTATTTTCACTTTATTATGCAACGTCCATTAAAATTGAAAAATTGAAGATTAGGGACCAAGTAGGCCCTCCGAAAAAATTCGGATTTGATAGTTTTTATTCTTTACACGTGTGATATGTGCAAATAACTATAAAACAATAGTATTTTAATAATATAAAAAATCATATTAATAGTCGGCTGCGATGTAACTTTAAAACGTAATCTTATTATCTTTAACTTTCTTACTAAATTATATCTAATATACAATTTTGGTAGTCTATTTTAGCCCTCATTATATAAGAAATTTCAATAAACTCATTATCCGTCCGAATTTATTGACGAATGGAAAATTTTGAGGGGCCAACTTTGCCCTCATATTTTGTAAACTTTTCAAAATTATAAGGGGTCCACTTTTCCCCCTCCTCCCCTACAACAAAATTAGGTTTCGTTAAATTTCAATTATAATTAATGATAAAAAAATAAAATATTGACAGTAAATAGTTGTAGTTACATACTTACATACTATCACAGTTATATATGGGGCATTGACTTGTTTTTCTTACATATTAAAAAGTGATTTCGATATTTTTTTGTTCTTAGTAGGGATTTCAAAGCAGTAAGCAAAAGTTAATGCTATTTATGAGCAATTATAATAAATGTTTGAGAAGCAACTACTTTAAAGCAAAAGAAACATTAGATTTGGTATACAATCCAGCTAAGATCATTACAGGAGCTCAAAAATATCATATAATTATTCGATAAAGTGACGGAGCTATATTAACAAAGGAGTACTCTATTTCATGAAACAATCGTTAATGTAAAATTTTTAAAAGAACACGAAAATTAAAAACGTTTGTAATACAGTTTCGTCGCTTTTTCGAATAATAATAGGATATTTTTGAGCTTCTTTAATCGTCTTAGCTGAATTGTATAGCAAATCTAATGTTCCTTTGCTTCGAAATAGTTGCTTCTCAATAAATAAAAACATTTATTAAAACTACTCATAAATAGCATTAACTTTTGCTTACTGCTTTGAAATCCCTACTAAGAACAAAAAAATATCGAAATCAATTTTTAATATGTAATAAAAACAAGTGTACAGTGTCAAAAATCGGTACGGATAATAATTTATAGCGAAAAAAAAATTTGTTCAATTTTCAATAATCGAAAAAAAATAGTAGCCACGGAGGTCCCATAAACGAAATTACCTGAAAAGTTGTGGAATAGATAGTAGTTTGTTGTCACAAATTTTCAGGAAAATCAAAATATGCATGATTTTCAGAAAACGACTTTAAAATTTTAAAACTCAAAAATAACGAGGAAAAATTTTTCTAAAAAATTATTTGAATTTTTTTTCTAAAAGAAAATGGAATAACGAAACTTTTTTATTCTTTGAGTTTTTTTATTTAAACCATTTTTCAAAAAGTTATAAGCTAAAAACCATGAAAGGAGCGGTTTTTTAAAAAATTTCATATCTTTTGAAAAAATGATCAAAAAAATCTGAAAATTTAGGAGGATGAGTTTTTTGATGAGTTCTAAAAAAAATCAAAAAATGACGGAAATTAAAATTAAAATTCTTAAAACCGTCCGATTTGGCGTGGAATGCCCCATATATACTAATATTAGAGTAAAAATTTTATTCAGTTGTCAGAAAATGTCGTGATTGGTAGTGAAAAATTGATAGCTCAGACTCAATTAGAAAAATAATTTTAAATTAAATATAAAATGATTTTTTGTTACTAAAAATTTTCTGAGACACTCAGTTGATAAATACTGTAATTTCCCAGTGAATCATAAAATTTATCGATCACGTTTAATACATTTGAAGTTTAAGTTCGTGCACGCAGCTGATTATATCAATGGATGCGATTGATTGATTCGAAATATTATACATATGTACATGTACAGCTGTATAGCTCAATGTATACAAAATTTTTTTTGCATGATGGTTATAATCAGGATTCCATCTATAAACAGGTCATTTAATATCAAATTCGTTAATTTTTATGTATTTTACATTATGATTTTGGCTATTGTCGTAATATTTTTCAATATCTAATGAGATTTGTATTTATAATTTTATTTCTGTCGATTCATGAGGTGAAAATATAACAAAAATTCAATTTTGAATTTTTGAAGTTTGTGAAAATATAATTTTGTAAAAATTACCACCAAAAAGTCTGTATACAGAAAATACGAAATATCTGATAAAGAATTTAAAAAAAGGAAAAATCTCATAGAGAGCGATTAAAGGATGTTAAAAATTAAGATAAATCAGGAATGTAAATTATTGATACAAGTGATCATTACAAAAATTTTATTAAATGAAATCATTATTATTTTACAGGGTCAGCTGCTTGAATTATGTTTTGCGGATAGATTGAATCCAATAGTTATGAGTGCAGACTTGGTAGATACAATTAATCAATATCTATTAAGGGCTATAAAAGCACCGATTACTGTAATTAACCACAACTTCGAATCGAAAATATCATTCCGTATCACCCTTCTCATCCCACGTATGTGATATCTGCTGATTTAACTAATGACCTTCAATCGCTTCTACACGAATTCAAATCATCTCCTGCCTGGAATATTGTCTCTCATTTCTTTTTTGTTGGAACTAATGAAAAATCCTGTCAGGATAATGCATCAAAGGTTCTCCAAGTATTATGGAGATGGGATTTATTGTCATCATTCTATTTATGCCCGGAGACCAGCAACAACACTGTAATATATACTTTTAATCCCTTTACTAATTATGCACCCGAGCCTTGGGTACAAGTGACAATAACTGATAAACCTGATGGTCGATGGACGTTTTATAAACAATTATTTGTCAAAGGTAATATTTGTATTTTTTCAAATTTTAGTTGATTTTATAACTGATAAAAAAAATGTATTCTTTTTATTTTTTTTCAGATTCAAAAATCTGTAACACTCTTCAGTTTGATAAAAGTAAAACTTTGAATGGTTATAGTGTGAAGACTCTTTCATATAGGGGAAATCCGGAATTTTTAAAGGATTCTATCGTTCCAAGTTTGAACCTCACGTACAGTGATTTTTCTTATAATAAATCGGTTCCGAAAAAAAAGGATATTTACTATGCATTAAATAATAATATAAGTGATGTTGGTTTAGGATTAGCTCCACTTTATCTGAGTAATCATACGTTTAGTGATTTTATTTCCTTGAATACCGAAATAAGTTTTTTAATAGCTACAAAACAGCGAAGTGTTATATCACCATTTAGTCAACTTAATTTTATATTTAATGTTAACACTATTATAGTCATGATTATTATTTTCTTCTTAATTATTGTAATAATAGGGTTGAACAATAGGTATCGATTTGGTGCAGCTTTTTTGGATGTCTTTCGGTTGTTGTTAGACATGGAGATTTTGTTACCTCTTGACAGATTAGCGATGCGCATCGTTTTCTTCTCAGCGTTCTTATTCATATTCATAACAAGTCCATTCCTGCAAGGCGAAATGTTTGCAGTTTTAGCGAAACCGACATATCATAATGTCGAAAGCCTTGAGGACTTATATAAATATAAATACCATATATTTTATTATGGCACTATAGATGAGGATATTAAGAATGAGGGATTATGGACAACTGATGCGGATATGCAATATTTACACGTAGATATTTATCCCTACTCATTGGAATGTTTAGAAATAGCTAGCAAAGATGAAACTGTAGCATGTATTTACCCAGCTGAATTTATATTGGAAAATGCATATAGATATGGATTGCATGTATCCAAAAAGTTACTATTTCCGAGTAAGTATATTTATAATGTCCGTAGAAACTGGGCCTTAAAAAGTCGGATCGATCAGAAAGTATCACATTTTATTGAAGCTGGTCTTATAAATACATACGAGAAATTTGTTACCAATCAGTTAAAAAAAATGCAGGCTATTAATAATATTGAAAAATCTAAACAATCAGAAATCATAGACGGTGACGATTTAATATATGCATTTATATTAATGGTACATTTATTACTTTTGGCCATTATTATATTTGCTATTGAAAGGCTTAATGAGATTATAAGACCTCCAAGGCAATTAGAAAGAGAAAATGAGGAACTACAAGAAGAAATTGAGTTCATTAATGAAGATAGAGTAGTTCTTGATTGATGCGTGCGTAATTATATATTCTGTGAATATAATTTCTGTTCAATAATTGATTGCTTTGTATTTGGACCGTCGTGTTATCGAATTATAAAAATTTGGACAATGATGCCATTTTATAATTACGAACTGTTTAATGCTCGAAAATCCTATAATCAAACTGTATAATCGATGCATTTGTATAAATTTATATTTGTCTAATAATTTTCTGTCACATCGTAAAAGGCCCACAACAGAGTATATCTATTTATATGTTTGCAAAAATATCCGTCAGAGGTAGCACCAGCGGAAAAAAATATATACGGGATTTTGTATACAAAAATGTTATCAGTCATCACTTTTAATTAAACATAAAAAAAACTATAGAAACTACAATAGTGAATATCGAAAGGGTTTATCTTGAGAAAATTCTGAACAAAATAAAAAAAAACCGCTCTCAATACGATAATTTTTTCGGCAGTTATTATGACTACATCCAAAAAAAATCTATACATACAAACATCCGCACGTCCAAGTAAAATTTTTTTAAACTGTTTTTTTCTTCAGATTAGTATAACAAATATTTTTGAAATAACATAAAATAAGTTTTCTCAAGTCTTTTTTTGATATACGTGAACTCATATTATCCTATCGATGAAATATGAACGTAATAGAGTAATTTTAAGGCCAGAAAATAGCTTGACCTTGACGTGTTGAGAGTAGAGCACTACCTCAAACGCTTCGCGTTATGAGGCGTGCAATTTTATATATAACAGCTTGTGCTTAATACAATTAACAAAAAAAAAAAAAAAAATATATGAGTGGGACAATAATTTTTAAAATATATGGAAAAGTAGTTTTATTGTGATCTTTAAAAATTTCTCACTCTTACATACTAGGTAACGCAATGTATATGATAATATATTAGCTAATAGTAATTAATACCATCTGCTCTGTGTGTCCATCGGATGTTTTTTTTTTCATTTTATCTTCTGATCATCATCCGACATCATTTTTGAGGCTGTTTCCATGTAAAATAATAGAAAACCCTGGAAGAAAAAAATTTTTAGAGACCCAGAGCAATCGCAGACCCGGTTATCTGTCACATGCGTATAGTAGTGGTTGCGCTCTTGAAGCAAAACTTCGTCACGTCAAATAAAAATAATTTTCCTTATGATTATAACATATATTAAAATAAAAAAATTATTTTTTATCATCAGGAGTATTTATAGTTATGAAAAAAATGTATTATGTCACATTTTTATTCTTCAATTTAATAGAATCGGTTATTAAAATAATATTTGTCCATTTATTGGTGTATTTACCCTATTTTTCAATAAAAAATCTAAGAAATAAAGTTGACTATTTGAATAAAAACTTCCGAAAGTTATATTTTTTTAATGACTCACATTTTTATATAACTATCGTTAATTAAATACGTCTTATCTATTATTAATTAGTTTTTATTATTTTGTTTTTTACAGTTCATCGAATGTTAATAGCTTTTCAACGATAATTACTGCTGTCGAATTTTTTTTTTGTATTAGTGATGATAGTAGCCACGTTTCATAAATGTACACATAATAATAATTAATTATTTTATAACCTTTTTTGATGTATCTAATAGTCTTTTGCAGCAGTGATAAACTGCATAATACTAATTAATAATACAAATAAATATAAGGATTCAAAATGTTAAATAAGTTTTATTTGTATAAAATATTATTTGTGTGCACACTATTACACGGAATTAGAACTACAACATCATCGGAACAAATTTTATACGATATTACACTGCCAAAAGATCATCCAGAGGTTCAATATTTTGTCAAGGAAGCTTTAAAGAAATTGCCAATTAATGTCAACAGTCCATACGAATTTGTGATTCGTAGAGTTTTTGATGCGTCTTTAAAACTTACTTTTGATGAAAGACGGTATGAAATTTTCGTTATCTATAAACAAACTGTGTGTCAAAAGGGGCAAGTCAACCATTATTGTATGAGTGCGAGAGGTTTTCAAGGAAAATATTTTTATTGTAAAATCAAAGTTTTCACGAAGGCTGTTGAATCTGTTACAATAAAATGTAAGCGGCACATGGACCTTGAATTTTATTTAAAAAAATATTATGATGAGCACCGTAATTAAATTTTCAAATTTTTACTTTTTAAAATTCCATTATTGTTAAAAAAATATATGAATTTATTGTTTTGAGTATATGTCCGAATTATTCTTGTACATGTCAAAAAACATTTATCTCAATATATTTTTATAAAATACTTTGAACATATAAAAATATACCTAACTTATGACTCGTAGGTACTGCATTTGAGCTTATTATTATTAATACTATCGTGCTTAAGAATTCCTGCAGATTGCATGTGCAGATTTCCATCATTTTTTCAATTGAATCTTGAGCAAAACTTGATGGAATCTTTGTAAAGAATACTCATTGATTATGCCTTATCTAATTCTTATTTAAATCTTCCGTAAGACGCTTGTTCAAGAATCTTCTTCATGGAACATCTTTAAGATAATGCTATTAAGGTATTATACTAGCGGCTGGCCAGTTTCGCTAGAGATTATCTAAAGGGTGCCGTGATTTTGTCCGAATGACTGTAATATTACAGAAACAAAAATTGTAGATACTTTTTGATGTAGTACTACAGTGAGAAAGATTACATTGCGAATAGAATTCAAGCAATGAAAGTATTTGATTGAGAAGAACATACATAGAATAATTTTAGTTTAAATACCATATTATTAAATCTATATGACTGGTGAAAACGGTACAATAATAATACCAACTTTCAAAACGCGACACTATCTTATAATTGGAGATTTTTTACGTCAAACATATAGTAAATAAACAACGTATTACTTCCGTTACCTAAATTCGTAATTCAATTAGAAGTAGTTACGAATAAGAATTAATAGAAGTTTAGTAAATCAATTTGTAATTAAATATGATCTTTTGGCTAGACATAAAAGTTAGAGTATATTGAAAAGGTAACAATATGCAAAGCTAAATACACTTTAAACTATACTTATTGGGATGTTGCAACAATTTATGCTAATAATAGAATGAAGTAAGATATTTACAAGTCACATTTGTGGAGAGAATACTAGTTTACGCCCGGGCATGATTGAGCGATAATACAAAGATAATCTAGACTCTGTACACGTCAATCTTTACAATTGATACCGACTGCTGTAAATTGCGCTTTTATGTTGGTAAGTTAGATTTCGAATGATAACTCTATGAGATAAGATAAGATAAGATAATAATAAAAAACTAAAACAATATAAATTCATTAAATATTTAAAATTTTTAATTACGGTACAAATTTATTTTAAAAAGTTGTTAAACACTTTTATCGATGAAACTGATTAAAATAATTCTTAAAATATAATATAATTTTAATGAAGCATACAAAATTTATAACATCAAAATAATTGTATACTTGAAAATTTATTAAAAAATAAAAATTAAAGTAAAAAATCATGTACAAAATTATATTTTTTCAATATTATTTTACAATTTAAATTGTCATCTTCTAGAAAATTGTTAAATTTGTTATTTGAAAATTGAAAAAAAAAAAAAAATATTCTATTTTGTTAAATTTTATTAAAACTAATGTAATTTTAAAATGATACTCAAAATAGGGGACTTTAGAATTTTTTTTTTTTTTTAAGAAGTAAACTTATTTTGTTTCATATTTGGGCTAAAAAAAAGTTTTATTGCGCTTATTTTTGAATGTTTTTTTTTTTATCACAAGCACTTGTTTTTAAAAACTAATATAGCTTTAATTATTATTTTAATATTAGTTATTTTTTATCAAATTATTTATTTTGAGCATTTAATTCTTACAAAATATTACTAATCACTTACAAATAAAAGTAAAAAAAAAAAAATTTGATTGTTAAAGTTTCCTCGACTTGAAAAAATGCTGCTGGAGTTTTTTTTTTTTAATTATTATTTGATTTAATCTTACTCTTTTAATTTTAAGCATTTCATTAGATAAATCAAATGTTCCAATTATTTTCATACATCACTTAAGTAATATTATTAATATTCATATAAATACAAACCTTAATCACCAACAATAATCGTTTTGACTTTATTCATAGCTGCTATAAAACATTATTATTTAAAATATTGATTGTGTGGAGTGATAGTTAAATAAAAAAGGTAGAGATTAATTAAAATTTTAATTTTTTATTCATCAAATCGTTATACTCTTTTTTTTTTTTTAAATTAATAACTGTTTGGTATTATTAATGAAGACAATGACAATGCAATTTTTTTAATATGACAACTTCATTTTTGACAAGAACTAAATAAATTAATCTTAATGAAATGGTTAATTACGAAACATTACAGTAGATATAAACCACTAAATAAATTAAATAGTAAACAATAAATTGTTTCAATAGAACGAATAATTGAAGGAAAAGATTTTTTATGATCAATAAATTAACAATTACATAAAATTTATTGTTATTGAATTTCCATTATATTTAACTCTAAAAATATTAAGTGGTCATCGTAATTATTAACAATGTTGTTAGCGTCAATATCTGCAATAAAGAATAGATATAATGAATTGATATAATTTTCAATCATTTTACTGTTTTAATGTATATCGCGTCACTAATTCCAAAAGGACTTATATTTTTATTTGCCCTTTTGGCTTTAGTCACTAAGTGTAATACCAAAAGGCCGTATAACTTTCATTTTAATTGCTAATCGTATTGTAGACTTTTTCTTTAGCAAAAAAATTAAAAATAAAAATTTTTATCTATAATGAAATAAGTCTACAAAATGATTGTCAATGAAAATAAATTATACGCCCTTTTTACTGTAGAGAATATCCTGAAACCAAAAGAGCGTATAAATACGTCCTTTTGGAATTAGTAACGTGCTATTATACATCTTTAACATCAAATTATTTTTGTAAGTACCTGCTACATTGTTCTGATGATGGGGTTCGTCGTCAATGATATGTCCTTGAAAAGCTCGCAAAAAATTGCTGGCGCAGGCCAAAAAACTGGAACGATGCTTGAGGGGTAAGCAATTTTTTCAGTCGAAAAATAAATTTATTGTAAATTTCCTATAAATTAATTTTTTTGGTTCAAAACTTTTTTTTTTGCTATAAAAGCAAGTTTTTTTCTATGAAAATAAAAGAAAAATTAAATTTGATTTAATTTCAGGAGTTATAATTTCAAATGGGTGTAGATTCTGTTTGGTAAATAGCCCGAACATCCGTTACAGGCCTTGCAATCACGTCATTGCTTGTGATGAATGTCAAAAGACATATGTTCGTAAATGCGTCGAAGCAAATAAGCTTTGCACATGCATATTGTGCAGTTCAAATATAGAATTAGCTGAACATTTTGATTGTCAAAACTTAATTATGTAATTGTTAATTTATTGATCATAAAAAATCTTTTCCTTCAATTATTCGTTCTATTGAAACAATTCATTGTTTACTATTTAATTTATTTAGTGGTTTATATCTACTGTAATGTTTCGTAATTAACCATTTCATTAAGATTAATTTATTTAGTTCTTGTCAAAAATGAAGTTGTAATATTAAAAAAATTGCATTGTCATTGTCTTCATTAATAATACCAAACAGTTATTAATTTAAAAAAAAAAAAAGAGTATAACGATTTGATGAATAAAAAATTAAAATTTTAATTAATCTCTACCTTTTTTATTTAACTATCACTCCACACAATCAATATTTTAAATAATAATGTTTTATAGCAGCTATGAATAAAGTCAAAACGATTATTGTTGGTGATTAAGGTTTGTATTTATATGAATATTAATAATATTACTTAAGTGATGTATGAAAATAATTGGAACATTTGATTTATCTAATGAAATGCTTAAAATTAAAAGAGTAAGATTAAATCAAATAATAATTAAAAAAAAAAAACTCCAGCAGCATTTTTTCAAGTCGAGGAAACTTTAACAATCAAATTTTTTTTTTTTACTTTTATTTGTAAGTGATTAGTAATATTTTGTAAGAATTAAATGCTCAAAATAAATAATTTGATAAAAAATAACTAATATTAAAATAATAATTAAAGCTATATTAGTTTTTAAAAACAAGTGCTTGTGATAAAAAAAAAAACATTCAAAAATAAGCGCAATAAAACTTTTTTTTAGCCCTAATATAAAACAAAATAAGTTTACTTCTTAAAAAAAAAAAAAAAATTCTAAAGTCCCCTATTTTGAGTATCATTTTAAAATTACATTAGTTTTAATAAAATTTAACAAAATAGAATATTTTTTTTTTTTTTTCAATTTTCAAATAACAAATTTAACAATTTTCTAGAAGATGACAATTTAAATTGTAAAATAATATTGAAAAAATATAATTTTGTACATGATTTTTTACTTTAATTTTTATTTTTTAATAAATTTTCAAGTATACAATTATTTTGATGTTATAAATTTTGTATGCTTCATTAAAATTATATTATATTTTAAGAATTATTTTAATCAGTTTCATCGATAAAAGTGTTTAACAACTTTTTAAAATAAATTTGTACCGTAATTAAAAATTTTAAATATTTAATGAATTTATATTGTTTTAGTTTTTTATTATTATCTTATCTTATCTTATCTCATAGAGTTATCATTCGAAATCTAACTTACCAACATAAAAGCGCAATTTACAGCAGTCGGTATCAATTGTAAAGATTGACGTGTACAGAGTCTAGATTATCTTTGTATTATCGCTCAATCATGCCCGGGCGTAAACTAGTATTCTCTCCACAAATGTGACTTGTAAATATCTTACTTCATTCTATTATTAGCATAAATTGTTGCAACATCCCAATAAGTATAGTTTAAAGTGTATTTAGCTTTGCATATTGTTACCTTTTCAATATACTCTAACTTTTATGTCTAGCCAAAAGATCATATTTAATTACAAATTGATTTACTAAACTTCTATTAATTCTTATTCGTAACTACTTCTAATTGAATTACGAATTTAGGTAACGGAAGTAATACGTTGTTTATTTACTATATGTTTGACGTAAAAAATCTCCAATTATAAGATAGTGTCGCGTTTTGAAAGTTGGTATTATTATTGTACCGTTTTCACCAGTCATATAGATTTAATAATATGGTATTTAAACTAAAATTATTCTATGTATGTTCTTCTCAATCAAATACTTTCATTGCTTGAATTCTATTCGCAATGTAATCTTTCTCACTGTAGTACTACATCAAAAAGTATCTACAATTTTTGTTTCTGCAATATTACAGTCATTCGGACAAAATCACGGCACCCTATCTAAATCCAACATGGCGGCTTTTTAAAAGTCATTGGCGGTTTCAAAATTTTAGGTTATATATTTGAATATTTAAAATAATTATTATAACTATAAAATCAAATAAATAACTTGATAATGATAAATTTATTAATGCTTAAGATTAATATAAATAATTTAAACCAATCAACACTAACTACTTGATGAAATTAACATAAATTTATATAATAAAAATACTATTTAATAAATTAATAAATTCAAATTGCAAAGTAAAAATTCAATAAACTATTTTTTATGATAAAATTTATAATTTTTACGAACGTAGTCAAATACTTAAAACAAATCAAATAATTTTAAATTTAAATGAGCATTCTTATTTTTACTTTTAACTACTACAAACTTTTATAACTTAGTAATTATCATTGTTATTTAATATAATTGAATAAATTATTTTCTATTGTAAAATTTATCAATTTTGGCAAACGTATACTGAAATACTTTGAACACATCACGTAATTTTAAAAAAGTTTGGTAAATCCAAAAGTGCACGACTCTTAATGCTCATTTGCAAAAAAAAAAAAATTAAAAAATGTACGATAAAAGTTTCAAGGACAATTTTTTTTTCCTTTCTATTACACTAGAAATTCAAATTTCCCTCCCAAAAATAGTCAGCTGTATTTCTTCGCGCAGGCGCGACGAAAGTATATGTAAAAAACATATATAGATCTACAAAAAATTAGTTAAGTTTTTTTTATTAATTATAATTAAACGATACCAAATTTGATGGCCATTTATGACACACTTCTTCTTCGGCCCTAAAATAATTTAAAAAAAAAAAAAAGTGATCCAAATAATGGCTTTTTTCTCGAGTTTTTGTGTTTACGGGTTACGGACACATTTTCTAATGCTTGACGGGAAAATTTTATTTTACATTTAGATGTTTTTTTAGTTATTTAATACATCAAATTGGTCTTTATAAGTAGTAGAATTAATTCTTATTAAATTCTCTATCCGATGACGTGTAACTTCGTTGAGCTCCGTGGACTAGCAAAAGTAAAACAGGATACACAGTCGCGAAAAAGAGGCAAACTGAATTTTTCGATCGTAAAACACACTCTAATGCTTCGCATTAAGAATCGTGCAATATTAATGAAGATTCTTATTTTTACTTATAGCTATATATATTTATTTAATTCAATAAATTATTTTTCATTATAAAATTTGTAATTTTTAACAAAACTACTACAATAGTTTGAAAAAATTAAATATTTTTCAAATTTGATAAAATTTATTATTTTTACTTATAGCTAGTACTAATTATTATTATCACTTAGTAATGATCACCTTTTATTTAATTAAATTTAATCAACTTTTTCTTAAATAAAATTATCAATTATTCGCAATATTTGTTTTAATTGCCCACAATCGGAGTTCTACAATTGTGTCAAGTCTTTTCTTCATTTCAAATATTAATTTTCAAACTATGTTATTTATTAAACTACTATATTATAATAATAATAATAAATTATAAATAAACTCATATATGTGAAATTTATTTAACTATGTAGTTCTTATTATATTTTATTACACCACTTAGAAATGTTTAATAATGAATTAGAGGTTAATCAGTATTTTATGTAAACATAAATATACATTGACATAGACAATACATAGGTGCGCGCTATGCCAATTTCTTAATTATAGGTGGCGCACAATCTCTGGAACTGCCTCGATTTCGCTATAGCTAGCGCCTAGTTTAAAACGAGGCAGCCCTCGTTTATTTTTACTAGGGAGACCCTAAAAACAAAACCAAAAAATTTAGAAAATTTTTGTGATTAACTATTTCTTATGATTGCGTGATAACCGTGGTTCAAACAAAAACTTCTGGCAGATACGACTATTTTTCACAAAGATACAGTTTTCCAAAAATCACTAAAAATTTATAAAATTTTTCTGTTCCTTTAATCTTTTAGATCATTGTATGCAGTGAATAATATCTAACATATCTGGATGTTTTTTTATTTTTCATCAATTTTATAAATTTTTTTTCAGATTTTATTAAAAATCAGAGCGACATTTATTTTCTTATCTAAATTTTTTTTTCTCAGCGTATTGATGGACTAAGTTATAAATGTCGTAACTCACAAAGTTAGGGACATTGACTTTTTTACTGCAAGTAGATGCTTATAACATAAAGGCATTAATATTCCTTCTATTTCAAAAAATTTTTTGTTGCTGTAGAACTGGATCCTATTATTCGGTCTTTTTTGTAGCTGCACAACAAGAAAATTTTCTTGATACTATAGTTTTGTTACAACCATACTTCTGAATTTTAAATTTTACTAAAGTATGCAGTGGAATAGACCTTCATCTTAAAAATATAAGGAAACGAGGGCCAAGATAAGATCCCCTGCTTGAAAAATCTCATATAATCCGATAAAATTTCATATAATTTTTATGGGAATGAATAAAATATTTACGGATTCGATCATGTCTTATTTTGCTTCAACTTATTTCATGTTTATGAGTTAAAATGTTTATAGTACAAAAAATTGCACAAAAATAGTTCGCGAATACCGTGAATTCCTCAGAGATTATATATGACATGTCTTTCATTGGCAGATCTACGAATTGAATCCGATTTACTTCAATCAAAAAATAATCGGTACCTATTGTCCTTAATCCGAATCTCAAATCAGGACTATATTTATTATACAACTTTGTTTATTAGCAATCAAATCGATTGATTAAAGTAATAGACAGCATCAAATAAGAGAATGCGTATTAAAAATGTTTACATTATGAATATTAAATATAATAAATAAATTATAATGTCAGACGCAATTTTTATGGTGTCCATGATTCGAACTTTTACTCCAAAGGCTTCTTCGAATTCTTAGAAAGTATTTCGATACTTTAGTAAATATCATTTTCTTCTAATATTAACGATTAATATTATTGAATTTGGATGTTAATAGTGTCTTAATTAGTCTTTTAACTAATCAAATGCATGCTTTTTGATAATAATAAGTTAGATTTACTAATTAATTTCAAGTGATGAAATAAATAACCAGGATACACCAATTATTGACAGGTTAAAAACTCGACTGATCTAACTATTGACATCCTGTTGCTCCAATTATTGACACCCATAATGCGCATGCGTCTTTAATCTGTAGAACTAAATGTAAGGAATAAAGTCTCCAAATAATTTCTGATTTATTAATTATTATTCAATTAATCGGACACGTTTCAATTACGAAACTATTCAAAATATTTTTTAATCAAACGAAAATTAAAATCGATTAATCACTTTTTTTATAACAATTCAATAGTAAAAACATGACAGCGTGGGTTCGCCAGAATTGTCGTTAAGGTTTGTAACAGACTTATGTTTAAAAAAAGAGACGTTACGGTGCTGTCTACTAACCTGTCAATATGAGATACAGCTTCAATATTACGTACTAATTATTGAAATCCACTATTTAAAAATTAAAAGTCATTAAATTTACTGTAAATATATCATATCGTTAATTTTTCATATTTTATTTCTTTATAAAAAAAAAGTTGATGTCATTAAATGGAAAAAATAATTAAAAATCATCGTTTTAAAAGACTGAGCTTCTAACCGGAATAGTTAAGAAAATTGACGCTCACAAGCTGTTTTGATAGACACGAAAAAATTTAATTTTTTTTATTAATTAATACTTGATATTTTTCAGTAACAATAATTTTTTTTCAATTTTTTAAATATAAAGATTGTTTAAAATGTATACGATTATTATTAATATAATAGGTAATTAAATATGTGAAAATAAGATAGGGTGTCAATTATCGGACCCCTGTCAATAATTGGTGCTTTTATCTTAGTTTAGTTTCATCCAATTGTGATTCAGATCAATGTACTTGAATTAAATTTTAACTTTTAAAAATAAAATTCAAATTTTGCAGTCAAATAAAAGGAATTTTGTGCCGAAACTCAACCTAATTTCAAAACGAAAATGACCCAACTGCCAACAGATAATTTATCATCAATTGATACAGTAAATCCCAAGACATTTTTCTTCTCTCTCATACCAGACAAGAGCGCCACGAGTGTTCGAATTTTGAATTTACGTATTGATTCCAACGATTTCGAGCTTCAGTTCTTAGCTCCCCGCCTTAACTTTTACTTTTTCTGAGACCCATAAAAAAAACAACAAATAAATGTCGGCCAACTGACAAACGTTTTTATAAATTCAAAATAAGTTAATTGTCTGTCACTCATTTAAAAAATCATAAATAAATATTTAAAAATATAAATAATTGACAGTAAATACTTTGTTATTTTTTTTACTGTAAGTAAAATTTCATTGTACATCTGGTAATTCAATAAACAAAACCTTTTTATTGATTAAACTAGCCTATATTATATATGAATTGACATCATTGATACTTAAAAAAATTATGTTATTATTATTTAAGTATGTAAATCAATAAGAATTACACTTGACTCTATTTCTATCCATCGACTACTAATTAATTTAGATGTTATTTCAAAAAATAAATTTATTTTGTCACAATCGCTGCTGTTTTATAAATTTAAATTATTTTATAAAACTAATTTAATTAATATATTTATGTTTCTAATTATAGATTAGTGTTAATTACAAAA
Source organism: Microplitis deprimator (assembly GCA_964016945.1). Lineage (NCBI taxonomy): Eukaryota > Metazoa > Arthropoda > Insecta > Hymenoptera > Braconidae > Microplitis > Microplitis deprimator. The sequence goes on along the minus strand of OZ024706.1, from coordinate 9,708,030 downwards.
AGGACTAAATTTATTTTATAAATTGAGTTTTAAAATTGGTTGTTACCAATGACAGCCGATTTGAAATGTCTTACACTGAATTGGAACATGGGTATCAGGTAATTTTCATTTATTTATTAATAAGTTATATTTATTTATTAAAAAAAAAAAAAAAGTTTCTTATATTTCACTTATTAAATAATCACTTGTACTTTTATTTACGTAATACTTGAGCCAAAATATTATTTCATAATATTTGGAGTTGTAAATTATTTTAAATGTTTATTTAAATTTGAAATTCATTTTTTCTTTTATTTTGTTTAAACTTTTTTATATTTTTAAAATAAACTTTTTCTTTTAGTAATAAATATTTTTTATAAACTTTGTAAGTAATAAATTTGATTAAGTATAGAGTATTTTTAATTAATAAATTATAATTACACGAAAAAAAAGAATTTCTTGCCTCAAGAAAATTTTTTCTTGTCCCTAGAAAATTTTTGTTCTAATTCATAATGCAAAAAATTGCTTGGTGCAATAAAAAATTTTTTGCGCCAAGAGTTCATTTTCTTCTGTGTAATCTATTTTCTAAAAAATTTATTCCTTTACTTTAGTAGACCCTGATTAAGAAATCTAATTTTTAATGATTTGAGATTACGTAACTCTTAATCATTTTGAATCATTCCCAATTATCTGAATTATTTTTCTTTCGAGTAAGGTAAAAGCCCCTATACCTGCTCAGTACCATTAGTCGCTCACTTTAACTGTTTAAGACGTTTTTTTATAATTTTTATAAAAAAAATTAAAACTAAAAATATTATTATTGATGAATAATTATTTGTGAATCTAAATTTATTAAAATATGATGTATCAAATTATTTTATAATAGATTATAAATTTAAATTAAATGACTGTTTTCAAAATCGCGCATAGCCGGGCATTTTTTACTTTAACGTTCATTCGTTAGATTAAATTTAGGTTACGTCAAATTTTTTAAGAATTGTTATAACTATATCTTATTAAATACATTTTTAAAATTCATGAAATTTTATATTATGAAAGAATAAAGTAGTATAATTTATAAATTATTTTCCAAATCAATAAACTTATCATAGTTTAATTGATATTGTCTTTGAGCGACTGTAGGGCCATGTGTTGATCGAGTAATGGTACATCACAACTTTTAGTGAGCGACTATGGGTACACTCAAGGACCTTATTTAAAAAATTAATAATAATTAATTATCAACATTATTCTTCAAACTAAAATTTTATTCTAATACTCGAAACTTTAAAAAATAACTATAAAAAAAAATATGGTTATTCATTTTATTTATTAATTTATATTGAGTGATTCAATTTCACTCCAATGAAAAGTGAGCGGGTATAGGGGCTTTTACTTTATAAATTTTGGAACGAATCATTTTAAATCATATTGAATTGAAAAATAACGAAATATTATTTTATGATTTGAAATTATTTAAAATGATTTAAATTATCGAATTATTTTGAATTGAATTAAATTAAAAAATACTAATGGAATTTCTGGTTCGTTGGTCAATTTAAAATCATTTAAAATGATTTGAATTTTCGAATCATTTTAAATTAAATTGAATGAGAAAATAATTTACAATTATTTTTAATTATTTCAAATAATAATTTTATGATATGATACGATACGAAATAATTTAAATTTTTCAAATCATTTCAAATTAGATTTATTAATCAGGGCGAGTTTAAATATTTTAAATTACAAATTTAAATAAATAATTTGTTTTCTTAAGAATTTAACGCAATTATTCAAATAGATTTAGAGTATTTGCAATTTATTTAAATTTTTTTTTTAAATATTTGCAAGTATGATAAAATTAAATAAAAGAAGTCCAAAAATAAAAAATTTTTTTTTATTGAAAAATGGACTAAAACTTCTAGTTAATTTAATAATTAATAATTTGCTGATAAATTAAGTTCGAAGCATCTGACTAATAGATTAAAATAAAAAATATATATGTAAATTTTTTTTTAATTACAGGATCTACGGAGCACAAGCCGTCCAATATTTTACGTAGGAGATATTGAATCAGTATCACAAAATATTGTAGGCGCTGTGCCGTCTTCTGTTTATCGTTCATCTAAACGCGTAAGTTTTTAAATTAATTTTACTTCAATTTTAATGTAACAATACAAACATTTTTATTAATTTCTTTAATTTTGAAAGTTTTTATGACACAATTTTTAAACTTTCAAGTCATATAACATTTAACCCTCCGATAATTTGAGACACAGACGTTCTATTTTTAAAACTGCTGGATACATTTTTTTTTTCAATGTTTGCTTTTTCAGTTTTTTTCAATGAGTCATTGATAAAGTCATTTTACATATTCGCATAATATCTTATCTATATAAATTGTCTTTATTGAAAATTATTATCGAACAATGAGGGGTGTTTCACACTCAAGTGACATGTGTTACATTTTGGTTGTCGATACAATTAAAATTATTGCTGATAATGATCCCTGTGTTGGTTTGTGTGGTTCATCATGAAACTGCAACGTTTGTGATTATGCCGGTACTATTTTATTTATTTTAAAGTGCGCAGATATTTTTATTAATTACTTAAATTATGATAAATCTTTAAATTCAATTTTTAAAAAATTATAAAACAAAAAATTATTTATTATTAGTATTATTTGGTTTATGCACACAGATAATAGGCCAATGTAATTTTACTTTGTGTCTAGGGTTTGAATTTGTTTTTTATGTTTTAAAGTTTTCAATGTGTTGGCATACTGATTTAGTACTGATTATTTGTTTCTATCAAGAAAGCCGCAGTGCAATTGAGCGACAAATTAAAATAAAACTCGTTCATTGGAAGAGTTAACAAGTTGTCGGCATTGCTTAACAGATTTATCAACAAATAAAATAATTGTCGGCCCTTGACTAGTTACCTGGAGTGTCTGAGACACCGAGACGTTTTATTTTTAAAATTGCTGAATAAAATTTTTTTTCAATGCTCGATTTTTCAGTACTTTTTAATGAGTCATTGATAGTCATTTTACATATTCACATAATATCTTATCTATTTAAATTGTTTTTACTGAGAGTTAAAGTTGACGGGTGTCTCACACTCAAGTGACATCTGTTACACTTTTGTTGCTGTTAATGCAATTAAAATTGTTTAATTCTTGCTTGTAAACATATATTTTGTTTAAATAATTATTATCCAATTGGTATTAATTTAAAAATTTGAATTATAAAAATTATTTCAAGTGTTTGATGTTCAAAAATATTTAAAATTATTTTGAATATTTTAGTGCATGAGAATCAATACAGATTACAATGCCAAGTACATTAATAAATATTTTTAGTTTCCGATTACTGTTTTTCATTTTTTAGACATTATACTCTAATATTATCAATCAAATTTTATTTTCATAATTATTAACATATTTTATTTATAATCTTTTAATAAACCGCCCAAATAATTTATTTTTAGACAATCACTCAAAACTAATTACATTTAAAATAATTACGTCGCACAAATTTCAATAAAACATTGAACTTTTTTGTAAAATATAAACAAAGGTTTATTTGTACATCCAACAATCAAAAATATTTTTCATTATTTCTCTCCAAAAAAAACTTAATTTTCATATCATGGCCTCACCCCGCCAAATTTTTTTTTTTTTCGTCTCACGTCAGAATACTTACTCACTAATCTTGAAATTAATATATCATCCAGGCAATTAAAAAAATAATAACATAATTACATAACAAAAATTATAAATGATTAAACCCAAAAAATAACAAAATATAAAATGCAATGAAAAAAAAAGTTGAAATAAAACACAAATAGAATGAAAATGCCGCTCGATTGACTGATGACAGCAGACTGGCTTAAATTCTAAATTAAACAACAATAATAATTGACACAGCAAAGGTCGTTGGCACATATATTAACACATTGACATGTTGAGATCTCTAAATTTAAATCAAACTATTTATAGTACGTCAAAAAAATAAATATATAAATTTACTAGTGGCGCCAAATTATTAACATCATCATCATCAGTTATTCTCTAACTATTCGAACTATTTCATCGATATTAATTATTAATTATAGATCACTAATAAAATATAACTTATTCATAAAAAATTCAAATAAAAAAATTGTCATTTTTAAATTCTGTGCGATATGTTAATTAAATTAAATTAATTAATTTTTTTTAAATGGCTAAAAATTTTTGGAATTTTTTATTACCTATTTGGCAATGGTTTTTAAATCGATTTAATAATTTACGTAAAAATGCATTTATTTCTTATATTACAAATATGGGGTAATTTTTTTTTTTTTTAAATAAATAAATAATTAATAATTAATAATTAAAAATATATTTCAGTGATGAAAACAAAAAATTAAATAATGATGATAATGACAATAATGATGATAAAAATTTAAAAATAAGTGACATTAAATTTACCATCGTATCGTGCGATAATAATTCGTCATTGTTACCTAATGTTTGTGTCACTAATTGTGATGAAGCGGAACCTTATTGGCGTCTTATGGTATTATTTAATTAATTAATTAATTAATTTTGATTAAATTAATTAAATAAAAAAATTTAATTTATTTAATTAATCAGATTATTTTAAACGAGAATAATTATAATTGATCTTTGATGGGGATTAATTAAGAAAATTAATGGGAATTTGATGTTAATTAAAATTTATCGTATTTTTTTTTGCAATTGAGATTTAAAAATATTTTGGACAGTAGGATTTTAATTTAAAATTATTTGCCTGGTAATTCTGACACTAAAATAACGAATGAATAATAATTTAAATTATTATCGCAATTGTTTACGTCACATGTTAATTTACTTGTATATATATAGAGAGAGATGTATACATACAAGTGATACTATAAACGTAAATATAGAAATAAGATAATAAATATGTGTTGGTTTGAAGGCAAAAGAGTGAGAAAAATTTTATATATTTGTTATAGATAAAGTGAGGTAGATATAGGAAAAATAAAGTTTGATATTCTTTAGTTTGTTGAATAGTAAAAAGTAGTTGAGCGTTGAATAACGCGCGACTAAGTACAATAGTTGTTATTGTGATTTAATTTTAGTTTTAATTTATTAAATAAATATTAATGGATAATTATTAGATGAAGTTGATTGTTTAATTAACCGTAAAATATATGATTGAAAACAAAATATATGAGTTTTGGATATTAATTTTTTTTTAAATTGTGTTCGGGTAATTTATTGCTAGAGTTTATTGTTGTGAGTGATAAATATCGCATGTAATGATGATAGTATTGAAACATTTAAAGATAATATGATTGATTGCGATGGATAAAGAGATATATATAATTGAGAAAAAAATATTATATAAAAAATAAAGATAAATAAATATGTATTGAATTAGTTATTGAAATGATTTATTATTTTTTAAATTTAAATTATAAAGTAATAAAAATAAGTGAGAAAAAAAAATTAGTACAATTAAGGGATGGAGTGGACATGGTGGAAAGATTGGTGGAGATTAAAAAAATGGCGGCAACGTAATTTAAATAATGATTTTAATGATTATGATTTTGATGATTTGGATTACTGTTACTGTGATGATTGTATTGTAAGCTTTCATTTTTTATTTTATTTTATTTAAAGTGATGAGCTGTTTATTGTTGAGGTTCCGTTGCTAGGGCGATTGTGCCAAAGTAATTCTGATTTTAAATTTCTACTAAATCTATATTTTATTTTAACAAAGTGCTTTTAGAGAAATTTACTCATTTATTTTTTATAAGATATCACAATTTGGTTTCTACAGAGATATGTATGCTAGTGTCTCTGTACCGCAGTATGTCATACTTATAACTTAAAACGCATTTTCCTCAAAACTAAATTTTTTGTGGCGCGAGAAAAAAAACTAATCAACCCTCTCAAATAAGTGACACCTTTTCCCAGCCACTGGCTTCCGCAGGCACCGGATTTATGATTAAATATTTATAAATTTATTATTTTCAATAACAAAAGACTTTTAAAAAATTTCTGCTTCCACGCATCTTTTTTATTTGAAAATTTTTTTTTATTTTGTTAATTCAAACGGTCAGCCAGCTCCCGTGACAGCGGCTGATTAACAAATCATTATAATTTATTTTATTTCCAATAAATAATTTATAAAATCACCATCATTTTGTTTTTTACAAATCTTATCACCGCCTAGATATTTATAAGGACCAAAATTTATGAAAATATTTATCAATATACTTTTTTACTACTCAACACCTTCAACTAAAAAAATTATAGCCTACGGCAAATCTAGGCCTTGGTCATAATGATCTCGTTAATAAAACACAACAAATAATTTACAAGTTAATAATTAATTAATAAATCCCTTACAGGGCGAACTGTCGGACGGGTGTGATAATGATGATGGGTGTATGGTCGAGAATGACCTGGAAGGCGAGGGCAAACAAGTATTGGTGGGAATATGCGCCATGGCCAAAAAATCACAGAGCAAACCCATGAAAGAAATTTTAACCAGACTCGAAGAGTTCGAATACATAAAAGTCATTGTCTTTGCTGAAGAAGTTATACTTAAAGTAACAAATAATTTTTTTTACATCTCCTACTAAATATTTGCAACAACAAAAACAAACGTAATAATATTTATTTCATTATTCAAGGAGCCAGTTGAAGATTGGCCTATCGTTGACTGCTTAATTAGTTTCCACAGCAAAGGGTTTCCATTAGATAAAGCTATTAGTTATGCTAATTTACGCAATCCTTTTATTATTAATAATCTTCCAATGCAATACGACATACAGGTATTTACTGTTAATTCATTAATTTATTAATTAATCAACAAATATTTTTTTTTACTAATTAATTCAATCAAATTACAGGATAGAAGAAGAGTTTACGCTATTTTAGAAAGCGAAGGAATTGAAATACCTCGTTACGCTGTCCTAGATCGCGATTCAGCAGATCCAAAACGTAAGTAAACTTATTCATAATTTATTTATTGTATTTCTTACTAATTAATTATAAAAACACATTGACTATTGTTTTTTCCCTCATTTTATTTTATATAAGCTATGATGTGTTTTAATTTTTGGTTAATTTGTTAATAATATTTTTCGTTTACTTATTTTTTGTGTTAGACGTTCAATAATTTGACATGCAAAGAACTAAGATTTTTTTTCAGATCATGAGCTAGTTGAGTCTGAGGATCATGTTGAAGTTAATGGTGTTACATTTAATAAACCATTTGTAGAAAAACCAGTGTCTGCTGAAGATCATAATATTTATATTTATTATCCGACTTCTGCTGGCGGTGGTAGTCAGAGATTATTCCGTAAAGTAAATATTTATTTATTTTTATCGTTTATGTTACATTGTGTCTAGTACAATATTTATTGATAAGCAGTTTGCAGTCTCTACGTCACTGTCCGATTATCACAGTAGCGTTTTTTAATTTTAGTGTTTATCGAATTATTTGCTCTGATTTTTTTTTATAATTTTTGAGCATTTTATTTAGTACTCGTTGCTTATTAATTTATGAACATGACTAACTTAAGTTGGTGTTAGTTACATAACGAGTACTAAAAATATATATATAGGGGTGGAAGGGGCAAAATGGGGTACCCCAAAAATTTTATAAAAAAAGTTTGTTTCTAAAAATATTTTTTGAACATTCCTAAATTACTTTTGTAAATATGATTGAGCATTATTCTGTTTTTTTTTGGCAAAACTCGAAAGTGTCAGTCAAAACATATTAATGACTTTTGTTTTATGATAAAAACTGTTAAAAATTTTTCTTTTTCCTTTACATCCAATAATTATGTGAAATGTAATTTTTCTTCACGTAAATGACTTATAAGAAAATTTAATTTGATCAAATTTATTTAATTTCCAGATATTTTTTTTTCACCTTTTTTAGGAAGTATCCCATTTTGCCCGCAAAAAATGGAAACTTTTTTAACGGCAGTTGAAAATTTTTTCGGTCCACTTTGAATATCATTAAAAAAAAAAAAAAGCGTTTTCATTTGTTTCTCTATTCGCACTCAAGTTGATAACGGTACTATTTTTGTTGCACTTGTACAGTAAATGGAAACTTTGTCCAGGTTTTTCTCGTAAACAAATGGAAGTTATCAAAAAATTAAAGTACACTTCGCTAGTTCATAGCGTAAAGTATCGGATCTGTGTCTTTATTTTGCGTTTAGGGCTTTTTTCTCAGAGAAAAGCTTGGAGAAAATTATCTGATAACCGTTCTTAACGTATCTGAGTTACCAAAAACCTACTATTACCTAAATACCCCGTTTTGCCCCTCCCTCCCCTATATATGGGTTTTGTATGCGAGGCTTACTATTAATAGCGAATTCTAATCTGCGATTCGAGAGCCTAAAAAAGCTGGAAAATACAGCGAAATTTTGCAATTGAAGTCTGCTGAATAGCATTTTTATTTAACGATTTATTACTCATTATTTCAATATCTGGATCTTAAACACCTTGGATAAGTCAAAATAAATATAAATATTGATTTTAAAATCGATAGATCGGAAGTCGGAGTAGTGTTTACTCTCCAGAATCCCGGGTCCGTAAAACTGGGTCATATATTTATGAAGACTTTATGCCAACTGATGGTACAGATGTTAAAGTTTACACAGTAGGGCCTGATTATGCTCATGCAGAGGCACGAAAAAGCCCCGCGTTGGATGGAAAAGTGGAAAGAGATTCCGAAGGAAAAGAAATACGCTATCCGGTTATACTGAGTAATGTTGAAAAACTAATCAGTCGTAAAGTTTGTCTTGCTTTTAAACAAACTGTTTGCGGATTTGATCTCTTAAGGTATTTAATAAAATTTTTATTCAAAATTATTCAAAAATAAATTTCTACAATAATATAATTTTTTTATTTTTAGTCTCCTAATAATTTTTAATTTTTTTTTTTTTATGAAGTTTTTTAATTCAGTGAAAAAAAACATCCCACTGAGATAAAAAATTTTCATGTTATAAAGACATATTTTTTAAATTACCGACAATTAATTAAGATTTTGTGATGAAATTTAAATTCTGTGAGTTAACAGAATTTTTGATTAAAAGTTTTTATTGTAGAGCTAATGGGAAGTCATTTGTATGTGATGTTAATGGGTTTAGTTTTGTCAAAAATTCAAATAAATATTACGATGACTGTGCTAAAATATTAGGAAATATGATACTTCGTGAATTGGCGCCAACATTACATATACCATGGAGTGTACCCTTTCAATTAGACGATCCACCGATTGTACCTACAACATTTGGAAAAATGTAAATTATCACATAATAGTATCCTATACATCATGTGGAATCGGTATCATACTCGAGTGTGGGATTGGCGGCTCGAGTGTTGCCAACACACGAGAGTATAATACTCGATGTCACTAGATGTGTACAACAGTTTATGTAATGAATGCATGAAGAAAAACGCCATTAAATGTCTAGAGTCAGCATCATGCAGTCAGAGTTATGAAAATAATTAACTTTATTATTATTAAAAAAGATTTATACTTCATGAAATTGAATACTTTGTATAGTACAATTCACTTAAAAAAACTTAACTCAATAAAAAAAAGTCATCTTTGGTGTTATGTCGCTTCAATTAATAGAGATATGTAAGGTTATAAAATTCAGCTGACGTTGCCTTGATCTACACATGCGTGAGCTGATTAATCAAATGCGCATGTGCAGTCTAGAGATTTTAGTCATGTTAATAAGGCAGCTAAATTCAAAGTGACGTCATAAGAGAGAAAAGTTATAGATAAGTTATTGGCTTGAATTATTGAGTGGGGATATACTTCGCCCATTTCACTCAAATTCAGTGGTTTAATATCAAAATGAGTGTTTTAATATATATTAAATCACTCTTTTGACCAATCAGAAAGGATTGTATTTTAATATAAAATTTTATGAGGCTGACTTTAGCCAATTAGCGACGTTTTCTTCGGCATGAGTTACATAAAATCTTATATTAAACCCTCGACGGTCACACTTCCGGCAGGAATACCCTGGCGGATCAAAATGATGGTAATTTACCGCATTTCGGCTCCATTTACCGTACAATACAATACTTCTACGGCAAATTTTCCTCAATTTACAGTAATGTACGCGAATTTTCTGTAATTTGCGGCATTTTTACCGTAAGCACCGAATGTTTGTTTATTTTTACAGTGCAATACTTAACTTTACGGTAAAATACCGCAGGCTTGCCGAAATTCTACGGTAAATTAACGTTCTCTTATTGCAAATTTACGGTAAAAATAACGTATTTTTGCCGAAAAATCCCGTACATTCACTGCAATTATTCCTAATACTGTAAATTACATCAAACTACGGTAATCATCGTAATTTACCATAATTCGAATCCGCCAAAGTAACGATCACAACTGGTCTATAAGAACTTATATGACCGTCAAGGGTTAATATTCTTTTATTTTAATCAATAAAATTAAAAATAATTATTTCCCATACCTTCAAGGATGGAATTGCGTTGTGTAGTAGCAGTAATAAGACATGGCGACCGCACACCGAAACAAAAAATGAAAGTCGAAGTGCGGCATCCAAAATTTTTTGAAATATTCAAAAAATACGATGGCTACAAACACGGACACGTAAAATTAAAACGGCCTAAACAATTACAAGAAATTTTAGATACTGCAAGAAGTTTGTTGGCCGAAATTCAACATCGTGCTGCTGGCCCTGAGTTAGAAGAAAAGCAGGGAAAATTAGAACAGTTAAAAAGTGTCTTGGAAATGTTAGCAATTGTTTATCTTTTTTATTAGTTCTTAGTGCAGATAACATAAAAAAAATATTTTTTAGGTACGGGCATTTTTCAGGGATAAATCGTAAAGTACAAATGAAATATCAACCACGTGGTAGACCACGAGGAAGTTCTTCCGATGACGGTAACAATTACAGTATGGTCATCATGTTCAATTCATTTTATATTCAATAAGTCATTACGATCACTAATAAATTAGTAAAAGAAAAATAATAATAATTGAGTTAATTAAATTTTTTAAAAATAGATCGTTTAGGCGAACCCTCGCTCGTATTGATTTTAAAGTGGGGCGGCGAGTTAACACCGGCCGGAAGGATTCAAGCTGAAGAACTGGGCCGAATTTTTCGTTGCATGTATCCAGGTGGTCAAGGTAGACACCTTAGTGGTTCGTATCATGCGCTAATTTATGCTTTTTATGAATCATTTTTTATTTTATCATTATTATTAAATCAACTATCTGTAATCAATTTACACGTAAAAAAATGCTGGAGTTAAATTTTCCACACTAAACTAGTAATAATTGAACTAAACTTCATAGTCATCGTGTCGACAAATGGAGTAGCATAAATGACACTGTAAAAGATTAATCTCTACTGTAGTAGTTCTATTTACTATTCGACTGGGGTAAAAATTTGTAAGCTCAGTAACTACTCAATGTGATATAGAAAACTCATTCTGTGGTTTCTTTAACCACAAAATTTTATAAGAATTAGATGGTATTACTATTTTTGGAGTATACAATATCACATAATTTGTACAATCTACTCCAATGTGGAGTAAAATGACTGACAAACGAAAACAACAGCGCCACCCTCAACTTTTTTACCCCACTGTGTGGTTGTACTAGCTCCAGAATTGTAGTTATAATTACTACATCTTTAAACGTGTGAATTACAACCGTTAAAATTAGGTGCTTGTATTTTATATCAACAAAAATTAAATATTCAATGAAACTATGTTAGTAATACAAGAATTAATTTGTCATAAAGATAATTCCAAATGAAAAATAAATATCATGACGTACAGAAAAAAAAAACCTACTTTAAAAATTTAGTGCGTGTGACATTTCGAATTAATTATTTACAAATCCATTTTAATATATTTAAAAACTCTTTGTGCGAACAATATGATATAAATTTAAAACTTTTGAAACTCCATGAAAAATAATAAATATCAATTAATATATATTTAATATATAAATTAAGGATAGAAAATTTGAAACTATGATGTGGAGTAGTAAGAACCACAGCTGTTATTAACCAAGAAGTTTTTTTAACCAACTACAGTAGTAGATGTTACTACAGTTTGTGTACCTCAATCGGCTAGTAGTCATTACTAAATGTGTAGTGATCCTAAATATTGCTAGTCAGTGTAGTATATGTATTCCCAATTGTGGTAAATTCTACACCTTTCTTTTACGTGTATTATCGATCATTATCATTGACTGTAATTTGTTTATTTTTAGCCGATTACACTAGTTTTTTTGATATTTAAATAATAAAATAATTCATTTTAGTTTTATTAATAATATTGTTTTATAATTATAACTTTTATGGGGTGCAGGTGAATATGCTGGCGCCCAAGGTCTTGGGTTATTGAGATTACATTCGACATTCCGACATGATTTGAAAATTTACGCGAGCGATGAAGGGAGAGTTCAAATGACCGCTGCGGCATTTGCCAAAGGGTTACTGGCACTTGAGGGGGAGCTTACACCGATTTTAGTACAAATGGTTAAAAGTGCTAACACTAATGGGTTACTGGATAATGATTGTGATAGTAGCAAGTATCAAAATATGTAAGTTTTAATGGTTATGTTTTATTTTAATATTAATTGGGAATTATAAATTAAAGTTTTTATTTTTCAAACACAAAGATACTTAAAGTTGAAATGATAGAATCTTTTTGATTCATTGGTTGATTAGTTTATTAATAGGTATTCAAATAATTTATGGGAAATAAAGCGGTAAAAAGCGATAGACATTTTTATAATTTATTAGTTTAAGTCCCATGTAATAGTTTCCATCACAAGTTAATGTTCAAGACTGATCACCAAAATCTTTTGATAGATACTAATATATGGATTAGCACAAGATGACATGAAAGACAATGTTGTAGCAGTGTTGCGTTAATTTTGTGAAAGTGTCTTGCGGAAATTTCTGCGTGTCTACGTCTTTATATACCTGTATATCTGTCACAAGATATTAATGCAAGATTTAAAGTAAAGATTTTAGTATGAATTGCACATGATATTGTACGAAAGGATATTGCGGATATCTTATACACGGCTCGTTGATAAAATCACTTACGCATTTCTTGAGTAAAATTTGCGCCAGAAATTTCTTAAAGATAAACTCACGCATGACTTGCACCAGATTTGCTCAAGAAACGCTACATAACTATCTCTGTCACTTTACCCCTCCCTTTGGCCTACGATATATATTTAGCGCTTCTTGAGAAAATCTGGCGCAAGCCATGCGTGAGTATCTTTCAGAAATTTCTGGCGCAAGTTTTTCTCAAGAAATGCGTAAGTAATTTTATCAACAAGCCACGTGTTAGCTTGCACAATTTTTTAGATACATAACACAGTTTTTTTGTAAGTCCTGCGCAAGACTTGCAATTTAAAATATTTTACTAATGTCTACAACAAGATTTACAGTCATATGAAGAGATAGACAACTAGAACACTGGTGACCAGGTTCGCGCAAGACTTCAATAAGATTGTTACAAGGGAAATAATTATAATCTCTCTCTAAAAATAGTTAATTAATATATTTTAGAACAAAAATCATAAATTTTAATACCACCACATTCCCCTACAATTTAAATATCAAATGCATGCATGGAAATTGTATTAATAGTTTATAGTTTTACTTTTGAACTAAAATTCTAGCTGTAATTGGTTAATCAGTCCCCGATTATAAATTAAATCACTTCAATTAATTCTTGATGAACACAATTTTTTTATCGGGCAAATAAAATGTCAACTATTGATATAATTTTAGGGTTAAAACAAAATTACATGAATTATTGCAACAAGATAAAGAATTTACAAAAGAAGATAGAGACCAAATAAATCCTGGTAATGCCATAAGTATAAATGATGCATTAGATTTTGTTAAAAATCCAGTTAAATGTTGTCAGCATGTGCAAATGTTGATACACAAATTAATGGATATTGTGAGAATCAAAAAGGATGATCCTAAAACAAAAGGTAAAATTAATAATGAAATTAATTTAATTACTGCAATATTTTGACAATAAATTTACTGAAATTTAGATGCTATTTTATATCACGGAGAAACATGGGAACTGATGGGTCGTCGATGGGGTAAAATAGAGAAAGATTTTTGTACAAAAAACAAACGGTTCGATATTTCAAAGATTCCCGATATATACGATTGTATTAAATATGATTTGCAACACAACAATCATACCCTGCAATTTGATCATGCAGAAGAATTGTATATTTATGCAAAGTACTTAGCAGACATTGTAATACCTCAGGAATACGGTTTGACAGTTCAAGAAAAACTGACAATTGGCCAGGGCATATGCACCCCGTTGTTACGAAAAATTCGCGCGGATTTGCAGCGCAACATTGAAGAGTCCGGTGACGAAACCGTGAATCGTTTGAACCCGCGTTATTCCCACGGAGTTTCGAGTCCTGGTAGACATGTGCGAACACGGTTGTACTTTACGAGTGAGAGTCACGTTCATTCTTTGTTAACTGTGTTGAGATACGGTGGTCTGTTGGACATGGTCAAAGACGAACAGTGGCGCCGTGCGATGGAATACGTCAGTATGGTGTCGGAGCTTAACTATATGTCACAAATAGTTGTCATGTTGTACGAAGATCCAACAAAAGACCCAAGCAGCGAGGAAAGGTTTCATGTTGAATTACACTTTAGTCCTGGTGTTAATTGTTGTGTGCAAAAAAATTTACCTCCTGGACCAGGGTTCAGACCTCATTCACGCAATGAAAGTAGTCATAATTTAGTAAGTATTCATTTTATATAATTAATTAGTATTATAATTAGTAACAATTATCGTAATCTTGCAGCAAGAAACATCGTCTCAATGTAATCCGAGAATTGATGAAGAAGATGATGAACTAGGCCCTCTAGATGATGATCTAATAAGTCCTCCACCGACTTCAAATCCATCCCCTCCATTAATCGAAACTGACCAACCAGATTCGACTCTTGGAAGTCCAACTACCAGTCGTGCTATTGATATGATGGATTTAGATCCTACCATGATGGATGAACCTTACGATAGTGGATTTCTTCAAAGTTCAGCGCCTATTCCCATCAGGTTATTCATTCATTTTATTTATTTACTTTAATTGAGTAATTTAATGTTGAATGCAATCATTTGAATTATAATTAGTGCGAGAACGGTAGCGGGTCATGAAGCTGCAAGATTGGGCAGCCAATTGGCAGCAAGCCAGCGTCAAAGACGCGAACGCGAAGCCGCTAACATTTGCGAACCACGTGCACGAAGTTACGATCATCAACGACAAGATAAACCTGATAAAAGTAAGTCTGTCTGTGTTTTATCGTTAATTATATCCTTATATTTGTAACTCTTTAAATCTACCATCAATATATTGATAATATATATTTTTTTATATATTAATACACCTTTTTTATTATGGTCTCTATTAAAATTAAGCTATAAAACTAATAACATTTACGCACGATGAATGTTGCATGATTTCTTATCTTCTAAACTCTTGAACTCTTTATTTTTCGGTGGAAAAATGGATTCTGATAATTAAACGGGAATGCGAGCTCGGTTAAGTGAAGAAAATTTATAAATTGATTATTTATTTGAGGAAATTTATTACAGCAAGAGAAAAATTACGTGACGGAGAGATGTCGCACTAGTATTCAAAAAAATAAATTTAAAAAAATTTTTATAGTTCATTTAAAAGAACAATAGTGAGAATGGATGTTTTTGCTGTCAAAAAAAAAGCTGATTTTTATCAATTAACTATGAGGAATATATGCGATTTTAATGAAGATTCAGTAATGTTAGGTTACGTTATAGGTTCAGTTTTATGGCTGCCCTCAGGAAAAAATGACTTTTTCTCCCACTATTCTATTAATTGTTTTTGCAAGACTTGCTTTGAAAGTTCAATTTCCGAGCGCTGTGTCGTGTCGGAAGCGCCAAATATATTCAGCCTTGCCTACACATTTTACTTAACCGCACATGTGCGCTAAATAGCCTATAACTTTACAGTTTTAAATTTACTATACTAACGTAGTAATAAGATGTCACACGACCAGTGACTTTATTTAATTTTCCTCTCTATAACTAACGATGTGATTGTACTCGAAGCGAGTGAAACGCCACCACACGTTGCGACAACGCATTACTTTTTGTCACTCATGTGATATGTATCGAATACGATAGACAACTTGATATCCTTGAAAAATTTGATTTACAATAAAATTATAATTTTTGACTTCTCGAAAATTGAACTTTCATAGCAGGGCTTGCAAAAAATAATGTATCCTACAGGTGGACTAAGAAGCGAACATGACAATCCTGATCACGCCATTTGCTTTAAGGTTATGATACATTGACATATGAGGACTCGTGTGGTTGTCGCTCACTAGCCTACGGCTTGTAGCGACCACTATATTCGTCCTAATGTCAATGCGTCATATGCCTTAGCTCATGTCGCGACAACATGATTGTCATTTAAAAAAAGTGCGGCAACTCTCCCATAACAAGCGACTTTATTTTCCCTCCATCTTAGATTTATTTCAATTTGTTTGCGTTTCCGTGTTTGTATTTTTATTATTGTAGCTGCAGAAAAGCTGCAGTATCAAAGTCTGGATGCAGTAAATCGAGAAGGTATGTTTCTTTTTTTTTTTTTAATTTCTTTTCAATTATAATTTTTCGTTATTCTACTGCTTTTATCTGCACAAAAGATAATAATTTATTATTTTATTATATTTGTGATACTATTGTTTTTATAATTTATGTTTTGTTTTATTTTGATTAGATACTTTTCTCAATAAAAAAAAAATGAAGACGAAGCGTTTAATTTTTTTTCATATTATTAATTTTGTTTGATTTATCAATTTTTATTTGAAATAACTCAGTGGCTCTGCGATTATTGTGCGTGTGGCGGCCCCTTAATAAAACATTTTATTGTTTATAAATAATATCAACCGTTTGAACCACAAAATATATATTATTTTAATCAATTAATGTAATTGTTTAAAATTTTATTTGTGATTCATCCAGTAGATATTCAAAATAAGAAATAAATCCCGCCTTGGAAAAAAAATTGAATCCTCAATCCTAAGGTTTAAAAATATTAATAATATTTTGTATAATTAATTAACTAATTTATTAACGCTCTTGTAAAAAAAATTAATTAATTTGTTTAATTTCTTAATTCAATTTTTAAAATTAATAATAATTCAAATTATTAAAACACTGCAATAGTAATTGGATAAAATATTCAAATTAATTTTTATATCTCACAGTAAAATTGATTTTTAAATTCGATGCTTGCTTGGCTTTTGCACGATAAATTTATGAATATTGTGTGTGAGTGTGCGTGTGCGTTACAACTAACCTTCTTCAATAAAAATAATCCGAATTAATTTTAATTATTTTTATTTTTATTTTTTTTTTTTTTTTTGTATTTATTTATTCTTTGATTTTAATTAAATTTATTTTATGTGACTCATGCCGAAGAATACGCCGCTAACTGGCTAAAGTCAGCCTCATAAAATTTTATATTAAAATACAATCCTTTCTGATTGGTCAAAAGAGTGATTTAATATATATTAAAACACTCATTTTGATATTAAACCACTGAATTTGAGTGAAATGGGCGGAGTATATCCCTACTCAATAATTCAAGCCAATAACTTATCTATAACTTTTCTCTCTTATGACGTCACTTTGAATTTAGCTGCCTTACTAACATGACCAAAATCTCTAGACTGCACATGCGCATTTGATTAATCAGCTCACGCATGTGTAGATCGAGGCAACGTCAGCTGAATTTTATAACCTTACATATCTCTATTAATTGAAGCGACATAACACCAAAGATGACTTTTTTTTATTGAGTTAAGTTTTTTTAAGTGAATTGTACTAAACAAAGTATTCAATTTCATGAAGTATAAATCTTTTTTAATTATTTTCATAACTCTGACTGCATAAAGCTGACTTTCGACAATTAATGGCGTTTTTATTCGTGCATTCATTACATAAGCTATTGTATACATCTAGTGACATCGAGTATTATACTCTCGTGTGTTTGCAACACTCGAGTAATACCGATTTCACATAATGTATAAGATACTATTTCGAAACAGTGATGCCACCGTCGACTTATCAGAACCGATATTTTGAATTTTTGAGTGTATTTTATATTAATTTTTCAAGATCTTGATATCGAACGTTTTCTATAAATTACTTTGCGATATATTTCAGTAAGTGTTGAATGTAACTTTTGTTTACAATTACAGCTCAATATTTGGAACTATTTTCAAGTTTAAAATTGTCTTTTTCAAAAGTCAATAAATTTTTGAATTTAATACTTTAATGAAAAATAATAAAATTAAAAATAATCTTTTTTTTTCTCTAAATGTTCTTTTGGAAAAAAATTTTAAAGATCTCTATAGATTTTTCTTTTACTGCGATTAAAAAAACGATTTTTATCAAAATTAGAATCCATCAATTTGTTCGTAAAAATTTCACGAAATTTTGTTATTAATTATAAAATTTTTAAATCACATTTTATTTTACTATTAATTGAAATATAAAGAAATTTTGACGTTTAGAATTGACGTTTAAAATTTTTTTTTTGAATTCGAAATTAAAAAAACTTTGAACTTTGAAACATTTAACAAAAATTTCACACAAAAGTTACTTTTAGTATTAGAAAAATAGAACACTTAATCGATATTTCAAATTGTAAATCGATTCGTAACTTTGAATCGGAACTATCTAATGTAGTCGATCTATCGAATTCAATTCAATTTTTCAAAATTTCGGTTTCTTAATTCATGACTGTTTAAACAAAACTTTTTTTGGTTATGGTTAAAATAAATTCTATTTCTTTTCTTTCTTTTCTTTTTTTTCTTTTTTCTTTTATTTTTTTTTATATTCCTCAACCTAGACGGGAATCCCCGGACAGATTGGTCAACTCGGTCGATAAATTCACATTCTTCTGCAACATCATCAGCTTCTTACCATAAAAACCAAACACCCGAAACAAAGCAGTCGCGAAATTTACTGGGAATCCCCGTGATATTACCTCACACTCTAAGCTCGCCAGATTTACCAGCGCCATTGAAAGCCTCATTGGATTGTCATTCAGGACCGCTGATTACTCTCCACAATACGTCCCTTGGTTCGCCGACCTCTAGTTCACCAGCAGCTAAATTTTTTGAACAACCGATTATTCATCAGCAAAAACGTACTGCTAGATCACAATCTACGTTAGTACTTCCACGTCTGGATGTACCACCTGGTGAGTTGTTGATAAAACCTCATCATGATCATCACCAGGACCTACATCAAGTCCCAAGTGTTGTTAAAAAAAAAAAACGATCGCGTTCACTATCACCGTGTCAACTACAATGTAACTGTTACAATTGCAATGTGTCTGAATTAATTCATCAAGATTTAAGTCCCTCAGAGCGTATTAATTTACACACCTATTTCAATCGTTCATTATCACGAAAATTTATCAATTGTTCATGTTATCAATTAAACAGCATTAATATAAATAATTGTTGTAATAGTAATAATATTAATGATGATAAAAAAATAACCATCGATAGTAATTCCGAAGATGTCGATAACAAAAATAACAAAAAATTAAAATCATATCGTAAAAATTCATTACCCGTATCAATAATAACGACCGAGTCGACTAAGCATGTAATAAATCCTACAAATTTTAATTGTAAATCACTCCTGTATGATAATTATGAATGTTATGATACGAATGTTTCAATGGCAAATATTAGTGACTGCAAGCACGATACAGTTATTAAAATAAAACCAACTACTGCTATAACTACAACAATATCAACAATAACTAGTACTACTGAAACAACAATAATTAATTCCTTATCCAAACTCCAAACGCAACGATCCTTATCGTCCCCAGACACACGACCTACGATCATTCAACCTAACCCTACCTGCACAGCAAGGCGCCATCGTCACAGTATCTCCGGGCAGATGAGTTATTTCAAGCTGTTGGGATACAATGTCAGCAAAAAACTTACCGGATCAGCCAATAGTCTGTTCAGTACTGCGGTTATCAGTGGTTCTTCTAGCGCCCCCAATCTCAAAGACATGGTACCAGCGCACGCTTCTGCGGTGGCCGGTAATTATAGATATCTAAGTTTGTTGGCAAGGGTAGAAAATAGGCAGTCATTATTTTAACCTACTGGAGCCTATTTTTATCCCTTGTATTCAAAAATATATTTTTAATAGTATATTGTGTGACGAGGGTTGAAACAAGACGATTTCAGATGAGAGTAAGGTTGACTGGAACCGAAGGTCAGAGCTGCCATGATACCAAGTCTGAAATCGTGTTTTATGCCACACACTATACTTCTGATAATTACCTGCATTGAAACAGAGTTTTAATTCTAAAGCCAGTCAAAACGAAATACTTTGGAACCATTTCAGGGCTGACGTATTAGATCATGAAATTTGGTGATAAAAAATCAAAGTATTTTTGAACAACACATTCTATAGTCATTATATTGATATTTGTAACCAATACTATTATCACATGTGTGGAAATGTTGAAAATACAGAAATCCCGGTAGACGAAGAGACAACACTTATCTGAGGTTATGACACATTCTCGCCGAGACCTACGTTATGTCCGTCTATAGTTAAGTCTGCTAAAGAATGGGTTTTTCTACCACCATTTTCTACAATTAAGCCATTACTGCGCATGCGCGTTAGTGCAAAATCATGGACTTCATCATAGCTAAGTAGTGGGAGAAAAGCTCATTTTTTTGCAGACTCAACTATAACTATATGCTCGGTTTCGTAAAGAACACGCCATAACCTCAGACTCGTTTCGTCACTTTGCCTATCGGAATCCCTACTTTTGCACATATGTATCGAAAATAACTATTTTAAGCCATTGCTTCAAGAATTTTAGACCTGACATGAAGTAGAAAGCTAATTTTTCACAATATCTACGCGGGAAGTTCTAATTCCTGCCTTATTTGGCGAGAAGAAAGCTACCCCTATCAAAAATCTATGTGGCATTGCATGGGAACCCATAGGAATCCATATAGAAAATTATGGATTTATATAAGAATCCATATGGGAAACCGTAGGGATCTGGATTCCCATATGGAAAATTCACATAGAAAACTGTGAGTACCTGGATTCCCATACAGGAACTTGGGTATAAAGATTTCTTTGTAGGAAATTTATATAGGAATCTGGATTTCTATAGAATCTAGATTTCTATGTCTATCGTCTATTGATACGCGTCTATGAATAAAAGAATATATTAATATTCCTATAGAAAACCATATGAGAATCCATCCGAAATCGCCATGTGGGAACCCACATAGGAATCTAGACTAGATTCTCATATAGTTTTTTTTTTGCTAGGGATACTTATCTTTTATAGGGAAACAAATGAAGTAACTACGCGCATGCCCCAACCTTCTCTTGAACAACCATAAGAATTTAAGCCTCCCATAGCAAAGAGCTGTCCCAATCCATATGTTTGCTACACTCGCCTTCGGCTCAAATAAACAATTACACACGTGGGTCGAAATGATCTATTTTCTTTCCTAGGCATACAATATACTTCAGGCTCATAAATTAGACGTTTTCTATTCTAAGGAAGAAACCAATGATTCTAAATCGCGTTAGTCTGAAATCAGTTTGTTTTGACTGGCTAAAGAGGCATTGAAACTTGACTTTTCAATGCAGGGGACAAGAAAAAAGTACCAATAATCAGTAATTATATATTGGATAATTATTTTAATAGCTATCGAAGGATTTGGTGGAGTACCACCAATAAGACCACTAGAAACATTACACAATGCATTGTCATTACGACAACTTGATTCATTTTTGGAAATGATGACTAGCTCTTTATTCCGTACACCCGCGTCTTCGCCGCCGAAAATTTCCTCACCAGGTATTCATTCACATTCATTGGTACCTAGTCTCGCAATTGGTGCTATTAATAGAGATTACCATCCTGGGGATTTAGAACCGGTTCGGTATGTTCCATAACCACTAATCTAATTGATTAATATGTTAACCAAAGGCTGATTAACTTGTGTCTTATAGATTTATTAGCCCTGGTTATAAAGGGCAGGATAGTGAAGCGACTGATCATCGCAATATTTCATCACCAACTAGTCCAAATAGTAAAAATAATTCATGATTTATATTTTGATTCAATTAATGAAGTAGTGTTTTATTTTTGATTAACGATTAATGAGCTTTTATTGAAGGTTTAGGATGGAGTAGTGGCCCCCAATCATTTTTATCATCAGAACCGTCATCACCAGCTCCGACTTCTACTGGCGGAAGTAGCATGTCCATGAGCTTAATTAGTAATGACGGGTAATTATAATTATAATTGAATCCAAATAATAGGGAATTAGTATTAATGATTTTCATCTTCTAAAAGTAGTCAAGGATTTACGGGTCCTACTTACTCGACAACTCCGTGCATTGAGATGGATTTCAATGATTTTTGCATGGCGATTGATCAAGATAATCGTGAAGGACGTGGTAGTATTTCTTATACAGATTATTATAGTAATGAAGATGGTATTATTAGGAAAGCCCCGCCTAAAGATAACGATGATGGTGAGCAAGACCAGATTGATGATGAAGAAGATCACACGTTAACACTCAGGCAAAATGAAGAACAGAAGAAGCAAGACATTAAATCTATTTTTGATCAGAAAGAATCTCTTGTTAAGCCTGGGAGTAGTTTTAAAAAAATTGGAAGGTTTGTTATTAATAACTATAATTACATAATATTGACTGTTATTTTTTAATACCCTTTTTACAAACAATTCATTAATAGAGTATTTAGACAATTAATACAATTAAAACAATTAATTAGCAATCAGAATACTTTTTTTTATCGAACAACTTTTTTTTCCGTTCCCAATTGTCTGAAATAAAATTCCAAAGTTCTCTCAGAGAGTAAGTCGACGTGAGTTTTTACCCCCACTCTAAAAAAAGAGTCTAATTTCACGCCGTTACTAC
This sequence comes from Microplitis deprimator, assembly GCA_964016945.1. Lineage (NCBI taxonomy): Eukaryota > Metazoa > Arthropoda > Insecta > Hymenoptera > Braconidae > Microplitis > Microplitis deprimator. The sequence goes on along the minus strand of OZ024706.1, from coordinate 9,684,953 downwards.
ACATTGATATTAGTAACTGAAAATTTTCGACAATTTCCGACGGTGGTATACGCTCTTTGGGAAGATTTTATTGCAAAGTTTTTCCTGTGACTAAGTTCCGTCAGTTTTTACCCCCAGTCTTAAAAATTAGTCTAATTTCACGTCGTTACTAAACATTGACATTAGAAACTGTCAATTTCCGACGGCGGCTTACGTTCTGGGAAGATTTTTTTTTGTTAAGTTTTTCTAGTGTCTAAGTTGCCATCATTTTTTACTCCCACTCTTCAAAAATCAGTCTAATTACACGGCGTGACTATACAATAATCTTACAAAACCGAAAACTTCCGATGATTCCCGATGGCAACTTACTCGCTTTGATGAATTTATTTATTGTATATTAATTATTTAAATATAAATTTATAGATTCAGAGTAGAAAGTACAGAAATATCAGATGACGACGTAAGAATTAAAGAAATAGAATCAAGAAAACCGGATGATGTGAAAAAATATAAAATAAATAGTAAAATAAAAAAAGGAAAATTAATGTCACGATCTCAAAGCGTTTCAAATGCACAGACTGATAATACTATGGGAAGTATTACGGAAATAGATCGAGAAACAATGCATTATTCATCAACCTCATCCATGAAAGTCGGGTCATTTTCAATTACAGTAGACAAAGATTTAAACAATTGGAAAAATCCAGCTGAGCCGCAAGTTGAAATGTCGCCATCGCCGTCGTCGCCATTGGCTTCGTCCCTATTATCGTCATCAGTGACTGCAGCTCCATCTGTTGCTGCCGATAAACAAGAGGAGCCGATTGTCGTTGTTGCAAATTCAGTGCTTGATAAATCAAGTTTTACAATCGGATTTGAAGTAGATGATGATAGTAACGATAAATAATTGAATAAAACTTTATAATATGATATAATAAACCGTCATCGATGATTCGATTTTAATAATTAAAAGTTCGCCTTTATAGGTTAATTTCACAAGTTATTTATTGCAATTATAAATTACTGGTAATTTCTCAAACAGTTTAAAAAAACTTGTCGTTTATTTTTTTGAAATTTTTTTCCTTCCAGTCCTACTACAGTTTACTAATCCAAAATATTTTTGCTAATAAATTATTTTGAAACATTTATTGAATACATTCCCGCTTTTTATGACAGACCACTCTGTAACGGTACCTGGATAAAGAAATATTATATTGTTGAAGAAAATAAATCATATAAAAAAAAAAACAATGAAGGATATACGTAAATATTTGTGTAAAATTGGAGGATATGTATTATAATTGTAGATTGTTACTAGAAAATAATTGTACAATATTAATAAATATGAGATACTTAAATGAACAAAAAAATTTATATTGTTCTCATTGTATCCTTACTTAAATTTGTAAATGTTTGTTTTACATTACGATTGTATTATTTTTTCATAGTATTGATACTGTGCGCTGAGCCAATTTTCAAAGGCATAACCTATATTTATTTAGGGTTTTTAATAAAAATTTTTTACCTACCCGATGAAAAAAGATTTTATAGAATTGTATAAAATTATATATAAATTGGATAGAAAAAATTACCCGATCCATTTGTATACAATCGTACATAATTATATCTTCTTTGTAAATAATTTGTATATAATTTATATATAATTTGTATATAATCACATAATGTTTTCGTATAGATTATATATAATTATTTACAATTCTATATAATTGTATACAAATATATACATTTTTATATAATTACATACTGTATTCGTATAGATTATATATAATTATATACAGTCCTATATAATTGTATACAAATATATACATTTGTATATAATTTTCTTATTCTTTTTTGCATTTTTATACAAAATTATATACTATTGTATATAACTGTACATAATTATAAAAATTTTATATAATTATGCATCACCTCTATCCAATGTTATATAATTAATATATAACTGTATACAGTTATATAAAATATTTTTTCATCGGGTAAGAAAATAAAACAATAACTAAACATGTAAAAATTATATAAATTTATAACAACTAACAATATCTGATACAATCAAGCAAAACTCGCGAGGAATTGTAAAAGTATAATACATTTAATTACAATAGCACTTACAATAATACAATTAAAAAAAAATAATAATAATAATTTTCGAAATAACTCCTGATATTGTTGGGAGTTAGTTCTAACAGATGAAAAGTTATGGACTAGTCTTTACAGAAATACATGGACGGGTCAAAAATAAATTTTTTCTGGAACTTTTTGGGGGTTCTCCGACTAAAAGACATCGTAAGGAACAAAAAAAGTCGATATTATGTAGAGGTGTTTCCAACAGCGGAAAAGTTACGGGCTACTTTTCATAAAAATACACAGCCGGCATATACTCCCAGGTCAGACATGACGTCATAGGTTAAAAACAAATTTTTTTCTGGGACTCTTTGGGGTTTCTTTGACTAAAAGACATCATAAGGAACAAAAAATTTTAATATTGTGTAGAGCTATTCCTGATAGAAGAAAAGTTCTGGGCTAGTCTTTATAAGAATTGCATAGTCGATATGTTCCTAGAACATTCACGGTACGTTCAAAAATAAAAAATTTTCTGGGACTTATTTAGGATTCTCTGACTTGAGGACATCGCAAGGAATAATGAATGTTTATAGTGTGGAGGTATTCCCAATAGGGGAAAAGTTTTGGGTCACTCACTATAAAAATGTATAGCCGATATCCTCCCTGACCAGAAAAAGAAAATTTTTTCTGGGACTTTTCGGGGTTTCTTTAACTGGAGGACATCATAATGAACAAAAACTATACTAAGTTAATTAAAAGAATTTAATAGCATTGAATATCGTTAATTTTAAATATTTTTGTATCATAGGCTTTAATTAGGGTTGTGTCTGAAGATCTTTGACTTTGTATGTAATCATATTATTTATCAACTAAACCATAATAAAATATATGTATTCGTTTTTTTAACCTCAGACTTCCAATAGAAAATAAAAAAAAAACTTTTCTCTGGTTTTTTCGATTTCAATAATTTGTAAGCTATATTATGTGATACAATATAAACGATTAAAGAAATTATAAACGAGGCGTGACAGTATTGTATTCCCTATTATATTATTTTGATGATTTTATTGAGGGGTCAGTGTTATAACTATAATTTGTACTGTTGCACTGCTACTGCTATAATATGTTGCATTACATATCTATTGCTAGACGCGTCTCCCTTTTCTGAAATTATTTTTTGCCCTCCATATATCTGTCATCGTCGGTGTCAGATATGCGTCCAAAATTGTATCACTATTATGTATTAAATTGTTCCAACACGTGCACATGTTATATATGTACTTAGCGTGATTTTTTTATTTTATATTTTATATTTAATCCGTTTGACTCTAATATGATAACATGTCCGGAAAAACGAATCATATATGGAGCATACATAAAAATTTGCCATATATTAAGTATATATAGATCATATATGGCCACATATGATTCATTTTTCACGGGAGTAACTTCTTACGTGGAAAATAAATATATCGATTATATATATTGCAATCATTAAAATTTTTCTTAAAAAAAAAAATTAATTTCAATAACAATAATAAAAAGTAAAAAGAAGAAATATGAAAAAGTAATTTTTGCGGTCGACTTTGCTATGGTTTATTTACTCAGTGGAGTAAAAAAATTCACCCCTTGGTCTATAGATATATAACACGTGGATAAATGAACCGAGTAAATGTTTCAAAATGATTGTGAGTAGGGGAGTAATCCATATCTAATCATTTATATTAACTAGATTTATTCAAACTTAAAGAGACTTGTAACTATTGTTATTTATTATATACTAATCTCAATATTTTATGTACTTAAAAAATAAAGTTACTGTACAAGAACCCGGGGTAAATATCAAAATATTTTTTTAAGGCAAAAAGAAATTACTTTGTTTAAAAATGATTTGTTACAGTTTATAGATACACGGAGAAAATTTAATTATACTATCTACGATACTAAATTTTGAATTTCAACTATTTGAAATGGTAGGAAAATTTTTCAGAGGTTAAATAATTAGTTTTACCATTGAGAATGATAAAAGTAACAATTGATGGTGGTGACGATTACTATCGAAGATGCTAATTGTAACTATTAAAGATTATAATTGTTACAGTCGAAGATGGTAACTGTTACCATTCAAGGTTGGAAAAATTCTTAAACTAAAAACAGGATAAATTTATATAAATTTAAATCTTTTATTTATATCCATATTTTAGCCATGTCCATTTTGTCCTTTAAATAATTAAAATAAGTAACAATACAATCGTTTAAGTCCGAATATAATGAAACTTTCCAAATATTGGAGCTGTTATTGATAACTTTAAATGATTGGGTATGATCATAAAAATAGCAATCATCCAAGTATTAAGTGAAATTCATCACGTCCACAGTTAAACAAAGAGAAAATTACATGTAGACAAGCTTCAGACTGTAACGCCGATATTTAAATTCTTTATTAGTTTAGATAGTAATTATTATTTGGGCTGATGGTAACTATTGCCATCAGGTTATTAAGAATTACGATGTTGATAACAGTTATAATTAGTTAAGATAATAAAAGTTATGATTTCTGATTATCATCAATAATTGTAGATTTTGCCATGCAATCAGTATATACTACAATTCAGATTGTTTATCTAATAATTTAAATGATATTTAATACCATCGAATTCAGTTTTAAAATTTTACTATGCTAGATGATAACTTTTACTATGAAATTTTCTCCGTGTGCATGAAATGAAAATTTAAAAATGAAACCATTTTGTTTTCATAGATACAAGTTTTATTTAGTTGTATATTTCACATGTATATATATATATATATATATATATATATATATGTATTATTGGAATATGAGGGACGTAAATGCAAGCTGACGCTTCGGATCAATGTTCATGGATTCGGCGCTTTTAGTATCTTTGTTAAACTATATATATATATATATATATATATATATATATATATATATAATATATATATTATATAATATATATATAATTTTTTTCTTTTATAATTTTATCATAAAAATATAGTAGTTTAAATTAACAATAAAAGTACTCAATAACTCTAGTAAATGAATAGTAAAAAGTTCCTAATAATTCATGAATTAATATCTTTTAAAGTATTTGAAATTGCGAAGCTTAAAATTTTTTTAGTAGAATTCATAATATTTAAAGTAGTTTTTGAAAACTAATAAAGGATGAAAATGCTTGAAATTCATTGAGAAAACTTCGATTTCAGCTTAAGATTTTATTTGACCTTTGAACTACTGAAAAAAATTGTGATAAATTTTTTAATAGTTTTGAAGAAGAAATGGAAAAATTAGATTTTCTTTGTTACCAAAATTTTTAATTTACGATTCAAAAATTAATCTTTGAATTTTTTGGTTGACTTTAATTCCAGCATAAAATTTTCCTCAAACTTTTACTTACAAAAAAAAAAAAATTGTTAAAATGCCTTCAGTAGCTTGTCAAAAAATGAATTTAAAAAATTCAATTTCTTTTAGTAACGAAAATTCTTAAATTAAAATTTGAAAATTTATATTTTTAATTTATTGGAGTCAATTTCGTACAATTTTCCTCTTCTTCAAACGAATGTTGTTCTAAACTCAATTTTTTTTTTTTTTTATAATTTTTCTTACCCCACCGTAAAATCAGATTTCAAAAAAACTAAAAAATTAATAGTTCCATTTTCACAAAAATGACTTCAACTTCTACAAAACAATTAATTAAATTTCTAAACGTTTCAGTAGATAGACAAAAAAAATAAAAAATGACAGATATGATATTTCACATATTGAACTGAGATTTGTCTTGCATATAAATAATATTATGCACCCCCATAACAATATAATGCGCAAATATCAAAGTCGATTCGTCCCAGAGTCACTCGACTAATACGTCTTTAATTAATTCCATAACTGGCTATTCAAATAACAAGAGATCCGTCACACTTTACTTGCTCTCGCTCCCTTTTTATTTGGCGTTACCCACTTTACCCTCCTAACTAGCTTAACTCTGACTCTAGCTTATAAACCATTTACCCTGATCTTCTATCGACAGCCAACAATATGTTTTTTCAAATCTTCTATGAAAACTTTTCAATTTTATATCTTGTACTGCCGCGTGCCGCTAAGTATTTATCACTTGAATAATTATTTACATATTTATAACTGTATATATGTTTTAGGGTGGCTCAAAAAAATCGACTACTTTTTTTTGAGTCTCATACGAAAATTTGTTGACTTAAGAACCCTCTCCAAAAATCATCTCAATAAGAAATTTTCAAGTAGTTCAAGAATTTCAAAAATTCAAAAAATGATTAAAATCCTGATTTTTTATTTTCTTTCTCATGGCAGCAATAGTTCGTGTCTGTAAAATCGTGAATATGCTGAAATTTTCAGCCCGAAAATCAAATATTTAAACATCGCTCAAGAATTCTGAATGTTTTCAATTTTTTGACGTTTTCGAGCGACCCTTGAATGCTAATACTGAAACTTCTTGATTTTTTTATCATCATTAAGCTAAATACTATTCTGCATGAGCCGTAGACAAGGGCTGACATCACCCGCAGTTATTATTTACACTCATTTATATAAAACTTGATAACAAAGTCAGAACTGTCATTTAGATAAATAAAATTAGTAATTTGAAATTTGTAATAAGCACGGAGAGAAAAACATGGGAATTTTTCCCATTTTACTTCGGAGAAATTCCTATGTTGACATAGCAAATTTTGCTTTATCAATATGGGAAATTTTACTAGGGAAAAATGAGTATATAAAGATATTTTATGGAAATTTTTCCACATATTATAGGGATATCTTCTATATTACTATGAGAAAAATTTTCATGTAGACATAGAAAAATTCCTCTGTTAACATTGCTGAAATTCCTATATTGACATGGGTATTTTACTATGTCAGCATAGGAATTTTTCCCATCTTACCAGAGTAATTTCTTCTACATTGACATAGGAATTTTTCCTAGGTTGACAAGGAAAAAATTCCTCTGTTAACATAGTAAATATCCCTACGTTAACATAGTAAAAATACCCATGTTGACATAGGAAAAATTTTCATGTCACCATAGAAAAAATTACTATGTTGCATGGGAAAAGTCCACAAGAAGCTAAAACCAATAAAATACTAAATATTTTGGTCATTATTATCATTTAGGCCTAAAAGCAATAAAATAGAGATGCGTGAAGGTTTTAAGATTTACGAAATTAGAGTTTCAAAGTTTTCGAGGAAATTTTCTGTAATTTAATTAAAAATTTTTTGTAGCACCTACCAATGAACAAATGTTTTTATAAATTCATTTAATATAAACATGTACGTAAAAGTCGATTACATCGTGTTTCCGACAGTATATAATCATCAATTCAATTGATTAATTTTGATTTGCTTATTAAATTACGTAAAAAAATATCAGATTACAAATATTTCATTTTTACATACATGGAAATTTCTACTTTGTTAACATCGGAATAATTTTCATGTTAGCATGGGAAATTTTCTCATGTTGACATTGAGGAAATTCCTATATCATTAAAGAAATTCTAGCAATGTTACACGGAGAGAAAATTATGGTAACAGTTCCAAGTACGTTTATGAAATATCATCCCATACCGTTATGGTAATGATTACTTGGGATTATGGGATATAGACCCATACTTTCTGGGGAAAGTTCCCATAAGTATGGGAACAATTTCTATCATTATGGTAACAGTTCCCATACCGCATGGGAAAGAATCATGGTAATGATTACCATACTCATAGGAATAGTTCCCATAAGCAAATAGGAACCAATCCTATAACCACATTGTAACGGTTCCTATGCGTATATGGGAATAAACCCTATATATTATGGTAACTATTATCATAATATTATGGTAACCATTACCATAATATTATGGTAACCATTACCATAATATTATGGTAACCATTACCATAATATTATGGTAACCATTCCCATAATATTATGGTAACGATTACCATAATATTATAGTAACCATTCCAATACCATATAGGAATTATACCCATAATTATAGGAATGATTACCATAATATATATGGGTGCCGTTCCTATAATCAACATTTCGAAAAAAACCGGTTACCATGTATTATGGGAACCATTCCCATAATATATTGTAACTGTTACCGTAATTTGCTCTCCGTGTAACACAGGAATTTTTTCAATGTCTACATAGGAATTTTTCCTATGTTACATAGTTATTTTTCCAATGTTGGTATAGGAAAATTTTCATTGTCAATATAGAAATAATTCCTATGCAGTAAAGCAAAATTTGCCATGTGACATAGTAACAATTCACATGTTGACATAGTAAAATTTACAATGCCAATAACGGAATTTTCCCCAAGCAAAATTGGAAAAATTCCCATTTTTTTCTCTCCGTGTGTATGGCAAGTATCAGAGTTTAAATCAAAAGTGAAACTGGCTATCCACGGGCAGAAACAACATTTGTGACATTGGACTAAAATCAGTTTTTTTCCACTGAATGTACAAAAACTCAAATTTGAAAGTTCGATGCTGGTATTCTCTGAAACTGAATCAGTAAAAACTAGTGAACATTCGTTATTTGCAAGTGGATTTCGCTAATTCACTTTTGAAGAGGTTAAATACAAAAATTCCTGCCAAGTTTGAGCTCTTAGTTTCAATCCCAAGTACTTGTCATTTGATTTAAAAATTTTCTATTTGAAATGCAGGCAAATTTAATTACTTTTTTTCAAACTTTCTGATACTCAGCCGCATTTAAAGATATCAAAGTGCCATTTGTTGCAATTTGTAGAGAATTTAGTGTTTTCCAAAAGTGCCCATAGCACATCTACTATAACTCAAGCCGTTTCACTTGTGCCCATAGTCAAATTCAATTTTTCTATAAAATTTTGCTTTTGTTGTTCGCTGAGTGTAAACTTATAGAGGTACACTAAAAATGTTGATGAGAATTTTGTAGGAAATTTTATCCTCTTCAAAAGAAGTCCTGTGAGCCAAAACGCTAAAGTCCATAGTTTCCAAGCCACAGGTATTCTAATAATTAGAAAAATAAAAAAATGATGACTTGTTTTCATTTTTTTTTTTAAGAGAGATGTTTTTAAATTTCGGTGACTTTCATGAAATATATAAACTATTTATTTGCAAGGGATGAAATGTTAGGGCGTTTTCACCCTCATATAATAATGTGACCAATCAAAATAAATCTCGAGTTAATAATACCCCTGAGTCGGCGAATCAGATTGAATGGAGGCGTGGTTAGAACTGATATCATACCGCAGAATCCGCGTTTTGATCCATCGATAATCTCTGGCTCTTCACTTTAAACTCAAACATTATCTGATAAACATCTAGACATTTTTTTTTGTATGTATATTTATATAAATAAATATATATGAATGTATAATAATTAACTAAGATCATTATAAATTTTTTTAAAAGTGGAAAGTTTGAATTTTCTTTATTAATTGAGACAAGTGTAATAAATGCTGTGATTTTTTTTTTTTTAAGTTAGAAAAATATATAAACATATTTTTATTTATAAGGATATGAGCTATAACGAACCGTTGTGGGAAATTAACGGAAATCAAGCACCAGTAAGTATTGAGTACTATAATTTGATAAATATTTAGGGGTCAAGGATTTTTTAGTTAATTAATTAATTGGTGATTTGTGTGTAACTTATTTGTTGTGTTTTATTAACGAGATCATTATGACCAAGGCCTAGATTTGCCGTAGGCTATAATTTTTTTCAGTTAAAGGTGTTGAGTAGTACAAAAGTATATTGATAAATATTTTCATAAATTTTGGTCCTTATAAATATCTAGGCGGTGATAAGATTTGTAAAAAACAAAATGATGGTGATTTTATAAATTATTTATTGGAAATAAAATAAATTATAATGATTTGTTAATCAGCCGCTGTCACGGGAGCTGGCTGACCGTTTGAATTAGCAAAATAAAAAAAAATTTTCAAATAAAAAAGATGCGTGGAAGCAGAAATTTTTTAAAAGTCTTTTGTTATTGAAAATAATAAATTTATTAATATTTAATCATAAATCCGGTGGCTGCGGAAGCCAGTGGCTGGGAAAAGGTGTCACTTATTTGAGAGGGTTGATTAATTTTTTTTTTCGCGCCACAAAAAATTTAGTTTTGAAGAAAATGCGTTTTAAGTTATAAGTATGACATACTGCGGTACAGAGACACTAGCATACATATCTCTGTAGAAACCAAATTGTGATATCTTATAAAAAATAAATGAGTAAATTTCTCTAAAAGCACTTTGTTAAAATAAAATATAGATTTAGTAGAAATTTAAAATCAGAATTACTTTGGCACAATCGCCCTAGCAACGGAACCTCAACAATAAACAGCTCATCACTTTAAATAAAATAAAATAAAAAATGAAAGCTTACAATACAATCATCACAGTAACAGTAATCCAAATCATCAAAATCATAATCATTAAAATCATTATTTAAATTACGTTGCCGCCATTTTTTTAATCTCCACCAATCTTTCCACCATGTCCACTCCATCCCTTAATTGTACTAATTTTTTTTTCTCACTTATTTTTATTACTTTATAATTTAAATTTAAAAAATAATAAATCATTTCAATAACTAATTCAATACATATTTATTTATCTTTATTTTTTATATAATATTTTTTTCTCAATTATATATATCTCTTTATCCATCGCAATCAATCATATTATCTTTAAATGTTTCAATACTATCATCATTACATACGATATTTATTACTCACAACAATAAATTCTAGCAATAAATTACCCGAACACAGTTTTAAAAAAAAATTAATATCCAAACTCATATATTTTGTTTTCAATCACATATTTTACGGTTAATTCAACATTCAACTTGATTTCCTGATTTCGGTTCTATACTATTTCGTCCCACAAATTCATTATCAAATCAAAAACCAAAATTTCTGAAACCAATTTATAATTAACTCAATATTACAACAGATAATAAGCAGCGAAATGTCACAATACATCGGAAGTGAAATGGCATCATACCCAATGTGGGATAGTTCAGTTCTTTACCAAACACCACCCCCATCGTTATCACATGTCAATGATCACGTCAATGGATTTTATCGTCAACCTTGTGCTCTACTTCATCAAAGGTTCTATTTTTGAAATAACCTCACCCAAAACTTCTTTATAAACAAATACTAACCTAAATAATAAATAATAATTAGAGATATTGATAGCCGTTATAGTCATAATGGACGTCTGCCTAATCAACCGACGTCGACGACTAAAAAACCCCGTCGAAGGGTTGCTTCTGTTTCGCAGAGACGAGCCGCTAACATACGTGAACGACGGAGAATGTTTAACCTCAATGAAGCGTTTGACAAATTACGCAAAAAGGTTTGTTAATATTTTATTAACCCTTCGTTGGTCGCCTTTCAGTGTCCGCTTTCGTTGGTCGCGTTGCGGGGAATCCCCGTAATGTTCATTTTCTTAAAGCGTTGCCAAGTCTATTGATAATATACACGGAGAAAATTTTATTATACTATCTATGATACTAAATTTTAAATTTCAACTATTTGAAATGGTAGGAAAATTTTTCAGTGGTATATAATTAGTTTTACCATTGAGAATGATAACAGTAACAATTGATGGTGGTGACGATTACTATCGAAGATGCTGATTGTAACTATTAAAGATTATAATTATTACAATCGAAGATGGTAACTGTTACCATTCAAGGTTGGAAAAATTCTGGTAATTGTTTGGAATCGGGGTCAACCACATTTTTCAGAATTCCAAGTGCTTACACCTTAAAGATCCATAATTAAACTTTTTCCACGTGTTCAGTTACACGGCGGATTAAATTTTCTGTTAGAGTTTATGTCTCTAACATCAGATATCTATCTGAACCTTGCAATTGAAGTGTGAAAAAATGTCAAAAATAACACAAAATCATGTGAATTTTCAAAAATAAATTTTTCTAATAAATATAAGTAATTTTATATAATACCGTAAGATGGACGGCGGCGATAGAAAGGTCGATCTAAGAGTTACAAATAATTTTTGAACTCTTGTAATAGTGAAAATCAGCATATTTTTGTTATTTCAGTATTTTAATGTGTACAACAGCTCACATAACATTTTGTTGCAAGTAGTTTGGATGGTATCTGCCTTCCCTCGCTAGTAAGTGTCTGGCTGAAACCCACAACACTGTTTTACGCCGGCCCGTACTAGTAAGAGACGTAGTCTAAGGCAAGAGTGCGTTAACATAGCCTTACTGACGAGTCCGTTAACGTACTTAGGACGAAACTACAAACATTATGGCAAATAGGCATATACCTTAAGTTTTGGTGGTTGACTTAAGAGTCAATACATAGAATGATATGAAAAATATGTCAAATAGTGCAGTGTAGCACGGAACTGAAAAATCTCAAAGATAAACTCGAAATTAAGCAAAATTTATACCTTAATTACGTACCAAGTGTGTATCAAAGCTTATATAACAACAAATTAAGCTGAAACAACTTCAATCCGCCGACAAATGCTTGGGATTAAACGCGGTCCCTAAGCCATTTGCCAGGTTTTGGAGTTTTGCGTGTCAAAATACCTGTTGACCCCACTTCCAAATAATTACCAAAATTCTTAAACTAAAAATAGGATAAATTTATATAAATTTAAATCCTTTATTTATATCTATATTTTATCCATGTCCATTTTGTCCTTTAAATAATTAAAATAAGTAACAATACAATTGTTTAAGTCCGAATATAATAAAACTTTCCAAATATTGGAGCTGTTATTGATAACTTTAAATGATTGGGTATGATCATAAAAATAGCAATCATCCAAGTATTAAGTGAAATTCATCACGTCCACAGTTAAACAAAGAAAAAATTACATGTAGACAAGCTTCAGACTGTAACGCCGATATTTAAATTCTTTATTAGTTTAGATAGTAATTATCATTTGGGCTGATGGTAACTATTGCCATCAGGTTATTAAGAATTACGATGTTGATAACAGTTATAATTAGTTAAGATAATAAAAGTTATAATTTCTGATTATCATCAATAATTGTAGATTTTGCTATATAGTCGGTAGATACTACAATTCAGATTGTTTATCTAATAATTTAAATGATATTCATCCCAGATAGCAAAATAACGTCTTGATGAGTCCTGAATGAGTTTATATTTACCATTTATGATTTGGACGTATCATCAACACTTTAAAGAAGTCTTTAAGAAGTTCTCAAGAGGTCGAATGAGCCACCTAGTGAACTCGGTAAGACGTCTTTAAAAAGAGTTCTTTTTTCTTACTTCGCAAATAAGACTTCAGTATGAATTTACCATGACGTCTTTAAAGAGCTCCTAAGTTTGATTTCATAAAGAAGTTAAAAAAAGAATACATTTAGACGTCACAAAACTGACGTCTTATTTATGGACTCTTCAATAAAACTTAATTAAGAGTTCTTAAAATTGACACCTTTAAGAAGTCATTATGACTACTTGATGACGCCTCTAAAAAGACGTCGTAAAGCAGTCATTCCGACTTGAATGCTGTCTGGGACTACTATTGAAATCTATTTCAAAATTTTACTATAATAAGATGATAACTTTTAATATAAAATTCTCTCCGTATATGATATCCATATTAGTTTTATTTACTTCAGTTCCGTATATTTGGCAATCGCTGCGATTCCTCGTTCATTCGACATTTATTATCTAATACCTAAATTGTGGAAGCTATAAAAATTTTTTATTTTTTATAATAAAAAATAAAGAATTTCTAGTGATTAATTTAGTAATATATGAATTTTGAACTTTAGGTACCAACGTTTGCATACGAAAAGAGACTTTCAAGAATCGAAACTCTACGCCTGGCTATTACTTATATTGCATTTATGGACGAATTACTCGGTATTGAACCTACAAGCCCTAAAACTGATTACATTCCTCGTGAATACTATTTACCAAATTAATATAATATAAGTTCTTCAAAATGTGCTATAATAATTTTAAAATATAATGAAGCGTAAAATTTTTTTTTGTTTCTTTATTTTATTTTGTTGTATTAATAAGTAGTAAATATGATTTAAAATTAGAATAAATTTTAAGTGAGACAATAAAAAATACAATTGCATGTCTTCCATTGAAATTATAGTTAAGACTGTATAATAAATAAAAACGAAATATATCTAATTAAATATAAAATTTTTTGTAAGGGTATATAATTGAATAAAAATTACTGCCGTATTTATTATTTGCTAAGAAAATTTTTTATTTATATTATTTTAATAGAGAATTCGATGTCTATGTCTTCCATATGTAAGATCAAAATTTAATATGTAATGGATTTATTGTATTGGTATAATTAATAAATAACATCATGACAAATTATATAATCAAAATTTTATTTTTATAAAATCCCATAATTACTAAAGAAATTTTACAGTAAATTATATTATTATTAATATGGTAAAAATGGTAATTTGAACTTTTTTTTTAATTTGCAATTTAAATTATGATTCCACTAATTTTTTGAGCGTTAGAAATTATTTTGTTAAATTGCTTCTGCTTACAGTTGAAAAAAAAAAAAAAAAGAAAACAATGATTATAAAAATATAAAATGACAGCTAAACTTTCATAACTTACAGTTTCGGAACTTTAAAGTTTACTAATCGGACGCTCTAGAGAATCAACTTCCATCAATCGAATCTTACGTATGATTCTATACAATTTGAACCAAATCATATCCCCATACAATGGGAACTTTTTACGCAATGTAACTCTTTCAGCGCTTTTTTCAAAGCCCGGATATTTTAGATGAATACATAATTTATCATCAGCTTTAGTTAAAACATCATAGTACGTGATATTTCCCGCACCGACATTAGTTTGTTTCATAACCTCCAATTCTTTCTTACAATTAAGGCGGCAATCATTCAATGTTTCACCCTCTACAGATTTAGCATTTCTTTCACAAACAGGCAAACCAGCGAGCATTAATTTAACAATATGCTGTTGAAGAATCAGAATATCAGGATGAACCCTCTTTGGATCACATGTTTTTTTCTCGTAGTCAATAGCTAATTTGTCGTCACAATCTAAAATATTGATATCCACGCCAGCATTAAGTAAAGTGTGGATAACCCAATCTACCCCACTAAAATACTTAAGAAAACAGTGAAGTAGTGACATATTCTTTTTCGTTAACGTATTAACATTAGTTGCATCATGATCCAGATTGAATAGAAATTCAAGAACTTCAGATTTAGTAGAAAAAAGAACATCGTGTAAAACTGTTACCATCCGATGATTTCTTTTGGTTTTGCTGTTAAGATCAGCTCCATGCTCCAGTAAAAGTTTCATCACATTGATATGTCCACGAAAAGCAGCAGCCAATAGTGGCGTATTCCCATCTTCTGCTCGAGCATCAACAACAGCATTGTTATCCAATAATAATTCAACTATAGATTCATATCCTAGATAAGCTGCCGCATGTAATGGTGTCTCACCGATCAAGTGTTTATGTTTAGAACACTTGAGGTTAACGTCAGCGCCAAGTTCAATGAGATATTTAGACATTTCAAAATTATTTAGAAAAACAGCACAGAATAACGGCGTTACACCAGTGCCATCAGCACAGACGTTCACGTCAGCACCGAGTGCTATTAGTTTTTTAATTACGTCAAAGTTATTCTGTTTTACAGCTTCATGTAATGGAGTACCCCGATGACAGTTAATAGTAACATCAGCTCTTTGGGATATCAAGTAATTGAATAGTTCTTCATCCTTATTACGTAAAGCAATGTGGAGAAGTGTTGATGGGGAGTCTTCGAGAAAACTTTTAGGGTTACAGAATACTGTGTTGACGCCAAGATTTGGTGATTGGTTAAATATATCTTTAACGACGGTTAAATTTATGTTTCTAAATTCTACATTTGGTAGGATCTCCATCTTGTTTTCGTTGAAGTGAATGATTATCTGTCGAAGTAGGAAAAAAAAATTAGCAAATTGATAATCACATATTTTATTAATGTTTATGTTTATGTAAATTTGGCCATAGGACATGCGTCCTCTAATGACCATAAGATAGTATACAATAATAAGTGTACAGTAATTTATATTGATTTCAAATTAACAAAAAATGATAAGAGAAAAAGATATAGAAAATTATTAAATAATAACATATCAAAATAAAAATGAACTTAAAAATAAAGATAATGGATCCCCTGTAACGCGACTGTTTCCAAAATTACAATAATACGAGCTATGCTATTGGCATATCATTTTCAATCTGTTCTTTATGTAGTAAGTAGTTGTAACATGATATTTTAAAGTTTGCTAAAGTCGAAACCGTGGTAATCGATCGTGGCAGCGAGTTCCAAAACGTTGTACCCAAGTCAAAAATGGCTTCTGATATATTCTCGTTGAGCAATTGGCTAATGGACATTAGATGTCCATCTTATCAGAAAAATTAAGAGAGCAGAAAATTTTTCAGCGAAATTTAAAAAGCTGGATAACATTTGAAAAAAATGGTCGCATGGGGACTTAAAAAAATGATGTGGACCCGGTTCAAAAATAATACTTGATTTGGGCTCGCTTCGCTTAATTTTCTTTTGAAGTTATCCATTTGCCGATGATTTTCCTATAAGACCTCGATTTTTTCGACTTGAATTAAATTTTTTTAAACTTAGAGCTTTTTTTTTTATAGTTTAAACTTATTCGTATTTTTTTTTCTTAGTTTGAACTTGATTGCCTGCACTTCGAGCACGAAAGTCATTTACTTTACTTTTGACTTGCTCAATAAAGTCAAAAGCAAGCAGTATTTTTTAGTTTAAAATGTGTTTTTTATGTTTTACCTTAGTTTTGATTTTTTCGCCTCATAATTCAAGTCGAATAAGTTTAAACCAATTCAATTTTCAACTTAAATCATGACTAAGTAATCCCGTTAAGTCAAAATCGAGGCGAAAACTATGAATTTCATATCTCCGTAAAAAAAGTAGAGTTTATCTTGTGAAAAATGTCTCTAAATTTCGACTTGGTAAGCCAAGTCTAAATCAAGTTTTATTTTTGACCCGGAGAGCTAGAAGTTTTTAGTTTATAAATCTTTCGATAATCAATTTTTTTCGACACTTTTTCTCGCGCAATTATAAGAAATATCAATAGACAGAAGCTTTCGAAATTTGATTTTTTCTTTAATGTTGTGTCTAGGCTCAAAAAAAATTTTCTGACTGAATGAATGCTAGTCATTAAGCCTGAAAATTTATCTGCAATTTGGTCCTTTTTGGAGCTCTGTACGATAACTTGCCACTGATATATCAGCCGCTGAATGAAAATTAAACCCTTTCTCTTTGATATAGGGTAGAAGTACCATTTGTGGCCACTGCTTGATTTTTTTGACTTTTAATACTTTATTTTAATTAATGAAAACGTATTAAAAAAAAATTCAATTGTAATAGTGTGATAAAAGTATCTTCGAACATATTTGAAAAATTAATTATGTCATTATGTATTTTACAAATTATTTTATTTAAAATTTTCAAGTGGCTACAAACGGTATTTCTACCCTATTATGAGCTAATAATAGGACAGAAAATCAACCGACAGTTTACAAAACCTGAATACATTCTCTCTATCCAAAAATTCCCATAGAATCCACTCAACTGCGACAAAAACCTCATAGAAACCAATACAGTCTATAGGATTCTGTGCGGTTTTTGTCGCAGTTGAGTGGATTCTATGGGAATTTTTGGATAGGGCTGTTGGTTTCCTGAATAACTAATATTACAAACATATGAATCTGAAGTCATTTTATATTTTATTACTTTTATTTTTGGTGAATATTTTATCCTCCTTAAAAATAATATCTAATACTGAGTTTAAAAAGTATATATTTTCTTTATGAGGTAAAGGAAAACAGTTTTAACTAAATTTTTTTGAATCTTAGGTACTTGGGTCAGTGGAAGGAAATTTTTGACGCCATGAGACCCAAGTGCTGTATGTTGTAAGTTT